>CM068825.1:153632052-154209552 GCA_028554795.2 Sinohyriopsis cumingii | reverse complement strand
CATCATGATTTGCTTCGTACTTTTTAATGTCTTACAAAGTCTTGGCTTGAGTGTTTAGCAAAGTCTTTTTGCTCCATTTATATATAATATTATTTGTTTATTTAATTATTTGTCTAATCATTGCTTTGCAAATCTTATCAGATAATTTTCTACACTTTTTATAACCATGTCACTGTCATTATTTTTTATCATAATATCTTTTCGGTTCTCTGTATTTTTTACCACCACATTGCACATATAACCGCGTGTTTCCACTAACTCCATCACCGCATTTCAAAAACGGTTTTGGTCCTAGACTTCCATTACGAACGCTTTGCAAATGATGTCCACAGAATTCGTTTACGCAAGCTTTGTTAAAATGAGTCGAAGAACCTATCATTAACCATTTGCATTTGTCCTTTGTTTGAATCATTATATATACATAATATTTCAATTTAATTATTTGTCTTAATTATAAATGGATGAATTTGAGAGATTCTCTCCGATTAAGCCTTCTAAAGATAAATCTAATCTAGACAGAATATCCCCTGACTTACCAATAAAAGCACTGGTTGATCCGAATAATAAAACCTTGATTAATTCCATGCACGACGCCAAGAAAGAATTTAGCAAAGATGGCGCATCTCATGTGTGGTCAACATTCAAAATCACCAATGGTGTCGATGCTACGATAAACGACAAACTAGCGGCAACTATCATTAATTATCTCGACAATCAAAAATACCTTTTTAAAGTAAAATTTGTTGTATTAGCAGAAACAGACAATTGGATTATCCGTGACAAATATGATCTTGTCCTTCATAATGAAAAAAATACCATACTGAGTACAAATTCCAAACCAGGAATGTTGACTGGTATTGACAAACAGTATTATGAAAGAGCGTATCGTGTAACCGCGGTTATTTATGGAATTTATTCGATAAATGATAAACCCAGTGTTAATAATCTAAAACCGATGAAATTCTCAAAAATAAATTGTGTAGTCGAAATGAGTAACGGAACATTTTACCGTTTCGATAGTGCAAACGGTCTGACGGATAAAAGACGTAAAATAATAAATGAGTCGGGAGAAATAGTTAAAGATACCGGAGCGTCTGTCAAAGATGTCGCTGAGCTAGAAAGAAACTAAAATTCCCAACAAAAGTCAAAACAATGACCGGAGAGATTTTGTACGAATCAAAATGAAAATCAAAAGGAGCTTCGATTGAAATTATTGATCATAATGCGCATGCGAATGACAATGCTTTTGTTTAGAGGCGCTATGGGACTAAATATAAGCCTTGGCCCATAAAAGAAAAAAGCTGGTAGGCCAAAGATTGACAAACAAAAGGCAGCAAATAAAAAACCAACAAAGATGCTGCCCAAACGGTCGCCTAAACGGAAGGAGACGACGTGATTGCAGAAGAATTACATAAGCCAGCAAGAAGGCTTTTCCTCGACACAGGCTGTATTCTGGCTGGCGTTTCGCAATGCATGGTTGGTGCGTCAACATATAATTCACGCTTCTGCAAGTCATATCTGGAGCTGGCAGTGAACATTCAAAATAGCCAAAGCTGTGTGAAGGTCAAAAATAATTACATCAAAACGTTTTATTTGGGCGATCCTGCTTCAAACAAAAATCCAGTCCGGGTCAGCAACTATACTACATATCAAGATTTGTTCAATTTTTCAGGGATAGCTTTCCAAATACAATTTAATAGCATGCAAACACTTGAGAGACTTCATAATTTTCAATAAATATTTCGTCGTCGGCGACAACGCAAGTAAGTATCCTCAATATATTTATTCAGTTGCATGTGAGCGAGATGTTGATCTGCTGTACGTACATTAAAACACCAAGGACAGTCATTACTGCTGGAACAAAAATACGTCTGGTTTGATGAATAACCAGCACGACAAGCAAAGTGCACAAAGTACTGAGGACAGCACAGGTTTACAATGTCATACAAATCTATAATGTCAGATAAAAATAATAACATATCGAATTTTCAAAAGTTTTATCCTATGACAAGTATGGACCTCATCGTATATGCTGATTGTGAGTCCTTACTAGACCCTATCCGAGACGCTGAATTTGATTCGTTACTAGACAATATCCTAGACGCTGATTTTGATTCGTTAGTAGACCCTATCCGAGACGCTGATTTTGAGTTGATACTAGACCATATCCGAGACGCTGATTTTGAGTCCTTACTAGATCCTATCCGTAACGCTGATGTTGAGTTGTTCCTAGACCCTATCCGAGACCCGGATTTTGAGTCATTACTAGACCATATCCTAGAAGCTGATTTTCAGTCTTTCCTAGATCCTATCCAAGACGCTGATTTGAGACGTAACTAGACCCTGTCCGAGACGCTGATTTTGAGTCGTTACTAGACCCTATCCTAGAAGCTGATTTTGAGTCGTTACTAGACCCTTTCCGTGATGCTGATTTCGATTCGTTACTAGGCAATATCCTAGTGTTACAGATGGTATCCTCTTTGGTATTATTCTTTTCCTGGATTATCCTAGGATGCCTCGCTCAACCTAATGAAGGTTCGACTGGAATTGCTCACTGATATTGATATGTATAATTTAATTAATAAAGTATCCGACGTGGAATTTCTACGATCTTGATGAGACACGTTATGACCAACAAAATAAATATCTGCTGTGAGATCATGAAAAGCATGAGACACAACAAATTATGTATCATACTTCCAATATTCTTTATAGAGGGGCAATGTCAGATTTTCCCAATTTCTTTCGATGAGGATAAAACATTTAGCTGCAAATATATTACCTGGTGACAACGATACAGGTTACTTTATCGAGAAGTCGATTTAGAACATCCAAAAGAAATTTATGTCGGACATATTAATTATCCTCTAGCACCAGACCATGCATTATAATACTTTACTCTACATCAATCAAGATGAACTTAGCATTGGCAATTTTCAAGTTTCAATGCTTTCCCAAATCTGCCAGATAACAAGGCACTATGTTAACCAGTACTTTCATCTCAGTGTTATTGGCTTATGATTACAGCTAGTTAGAATTCACAGGGTTGTGAAATTCCATGCATCACAGAAAAATGGATATAAGAATAGAGTGCATCACGTTATTTTGGAACCAAGAGCAATGTTGCTGTCGTTCTATATTGATCTGAACATTGGTAGTACTCCTGTTGTCTCGGCAATTCTGGAAAGTAGTTCTGGTTAGGTATCCTTATCTGGAAAGTAGTTCTGGTTAGGTATCCTTATCTGGAAAGTAGTTCTGGTTAGGTATCCTTATCTGGAAAGTAGTTCTGGTTAGGTATCCTTATCAGTGATGATTGATCCCAAGTAACTGAAGCTTGTGACTTTTCCAGCTTCTGTCTACTGATATTTATCTCTCCAGTGATGCTATTGGCGTTGTTTGTAATGTTTTGTCTTTTCGACGCTAATCTCAATACCGTATGCAGTGGAGGTTGTGTCGAGACGCTCAGCCAAGTCAGTCAGTTCTTGTTCATCACCCCCCAAGCCATCAATATCATCTGCGAAGCGAAGGTAGCTGATTGTTCTTTCTCCAATGCTCACTGTGCCCTCCGTGATTCTTTCCAGAAAATTTAGATGGGTTTGGGCGATAAACATTCATGAATATATATGTGCATGATAAGAACTTTCTGCCATCGATCTATACTTGAAACATTTATTTGGCTGTAGCCATTTTCACTTGGATGTTTAGCAAGAATTTCACGCCACAAGATGTGTCTAACAACTAATGTAAACGGGAGCGGATTTCAGACTTATCAACAGGTGTCATCTGACTGTAAGTTTATAAGTTCCAGATACAGCTTGGTCTCTGTTAACATCGAAAGTTGGGCAGTACACCCTGACTGTTTCAGACTCCCAGTGGACTCCAGCCCGAATATCACGACAGAGTGGCCTTCTGCGTGAGACACCAGATTTTGTGATAGCTATCTATACAGAGACGTCAGGTTCTATATCAATAGGCAGTGCAGTATGTTGCTACATTTGCAATTAGCGTAATTTGCGCAAATTGTGCAGCTACAAATAGAATAGGTAGGTAATTCGTGCTTCAAAAAAAAAAAATTCATGCAAGGGAGGTAACTCTGGTAATCTTGATATAGAGTCCAAGCATGGGGGTACCTTGTGTGAACCTGCCATCATTTTGTTTTCTGAACAAGAATATAGACGGCTCTGAATAGTAATAGTGTGAAGGAGACAATAGGACACTGTGTCGTTCTTACATTTAGCACGGCAAACTTTTTCCAATGACATGGTTATGCTGACTAAATTCGTTTCCTGATGTGGGACGACGACGACGACGCCAGTATCTTTAGCTTAAAGATGACTATGTTGATCATATCTGGTTATGCGGAACAAGCCCGCTGTGATCTTGCAATGACATGCTTGTTTGACTATATCATTCAAATTGTATTTTTGTTATAATCGTTATTTTTACTTAATTTTAAATTTTTTCGAGTATGTAACAATAGCATATTTCAACAGTTACACTCCTGCATGAATCAATAGTTTACCGCTCCGGCGGCCTAGTGGTAAGAGATGCGGAAGTTCGCTATTTCTAGCCCCGGCCGAGAAATACCAAAGACTTTATCAAGAGGTTATTGTTGGACTGGCCGGCCTGGTGTCAGGATAACGACTGGGTGGGACATCATATAACATGTTTGTGGTATGATGCACCAGTGCTAGACATCGTTATAAACTGCCACATTGCAGACATCGTAGCGATATGACTGACAAATTGTTAAAGCTACGGTAACAATCCAAATCATACACACACACGCACACAAATCAACAGTCATACTCTTGCACATGTCAGCTGTTTTGATTGTTGGGGTCATATTTTAAATCAAATCTATTCTAGGATGAGTGCATGAAAAGACAGATTTTCGGGAACTAGAAGTAAACATAATTCTAATTAAATTTAATGTATAATGTACAACAATAAGTATTGCATCTAGAAGTCTCCGTGGAACCAAAATATTTGTTAATTATTTTATTATTGATATATGATATTACCTTTTTAACTCTCTTGCATGATTTTATTTCCAGAAATGAACGAAGCATTCAGCAGCTGTATGTGTGTCTATATTTTAAAATAAGATACCTGAGTTTTATATTTAAAACTTTTACATTTTAATTAAGATCTATGCAAGTGTATTTATATAAGGACCCTGACAAATGGAACCATCTACCCTTCAACCAACTGATAAACACTGATTAGTAAAATGTTGTCAGTGAGTCTGTTTAAGCTGAATGATTTTCTTTTATGAAATATTTCATGTTACCATTAATATCAATTAATAATACAATGAGGATAAACGGTGTATCATTTCTAAGGGTGAAAAGTGATGTAGAGAATTTAGATTGTTGGGTCCTTTTCTTGTCTTTTTTTTTTTTTGAAAACTGTAGTATATTGATATGAGCAAGGACGTATAGGAGAGAGAAGAATAGAGGACAGTGGACGGAACGAAGGAGAAAATACTGAGACTAAATATAGAATCACGATATAAAAGCTAGAGAACAAAAAAAAAAAAATTTGCAAAAATACACAAAATAAAGAAAACCATGCCAAAAACAAAATAAGCAAAACAGAAACTGACTTTTATTATGATAGAAATACAGTAAGTTCAAATATACTGTGCCACAAACCTATTTTCTTTTTAATAATATTGATGTAACTTTTCTTAGAATGATAGATTATTGCTGACGAAACGGAAAGTAGATATCACTATATGATTTTCAGCAAGATAGCTCGCTCGGGACAACTTCAGGGCTCGGATTGCTATTTAAGGATATTTTATTAGACACATATAGTGTCCTATATATAGATCCATGACTCTGTTGCGGGTATTTAACATGTGCATATGAATATTGATAAAAGGCTCGAAACCATTCAGGTACAAGAGAACATTGAAACTGGATTTTTTTTCTAAAACAAAACAACAACATAGTTACAGGTACTGCAGGTTTGAGATCCGTGTGGCGAGGATTTGAGTCAACTTTGGTACAAACATGTTAACTGTTTACACAAGATATCAAGTTATTTGATCGGTATCCAAGAGAAGGGTATCTATTGTATTCATATCCGTGTTCTGATTTTTGTACTGTAAACATGGATGGATCGGTCTACACAAGCCATAACATACGCATAATAATATGTTGATTGGTTGAACGTTATTGTAAATAACACTGCGAATACGTTTCAAACTTGTTCACCTTTAAAACTTCCTTCTTCGAGGCTTTCAGAGACTCCGACCATGTACAAACTTAAAACTGAAGGTCATTAGGTATGGATATATTGTAATAGATAATCATATTAAATGACTTGGGTCAATGCCACCAGTATATTAAGATCAAGAAATGGGATCAAGGAATAAGAATTTCCCCACCAGTGACCTCGAAGCAATATTTAACCAGACGAACAGACGGACAAACGAACGAAAGAGAATAGTCTATTCTACGCTGGAGCAAAAAACAAAACGATAAAGATGCACATACTTTTTTCATATTGTGTTATAGTTTATTTTACAGCTCATGCTCGATAAATATAACTCTATCCATCCATCCATCCATCCATCCATCCGTCCGCCCGTCCGTATGGACATACATACATACATACATACATACATACATACATACATATATACATACATATTCCTTAATTACTATTCATTCCCAACAGATCATGTTATTATGCACGACTAAGAAAAATGCCAGCTAAGTTGAATCGTTGCATGACGAGACCGATCGCCGCATTTCCCTGTATAGACCGCGCTGATAGCAGACATACGTTTATGCTGGATTTATGTTCAACGATGGAATGAGTTTTATGTCAAAATTAAATTAATTGCATTGCATTATTTACAATTGTTGACACAAATCGGAATAAAAGGCGTTCTTCCTTAAACTGAAGTAGTTTTAAGTTGTAATGTATGTCTTACGGATTGGACACTTATTCATATTCAACTTGTATGATACTTGCATCTTCGTCAAGTTTTCCTTTTGCTAATTTTCCATTTTCTTTCTTTCTTTTAAAACGGAAATTTGTTTTATTCTTCTCGAAAGCTAGGGAAAATATCATTGTTTAATCCATTAATCATTTTTCCGATGCATTACAAATTTTATACCCAAAACCTCTCTCTCTCTCTCTCTTTATTTATTGCACAAACATGACACTTATTCATATAATCTATTGCAGTCATCGGTACAATGCCCATACATCCCTCTTACAACAAAAAGAAGGAAAAGAAAAGACCTGAATACATGAATACACAAATGCTCACGCTGTCGCAACAAATCATGTTTGAGAGTAGTGAAAGGGGCCACCCTACGGACAATGGGAATTAGCATTACAGGGACCCCTGGGCCACTCTACGGACAATGGAAATTTAACATGGCGAAAAATCGTGGGCCACTCTACGGACAAGGGGAATTTAACATGGCAATAAATCGTGGGCCACTCTACGGACAAGGGGAATTTAACATGGGGAATAGAGTTTGGGCTTGTTTAGGGACAAAGGGAATGGAACATGGGATTTTTTAAAAATTTAACAATTTAAAAAAAGGGGTAGGCAATGGAAAGGCTATCTCTTTTCGAGATATATGGCTGGCCCTGAAAAGGGCCTTTGGGTTTTCTTCTGCTTCTAATTTCTTCTTTTCCTCCACCAACTTCTTATTTTATCTCCAACACTCTTTCTCTTCTTTTTTTTCTCCTCCTCTTCTTTCTTCTCTTCCTCCTCTTCTTCTTTCTTCCTCTTCTCATTTTCCTCTTCTTTTTCAATTTTTTCGTTCCATGTTCTTATTCTTATCTTTTCCTCTTCATCCTCCTTCTCCTCCTTTATTTCCTTCATCACACCACTAATCTTGTCCTTTGCTTTTCTTAAATTGTTAATTTCCATCTTTACACGATGGGGACTATAGGAATAATGGTCTTCAACGAGTCTTATTAGCATCTGTTCCATTATTCCTAAGTTGTCTAAAACGTCTTGCAAGGTTTGTATTTTGTCCATTTGGTTTGACGCCATCTTCTTTGTATTCTTTGCAGAATGGTTTGAACAACTAATACTGTGGGTTCTTATACGAAAAGCGCGAACGTGAAGGAAAACATCCCCTAAAACATAAAATGGATCTTACCTAGATCATGACCGAACATCGCGCGGACGTGAAGGAAAACATCCCCCTACTTTTTTCATATAATATAACCCTAACTATACTCTTCACATACGCTAAGAAACCCATAATCTACTATTCACACAAACTTACTTCACCATTTACAAACACAAACACACAAACACACACTTCCACTATTAATAAAGAGTTAGTGTTTATATTCACACTACTCTACCTACACACATTGGCAAATTAATAGTTATTTCTTTTCTAGAGTATTGGGTAGCCCTGAAAAGGGCTGTTTTGTTTGGAACTTCATGGACACCTGGTTAATGGTGGCACCTTCCAGGCCTGGCGCCACATACACATCTTATCCCCCAGTTACTTTTTACCTTTTGGGGGGAGAGAGCAGAGGCAGGATATGTCGCTTCAGAATCCCAATTTTCTAACTCTGGGATTCTGAATTTTTTTCTTCTCTCCTTTTCCTTCTCCTCTTCTTTATATCTTCTCTCCTCCTCTTCTTTTTTTCTTCTTTCCTCCTCTCTTATCCTTCCCTCCTCGACAATGGCTTCAGCGGCCAGTTCATTTAATATGCGCCTGGCATATTCCAGATGCACATGAAGTTCCAACAGTTTCTCCAGTCTCGTGTTCATTTTTGGTGTTGATCAATCAACAAGGGTAGCTGGACTGCCGAACGAGTTTCAATTTATACTGAAAGCGCGAACGTGAAGGAAAACATCCCCTAAAAACATAAAATTCATCTTACCTAGATCATGACCTAACAACAACGCGCGGACCTAAAAGAAACACTCACTCACTTTTTTATGCTACCCATCACTATTCTAAAATTTTTATAAATCACTTCAATAGACTATCCACATACCCAAGGCAATCCAATCTAACCCCAAATATACACCTCAAACAGCCCCTACATCATTTTAATCTACTATCCTCACCAACCTACTTTATCACTTACAAACACAATCACACAATCACACAAACACATACCCTCACATTTTTTAAGAAAGAGTTAGTGTTTATTTTCACACTACTCTACCTACACACATTGGCAAATCGATGGTTATTTCTTTTCTAGAGTATTGGGTAGCCCTGAAAAGGGCTGTTTTTTTTGTTTTGCTATGGCATTCTTTTTTAGTTTCTAAGAATGCGATGTCCTCTGAGGATAGACTTTCTGGCGATAGGTCTGCTTCTTCGGAAAGAGAAGAAGAATTCTTTGGTGTCGATACGACAATCGACAAAGCCTCTGTCAGCTTCAGGTTGCTGCTGCTGCTGTTGCTGTTGTTGCTGCTGTTGCTGCTGTCTCTGAAGTCTGTACTTCTCTGTCCATTCTTCTTTCTCCCTGTTCATTTCTTCTCTGAAGAGCTCTTCTATCAGGTCTTCAGTGATTTTTAACATTCTCACATTCTCTATTTCTTCTGGCTTTGGTATCAGACTGTGTCTGACCCTATGCAAATTCACGTAGGCTTCGTTGAGCTTAGCTAGTTTGGAGCACATCTTCTTAGGAGGATGAGTCGACAATGGATGGTTAGACTGGGAACAAACCGGTTCTTAAAGTCAAAGCGCGGACGTGAAGGAAAACATCCCCCACACGGTTTTCGAGCCGCAACGTTCATGAGAGGGATAGTAAGAAATGAAAGAGCATCAATCCAACATTCTTATAGCTAAACAAACCACAAAGGCATTTTTTTCAAAACACAACATTTTTTATTCAAAAATCACTTAACACTAACTAACAACAACTCTAACAATAATCCAACATGATAACATCAAACAATTTTTTTCAAATGACAAACATTTTTTCTTCAATTACTAACTACTTTTTTGAACAGGGCTGACAACGTTGTGAATGAAATTGTGATTTCCACTGTTGGAAATCATTAGGCCATTGATGGACACTACGTTTCCTAGCTTGAGACAAAAGATAAGCATAATGGTCACAGAACCATCGATCTACTTTCACATCGTTTCTAGCAGAAGAACGAGGATCAAAATGAGTCACTAAATGTTCTAAGGAATAGCCCAGGCTGCGATGATGCAGAAAATACACACAGTACTGTCCACACACCAAGGAATCTGTGCCTTGTAATTTCACATTATTGAATCGGGTGGTTTGTGCATTTCTTCTCATAAAGTCGATGATATCGTCTTCCAAAGGGGGCAATCCGTACGAATCGAAATATTCCACACATCCTTCTTGAGGAAAGTAGACGGCTACCCAGTGGGTTCCTGGGAGATGACTGTCGTCCGTGTTGATCACGTAAGCTTGATGGTCTTTAGGTTTGCGATGAGGGAGTTCATCTTTAGCACAGACGACAGGATTCCAAGAAGACGTATACGAACTGTGGTTCAAAAGGTAATAAAGTTCCCAGGTATCCATTGATTTGTGTGTGTTTTTTTCTTCTTCACAGGTAATAATATGTCGTCAATTCGATCCTGACTTTTTGCTTGAAAATGTCTGACGAATAAACGGTTATTCGTTCTGTTTCCTCACTCTGATTCAGGAGAGCTTCGATACGATGGATCTCTTGAGTGGTTAATGGTGGACAAGAATGTTCACGCAAGTCTTTATACCACTGGTGCAACACGTCTTTGTTCGAGATGAGACTCCAAGCTTCGTCCAGATACTCGTCCAATTTTTGTTCTTGACTCAACATCAGGCATTTATCGTGTTGAATTTGACTGGGATGATCGTTTTGACATCCATAGCAATTTTTCTTGATCAATTCCGTCATTTTGTCAACCAAGTGTTTGGCAAAACAGGAGACTAAATGGGCTTCTTGTTCTGGCCATCTCGACTTCATCATGACAACTTCTTCGTCTTTGTCTTGAGATTCTTCTCCTTCCACGGTCTCCTCACATTTCATCTCCAAAGTTTCTCCACTAGGTAAAGAGGGATAACAGTCTTCCATAGCTTCTAATAATCTAGAATGACTTCTCTCAAACTGTTGATTTCTATGGTATTATCGAATTCTGCATACAGGATGACGTTCACTGTCGCTGGCAGAGGATTTGCAAACTGAAGTTCCACACGAATCTGGCCAGATTTTATAGGGTGGAAATGTCCCTCGTCGCTGCCTTGGTCTGGAGTGAAATCGAAAGCCCACAAAGCATAGCCTCCTGCGTAATCGTCGTACGTAATGCCGTGACTGGTGTTGGTTCCTAACTGGCCGGTGGCTTCGTACAGGGACAAGTACGATCTCAAGTAATTTTTGTTGGCAAAGTCAGGTTCGAAAGGTCGGGTACACAAGGTCTTGCCATCGCGACTGACTTCGATTTTCTTCACGTCGAAGTGATGAAAGTTGAAAGGATTTTCTTTGAAGGCTCCGTTGAAGGTTGAATTCAGGACCATACCAAGGATTAAACGTTTGGGTAACTGTCCTTGGAACAGATGATCTTCGATCATGGATCGCTGTCCAGTGGGAATGGTGAACGTTTTCACTTCCACACGTCGTATGGGATACTTGCCGGTCGTTCTGCTCAACGTTTGACTGATGTCGTTACCTACTTTGGGTAACACTTCTACGCGTCGTACGTAGAGTTTGGCCACTTCGATTGTGCTTTTGGGATTGATGTCATTAGCCTTAGCCATCAAATGGAAAGCGGCACTGCTACGATTCAGTCTCAAGCGGACATTGACCCCGTTTAGCAAATATTTCTCTTGCAACCACATGTCCAAATGCAAACGATCCATCAGTTCTAAACTCTCTCCATCTTTGATTTTGTTTCTTCGTTCTGTAAATCCCTCATTGTATGCTTTATCTTTATCCTTTGTGTCAATTTCGAAATTTTCAAACTCGTTAGCATCGTCATCTTCCCATACCACACAGGCATTGAGATGAGTGTTCTTGGCATCTATTCCGTACGTCAAGAGATTTTCCAGGTAGGCACGATAAGGGTAAGTATCCATGCTGCTACTGACTAGTTTGTTATTCAAGTACAAGTCCACTGAGCTGAACAAGGAATGCATGAAATTGTTGACGGGAGCTACCGGCTCAGTGTCTATAGCAGCTCCATCCTTATCTAGAACTTTGACTTTCAAGTACAAGTAACTGCTATTCAGATCGATGTAATCTTCGGGCTGTCCCTTGATTTCAAACTCGATGGGAGCAGAATCGGTCAAAGAGGAGATGGGATTAAATTCCACCCACTGGGATTCTTGCATGGTCATCATGGTGGGGGGCATGGCAAACAGATCCAGTTCCGTCTTGGAACAAGCGCAAGACTCTCGGTGCATCATTTTGTTCTGTGTTTCAATAATCGAAAACGTCTAAGTCTCGAACGGTTCTTCTTTTCTTGGCCTTTCTCGCTTGAAGTCTGGTGAAAGGGTGTTTTCTTCTTCTTCGTCTCTTTCTGCCTTGTCCTTGCTGAATGCCTGACTCGGTAGCGTGCAGGGCATTTATAGGTGTGTCTCGTCGGCCTAAAATGTCTTTGCCCGTTTGCAGCAAGACATTTTTGCCTGCCCTCATGAAGGCTTCTTTAGGGTTTTGTTTGTCGATGATGACATTTTGGAGAAATTCTTTGCCTTGTGTCAGTGCCGCATCTTTCAAGGCGTGCAATCCGCGTGTCACCATCGGTTTCAACACCGGGGCTACCGAACGAAAGGCCGATTTTAACATGTCTCCTAAACCGTGTCCTCGCTGTCGAGCCACCCCTTGGTACACTGGATACATGACTTACTTACAAGTCGTGAGAGAACCGTTTTCGAAAATGGAGTTTCACCGTGACTTTTCCTTTGGTGAATGGAATATTTTGTCCCAAATCTCCTTTTATAGTAATGTTGACCGTGTCCAAATATGACTTGCTGACGGGTAAATAGTGAGGATGGACAAATTCGCGGTGGACGTGGTAAGTGTTTCCACCTTCCTCGTCAGCGTTTGTGGCAGAATCCACTTTGAAAGGAATGACACGCAGTAACGGCACGGAGGTGTGTCCCACCACGTTGTATTCCACCACATCGGAATACACAAAGATCAAATTCAGTCCTTGGTTCAGTTCTACCGGGAAACGAAAATACCTCGCAAAAATATCGTTGTCGGAAATGACTGGCAATTCGTTTTTCTTCATCATGACCATTCTCATCTCCGTGTCACCGCCCAATATGTCAAACAATTCAGGACAAAATAAGAAAGACATGAATTTTTTGGACCCCTCAGAAAATTTCATCAGAAAGCGACGAGCTATTTTGTGGTATTCCAGGGTGACACTTTTTTGGACATTACTCAAAGCTTTATGGAACACGCCATTAAACCTAGAGGCTATGGTGCTGACCAAATGATGACCACTGAAATAATAGCCTGGGGGAATGATCAAGTTGTAGGTGGTCGTTTTAGTTCTGTCATCATAGGTTTTATTGGTAGATGTGCCAATCTTATCCAACTCCTCTTGCAATTGTTTGTCATGAACTTCCACCTTAAACCAATTTTGCTGGGCAATGACGTTGAGGACTTGGGTTGGGTGAATCATTTCTACTAAAGCCACTTCCCAATGGGCTTCGTGATCTAAGGGGATGTCTTGAGGTAATTTGGCCGTGTAACAGCACAACGTGTTCTTGGGAAACACCTCCATGGAACTGTCACTGGGTAAGGTTAAGTAAAATTGGTTTTGGTGACTCATAATTCTAGAGTTCTGTGGCTGTCCGAGGGGATATTACTGGATGTCAGAGGCGTGTCTCCGCCCAAAATGGGGTTCTGGTTGTGGTTGGAGTGGTGACTGGCACTGGCACTGGACACAACGTTCCCGTTCGAGGAGAATTTCAGGGAGGGGTTGGGAAGCAGGTAACCGATGCAACTGCTCAATAAAATGGTCCACAATTGTTTGTCTCCTTGTTGCAAACTCAAATTGGCGATGGCTGCCCCGATGACACAATACACCACGAAGATTTGGCAGAAAAAGACGATTTGCGTTTTAGGCACACGTTCTCCACACCACACCCACAAGGGTTGTTTTTGTAAATCTTGCACAGAAGAACTAGGGGAAGAAGGAGTGGTCGACGTAGCTGCGTCTGCTGCTGTGTGAAAGGGCATGATGGTCACTTCTTCTTTTTATAGTCGATGACTTGCGAAGCGTCGATCCAAGAATCGAAACTGGGTGGATATCCTTTCCAACGTACTTTGACTTCTTTGACACGTCGTTTGCCCACTTTACGGGTTCTGCGTTCGAGAATGCTTTCGATGTCGTACACCTCGTCTTCTTTTTTGGTGACACGTTGTAACTCGGGCAAATAAAACGTTCCTTTGAGCACTTCTCCGTTCATGTCTTCCAATTTATAGACGGCAGGATGACGGCCATGCACTCGTCCAGTGAGGCGAAACAATTCGGTCGTCCAGTTAGGTAAGTAACCTTTGTCGAAAGTGCGTTTGGTTTTGCCAATGCGCACCCAATCTCCTACGGTCAACTCTCCACTTTTCTTGGGGACAGCCCTCGTCGGGGACGTACCAAACAGGCGCTCAAACACCAACACTTCGTTCTCGGGGGTCACGTCTTGCGGGGCACGTCCGATGCTTCGATGGTAAGATTGGTTGTACGCTTGCACCAGGTGCGGTAAGATGTCGATGTACTTCAGAGTGTGGTGATGCGTAAAATATTTCCACATGCGTTCTTTCAAAGTGCGTTGAAAACGTTCCACGATGCTGGCTTTGGTTTCGGGATTCTCGGTGGTAAAAAAATGAATGTCACGTTTCTTTAATTCTTTTTGGAAAGCTTGGTTCAGAAATTCGGTGCCTTTGTCCGTTTGCCATCGAAGAGGGCGACGACCGCTTTGTTTCAACACCCGTTGCAGGGCTCGCACTAACTCGCTGCTCGATTTGGAAGTCAAAGGCACGACCCAGGCAAATTTGGAAAAGACGTCGATGACACAAAACAAATATTTGTAACCACGATTGTAGCTGGCCAAATGAGAGACATCGGCTAAATCGGCTTGCCATTGATGATCGATGCCTTCCACTCGGGTGCGACTTCTGGCAAACTTGCGTCGAATGGGTTTGTGCAAAGTGTAGGTAGCTTGTTCTTGTAACCATCGTTGCACTTGAGGTAAACGGAGACTTTTCAGTCGCGTTTTGGCAGCACGATACAATTTTTGAACTCCTGCGTAACCTGCAGGATGGGAGGGATCGTAGTAAATGCTGGCTAAGACTTTTTCCATTTTTTATTTTGTGTTGGTGTGTTAATAAGTCACCCACTCTTCGGTGATGCTACTTTGGGTGGGTCGAAAGGGTGGTTTGGAAACGGATTTACGTGTCCGATGGGCTACGGGAGTAGAAGTCGAAGGTAGTGGTGGTGGTGGTGGTGGCAATGGAATGGCTTTGGTTTTCTTTTCTTTTTTCGCTTCTGGTTTCCCTTCTTTCTTTTTCACTTCTGTCGAAGGAGGCGTGGACATCATCTTTTTAACCCAAGCTTTCATTTCTTCTCGTTGGGGTGTGGGGGACGGGGTCAACAAGGATGCTGCAATCTTACTCGAAATGGGAGCTGCTGACGGTGTTTGAAACACTTCGCGCATCTCTTCTTCCTCAGGTCTTTGTGGGGTAGCATCTCTGGTGACCCTTGGGGATGGTAGTGGTGGTGGTGGTGGTAATGATGATGATGGTGCTGGACTTTTCATCAAGGTCTTAAAATCTTTCAAAGTGGGTAGAGCTGTTTCGTCTAAAGCTTTCTGGTGAAAGAGTTGCAGTCGTTGCAAGAGTTGACCGTACTTTTGCGATTTTTCTGTTTCGGACAAATCTTGGCGATCCATCAAGGACTGTAATTCGTGTTGTAACTGGGACATCTCGCTCAAATTGGGATTGGGAGGTAAATGCGGGGTGCGTTGTTCTTGCCACCGATGGTATTCCATCCATCGTTTGTAAGGCACTAAAGCTAGTTTTCGTCCTTCCATGGGGTTGTCAGCGGTCGATTCTGAGACCTTGGGACTTCCGAGGGCCTTTTTATCTTGCTCCCATCAGTCCTCCCAACATGGTTCCCAAGACTCCTTTCAGTATGGGGCCTAACAAGAGAGGTAAAATGCCTCCACGTTGGTCCAACATCTTCTTTTTTTGACGAATGGGAATTTTCTTTTGAACCATTTTCCGAAGAACGTGACGATGTTTGCCTAAGCATTGTTTCTGGTGTTTGGACAAAGGGATCGTGCCTTTCAAAACGTTCAAACAACATTCGCACACGGTATCGATGACCTCTTTGGAGGCCGTTTGAATGAGTTTTTTTCGTAGGGGTGGAGAAGCTTTGGACAGGACAGATAACATGTCCCCATGTTTGGCTAAACGTGGTGGCAGTCCTTTCCTTTTCTTTCCTTGGGGTTTTCTGGAGGGTGACATCTTTGAGTCTTCAGGAGCACCAAAAAACACTGATATCCTACTCGGTCACAGGCCTTTTTTATACTGGAACGCGTCGCCATTGATTGTCTTTACGTCGTATCAGTTTGAGGACAGGCATGACACGTCGTGCAGGGGTACGTAACGGACTAAATCGAGCCAGTTCTTGCTTGGACAAATCCAGTAAACTTTGTAACATGCCCGATCTTTCATGGACTTTGATTTTGGGAGAAGGTACTTTGTGAGCAGCAGCCACTGCCGCTAAATTGGAAGGTCCTGCCACTGGGGAAGTTCTTTTGGGGGTCATCAACGGAGAAGTTCTTGGTGTAATCAACGTCTCCAAGTACTCTTCAGTTCCTGGTGACATCAACGGAGAAGTGGACAAACGTGAGGCTGTCGGAGACGCTGTGGCAGGTCGTGGTTTGCGAGTGTAAGGCTGCGTCCTGGCCGCAGTGCCTCTCTTGCGACTAGTTTTCTTCTGTGGACTTTTCTTTTTCTGAGGACTTTTTCTCTGTTTCTTTTTCTGGGGGCTTCTTTTCTTTTTTCGGGGTGGTGTCTGGTAAGAGGAGGGTCCTGCCACTGGAGAAGTTCTTCTCTTTGGGGACCTGGTCTTTTTCTTCTTGGGGCTTCTTTGAACTTTTGTCTTAGGGATAACTTTGGGGGCATTAGGATCCCATCTTAAGAGTGAGCGAATGATGACCCCTCCTAGAGTACCGATCCCTCCAGGTTTCAAAATGATTTGTTTTTTGGTTTGAGTGTCGATGCGGGGATCGGCCAGTTGGACCAAAGCGACTTTGTTTCGATCGAAAAAGCGTTGGGTTTGATGAGGAATCTGAATGATTCCTTGGAGTAATTGACGTGCCGTCACCGTAAACCATCGTAAGACTTCTTTGAGACTAGCTTCTAAGACACGAGCTCGTGTTTGTGGATCTTTTTCTCGACTGATGCCATACAAGGCACGAATCAATTTGACGGGAAGATGCGACTGAAGGGACGTCATGTTCACACTGTGTGAGACAGACGAAAAAGGGTCTGAGGTTTTTATAGATTTTTTTCATGGGGAGTGAAATGAAGTCGAGGACGGAGACGTGTACAGGACAGGTCCTCCGTCTTGGCACCAGTGGTGAAACAAGTGGGTACGAAATCGCAAATCATCGGGGGTCGTAGGTTTCAAATCGACGAGTAAATAGGCGTGTGGTGTTTGAGTGGCATCGTCGTACGCCTGAGTCAGCCAAGGCGTTCCTAACTGTTTGGCTAAGACTTGCACTTGCGATTTATCTCGAGGGCTTTTAAACAAGACCACGTAATGCGCATTGAGACTGATGGTGCGATGGGCTTTACTTTGTTGAAACAAATTTTGGGTGATGTAAACGACACTGGCATTACGGTGATGCCCTTTGCGCGTGAACCACAATTTAATTTCTTCTTCGTCTTCTCCTAACATGTCGTCGAAAATGACCAAATGGGTTTGACGGGAGTCAGAGACGATTCCGTCGTCTTCTTTAGGAATGCCTTCCACAAACACGATGGAATCGCCTTGACTTTCTCGCAAAAGGCTGTACGCCGATTGCCACTCTTTGTAACACCACACGATCCGTTGAGGGGGCCGATCGATCAAATGATGTTTATGCTCGATCAAACGTTTGACGAATTCGGTTTTGCCTGAACCGCTAGGTCCAGCAATGAGCATGTTAAAGGGATGGCGAAGATACAAAGCCTCCCAACTGGCACGATCTAAGTGTTCGTCGATGACTTTGACAGTAGAGGAAGAGGGAGCAGAGACAGCAGAGGTAGCCATGGTGTGAGAAATGTCACTTGTGACACGAAAAACAAACAAGACAAGAGTTTATATACTTTTTTCAGAACACGTTTATTGAATGTTTCAAATATGAACACGAAAGACAAAAATACATACAACCCAAATAGTGATGTACAGGAATATAAAACACAGCAAAGTGATCAAAGTGGAATATAAACAAGTGTCTGTACAACATGTTTTGGTTAACCAAGATGTCCTAGGGACAGTGTGTAATGTTCTTACAGTCTCTACATGAGGTATTGTCACACAAGTGTCCTCCCGGAATGACCTTTCAGGAATGTCCATGACAGTCCTGTCCTGAAGCGAGTGGTTGTTCTCGGTGACGGGTTCTTCTGGCACCGTCACTAACACAGGTTGAAAAGTAACTTTTTTCCTTGAACAACTCTTGTGCATACTGGGCCACTTCTTGGGTCCAAACCTCAAAACCCCCCTTTTTCCAGTCACGAACATCTGTCCAATGAGGGTGTAAGTCACAAGCTACACACACATCGTCATACACGTCTTGGGTAGCTAAAAGTTGACGAATCTTTTTTTCCTGTTGAGGTCGAGAAGTATCCAGATGAAACCGCAAGGCTTTGAGCAAAAGGAGTTTTTCGTGACCATTTAAGGCCATGGAGGTGGTAAGTACTGATCGTAAAGAGTCCACAAAGAATCGGCTGGTAAACGAAATCCCAGAAAACAAGTCACTAAGACACACACCACTTGTCGTCCCAAATTGAATGGATACAGTTCTTGCAATAATCGATGGTAATGATCCACGGTTTGAATATGGTCATTGAGTTCCTTCCACGGAATCTGTTGGATTACATACGACATAAGTCGTGGCATAGCTGCCTGTTTTTATAGTCTCTTTGTTTCGAAAAGAATACACGTACTTTCTAGCCAGTGATCTTCGTTTTCCAGTGGGGAATGTAAATCTTGCATACTGTAACCGAAACGTCAGAGTTCGATTAGAAGTTTCCTCTTCCGCTAAGTAGATTCCACGTAACAAATGTTGGTAATCCTTTACCTCGTCTTCCTCAATGGGTTGCTCTAGGTGAATCTCGAAGTAACCAAAATGATCAACACGTGAATCATCGGGGGCCTGGAAGTATTGAACAAGGTCTGACCACTGAAACAATTTCTGACGAATCAGTTCTCTTATACCCTTCAGGTACCAGTGGTTAAAGATCTGGTGACGTAACGGATGCAATTGTTCTTTACGTTTCACTTGTATTTTGACCAGCTCTCGGTAAATGCGTTCTCTCAACTCTACAGGCAAAGCACGAATGTTCTCTTGTAAAGTATCCATGAATAGGTCATACTAAATCCTCTTTGGTCTGACACAAGAAATGTACTCTTTGCACAAACATGGTTTCACTTCAGTGTCGAATTTAAATCGTTGAGTCACTAATCTACACATTACAATTCGTTCAGAAGTTTCCTCTTTCACTAAGTTGACATTGTGTTCAAGATGTTGGTAATTCGTTAACTCTTCCTCTGGAATTCGATGCAGTACGTTTACAATGATGTAACTACAATCGTCCATACCAAACCAATCCTTTTGAAAACTAGAGGATCGTTGATCAATGTCTGTCCGATGGAACACTTTCAATTGAATCAATCCTTGTATAGCTTTCAGGTACCAGTGGTTCAAACACCGGTGACGTAACGGATGCAATTGTTCTTTACGTTTCACTTGTATTTTGACCAGTTCTCGATAAATGCGTTCTCTCAACTCCACAGGCAAAGCACGAATGTTCTCTTGTAAAGTATCCATGAACAGATTATTATGGTAAGAAGTTACTTCAATGTCTCGGTCCCACTAAGGGTAAGTAATGACAATTCGGTGACCATCGAGCATGTTCTACGTAGGCCGAATCTTGCGGTTCCCAGTGGTGAAGTGACACACCGCAACTGAAGCACTTGACTTTATCTCCTTCGCCCAAGTAGAAAAATCCGGCTCTGGCTAATTCTTCAGGGGTCGGTCCTCCCAGATACTTAGGCCATTTTCCTTTGAACGATTGAAGACGATTTTCAAAGTCGCAGTATTCCGACAAACGCACAGGGAACGAATATTCGTCTTTCACAGGTTCGTTTCGATGAGGGTTGAGTGACATGGGTAGGAGTTTGCTCAGGGCTGGATGACATCCGTAGGGGGGTAGACGTGAAGGTGAACATTCCCCTTTAAAACGAAACCCAGTAAAATGTCCAAGAGGACGAGCGGCATCACTTTCGCATCCCACAGGTTTGACACGCACAGCATCACTTTCCATGATAGGGGTAGGGGCACTAAAGTTCCCATAATGCTTTACGGAATCGCTCAGGTCACAAGGTACAGCATCGTACCCATCGCAAGGCTCACAATCGCATTCCACTTCCGAAGCCTCACACTTGAATTGTGCCCTTCTAAACAACTTGTTCTGTGTTTCTCTGAAAGTATTCATCTTGTTCGCTCGGTCTTGGTAGTCACAATGAACTATCGATTTTGCCTAGGGTTCCTTTTTATATACAGACCAATACCGACGTGACCGTACGGTAAGGTGAAATGATTGGGAAGTCGAACTCGCTTCTGGTATACAATTTGATAGATTTTTTCCAAGGGTCGACTGACGATGTGGTGAGTGGGTAAACGTACAATCTTGTTCGGTTGATAGGTGGTCACTTTAAAGTTTCCATCCTCTCCCGATTGCAAGGCTTCTTTCAATACCCCAAAGTTGACCACTCGACTGGTACGATAATTCAGAGTCAATCCTTTCACTTTGCACGTCGTGTGCACTTCTCCTTGTTTGTCACGGTATTCGTAGCCGTAATTTTTGGGACCGCCACTGACGAAACTTAAAATCTTGTCGTCGGGATGCTCGTCTGTCCAGGCTCCTAAACGGTCTCCTTCGATGTTAGGGTGATGTTGAATCGGGTGATGGATGTAAATGCAACTGTCCGTGTCAAAGTACAGGACGCGTTCCCCTAACAGTTCTAAAGCCTCGTACAATTTTAAGCGAGCATGGGCTGTCACGTAAGCCGCAATGATGACATTTCCAAAAGGGTCGTCTTGTACAAAGTCCAGATCTTCTTCGTAATTGACCAAGATCAAATTCTCTCGAACGACGTCCACGTGTTTCATGTATTTGGTTTTGTCGTGAATCATCTGGAAGTAGCGGGAAGGTTCTGTCAAATATTCCGTCTTGGGTAAACACGGTCGTTGTGCCATTTTACCCCACAAGCAATTTAACATCACTTTGGCAAACGATCGCCTGCCTTCGTTTTTCTCGATGTGGTCTAAAGTGATGCCTTCTTGTTCGTAGTATTTCTCTTTGAATTTTATTTGGTCTTCGGAGTGTGACACCAGGACGGATAGCCGCTGGCTTCTTGCTTCAGTTTCAAAAAGGCATCCACGTAGTCTGCGAAAATGCCTTTCTGCGTGGGGTCACCCTTGTGGTATTGTTGTGTCTTGGGAAAGTGGCAAATTTCGTACACTTCTAACAGTTGGTATCCCATGTCCAAAGCTTTGAACAATTCTACGCTGACCCAGGTTCCCGTCAAGGCCCGTTCTTCCTGGCTGTGATGGCAAGGTTGGTCTTGGTTGCACGTTTCGGCACAAGTACGGCACAAGGGAAACATCAGTTTGCCTTGACAATGGTGAGGTAAGACGGGATGGTATAGGTTCGTGGGAGGCAAAACTTTACACTTGATCAAACCTTCGTATTGTCGAATGTTTTTCAGGTCGATGTGTTCCGTCAGCAATTGCGGGTGCCCTACAGGAAAGCGACAATATTTGCACACGTAGGGATACAGCGAACACACGTCCAAGTATTTGATTTCTTCTCCTTTCTCTTCGTCGACTTGGTACAACAAACAGGTGGCATTGGTCCTTCCTCCGTACAAACTATCCCTCGGGTTCAACGGGTCCATGAACTGGTAACTTTCCACGAGGCGTTTAAACTCAGGATCGGTTTTCAAACGGTGATCGTACTCGTGTTCCCACATTTCCACCACTTGGTATCCTTCCTGTTCTAACTTTAGGCGTCGCTGACAAGTGTCCTGGTACAAGTCTTCCATGGTTCGTTGTAAAAACTGATTTTTAGTGCCACGGTCAGGGTAACAGACGGGACATCCGTGAAATAAGCAACCGTTAAACTCGTACACGATCTTGGGGTTTTCTAAGTCCCAGCCATCGACCGAATACGTTCCGATGGTCTTTTCGCCCCCTCCGTTGCGGGCATGTTGAATCCACTTGTCTTCCTTGTCGCACAAGTAATGTAACCAACGTAGGGCTTTGACCGAGTATTGACGTTTGACAAAGTGGGTCGTTTGAGGACTGATGACAGCCACGGTCTTTTCAGGCATGAATCGTTGTCGATACACTAAGGAACACGCTTTGGCAATGGTGCAAGCTTCTTTCAAAGGATCGACCCCTCCGTGTTCCATGAACAGTTCTCGAAATTTTCCACAGCAACGCCGTAAAATGTCCACGTCGGAACGACAATACTTTAGCATTTCTTCCTGAAAGTCGAAAGGGTCCGAGGCGTGAGCCTGGTACCAAGCGTAAAAAGCTTCTCGTTGTTCGGTACGCATGTTGTCGGGGTCGTAATAGTGAGCCTCAGGCAAATGGGGTAGAACGGCGTGTTGATTGGCTTCCGTATTGAAAAAGTGTGGAAAGTACCCTTTAGCCATTTCTGTCATTCCAAACGTTTTAGGCATTCGACTCAAAGGCATGGCCAAATAGCTCATAGAATCTTTAAACTGTACTTGTCCCACTTGCATGAAAATGATTTTGGCTCCGTTCAAAGTCACTTTAGGACGCTCGGTGCCTTGTTCCGTATAGTATCTGAGAAGAAACTGTCCATCGTATCCGGAGAAATTGTGAGCCATCACCGTGGCATGACGATGACAATCTCCGTAACGTTCGATGTCCTCTTGGCTCCACGTCTTGTCGACGGGGTCTATGCTAACGTGTTTGGTCCCCGAAAGATTTTTTCACGCCCTCCGGGAATCTTGCTGCAGTGAGGGCAATGACTGAAGATAGGTTCTTGAATGCACTTCTCGCACGCTCGATGAGCCACGCAGAAATTAGGAATGTGAATGCCAGTCTCTTGCATGCATTCGAAATCGAAAAAGATGAAATTGCCTTTCTTCTTGTGACCGTCCTCTTTCTCTGGTGGGGGTTGGTATTTCTGCACGTAACATTCGTGTTCCAAGTCCACGATGTGGTGACAAATGTGACATTTTTTCTTTCCTGAACATACGTGTGCCTTGGTATTATTGGTACGTATGCCTTGTCCACACGTAGGGCACAATCTCAGGAGTTGACAAGCGCATTTCTTCTGTGAACCTTGCGTCTTCAAATGTTGTTGGTAACAGGTAGGGCTGACAAACGTGCGCAGACAAGTTGAACAAGGCACTGGTTCTTCGCTCAGACAGGGTGGAGAGGCCAAACATCCTGAGCATTTCCATCCACAATGTTTGTGTTGCTCTCGATTATTATAACCATAGTCACATTTCTCACAGTAATATCTGTATCCCAGGAATCCAGTGATACTGGTAATGGTATCGAAATGTTCATCGTGATGATAAAGGTGAATGTATTTTCCGTCCTTAAAATGTTGGCCTCGAAACAACAGAGGCCCGCGCATTTCTTGAGGGTGCACTTTCAAGGTGTAGCGTGGAGCTAGGACATCTTGCAATTTTTGCATCTCGGGAATGCCACAGGGTGTGTCTTTGGACAGTCCGGCTTGTTGTAACAGGAGTTCTGCTTCGTTTCGTTTTTTGGCTCGGTCGGAACGTTGAATAGTGTCCCAGGTTCTTTTCCATTCTACCGTGTCGTTCTTGTTGGCATAGGTTCGTCCCACCACGATGGCACGGGCTAAACACATCTGGTCATGAGGGTTGTTAATTCGGACGAGACTCGTTTTGGTGTTGCGAAGGTCGTCCACCAATAACATCTTTTTGCGTCCTGTCCCTTGAGGAGGAGAGACGTGGGTCATGTCCAGTGTGGCTTTACCATCGGTGATGTCAAACTGATCATTAGATTGTTGTACGTGTTGAATCTTGTCCATGACTTTGGAAGCAGTTAATTCTGCAGGGGTGCTAAACTCGATCCAAACAGGGGATTTCAAACCGTCGTGTTGTATGGAAAGTCTCAAGCGATCGTCTTCTTTGGGTTGACATTGTCGCTTGAGTGCAGTGAGCAAAGAACCCCACACCTCAGTGATGAACACTTCTGCTTTCTCTAACGGCACTTCAGCCTTGAAATCTTTAAACTTCACCGTGTATTTGTAAGCCGTGGTTCTAAATTTTCTAGAGGAACGCTTTTCCGTCTCTCGAATGGAATAGTAATTTTCAGGGTTAACTAAGGGTGATGAACTTGGTTTAGAGGGTTCGGATTCTGGTTCACTCATGTCCTCTTCAAAATCACTGGCATGAATTTGTGCCAAGATTTCAGCCCTGGTACGAGGCGATAGATCACGTTTCTGCCTCTTACTTTCTTCTTCTTTCTTCTCGAATGAATGGGATCGTTTCATCTTGAAAGCAAAAAGTCAAATGACTCAAGTTCAAACACCATAAACTACTTTATAGTCATAGCAGACCAGCGTATATAAAAGGGTGTGTGTCTTGTCCTTTCACTATTCATTTCACTCTCAAGCCGAGCACAACGATGGAAGAGACTAACCAGATGGAACGTTTCGTCAGAGCTTTGCGAGGGGTCATTAGAAAATTCTCTTCAGACCAGCCTACGGACTACTCTCCTTCCTTTAGAGATAAAAGTCAAGATACTTGCTATATCTGTCAGAAGAAAGGGCATTGGTCTTCAGAGTGTCCAGACCGTCAAAAAAGAAAAAAAACAGGGGATAAAAAAGACAAAAGTCAAGATACCTGTTATTATTGTAAAGAAAAAGGACATTGGTCTCCAGATTGCCCAAAAAAGAAACAAGAGGAGTCAGAAGATAAGAGGAATTCTTCAGAAGAAGAGAGGGATTCTTCAGAGGAAGAGAGGGATTCTTCTGAGGAAGAAAGAAGACAGGTGAAGAAAAAGAAACAGGAGAAAAAAAGAAGAAGGGAAGAAAGCGAGGAGGAAGAAGAAGAGGAAAAGAGTGTGACGGTGAAGAAATTAAAAAAACAGAGAGACTAAACAAGGAGAAAAGAAGAAATCAATGAACTTTTGATTAAAGTGTTGTGATGTGAATTGTGAATTGGATTGTAAAAAATGGAGAAAAGAATAAATGAATGATTTAAGGTAAGAGTCTTTGAGTTTTGATTTTAAAATAAGAAGCTACACTCACGCACTCATACACAGACACGTACTATAAGGGTAAAATGGGTGAGTTATTTTTTTTTTTTTTTTTTTTTTTTGAGTTATTGGCAAATTGAAATTGTATTTCTTTTCGAGAAATGTGGGTGGCCCTGAAAAGGGCCTTTTTTCTTTATGGTGCAGGGGTGAGTTTAAGCAATCAATTTTAACTGCCTTAAGCCTTTGCCACGGCCAAGGCCTACTTCTGGACTGCGTAATGATGATAATGATTGGGTTGAAATCACTAAGGGTGGTACGGTAGGCTTAGTCACAGGGTTGACATGTTTGGCTCGGGAAGGTCGTATTCTCTTCGGTCGTGATAAAGAAGTCTGATACATTTGTTTCAGACTTCTTAACTCCGCTAAAATGTCCAACAGTACCGTGACCGTTTGATTTTCACCCTCTTGTTTCTTTGCTGATACTTCTTCTTGCTGTTGTTTTTTTCTTACCTCTTCTTCTTGTTGCTGTTGCTGTAGGAGAAAAGCCTGTTCCGCTTCCTTTTGTCGTTGTATAAATTTCTCCAATTCTTCTTTCTGTCTCTGTCTAAAATTGTCCACTTGCGGTAATGAAGAAGGTAACGAAGGTTCCGGAACAAATTCTTGCGAGGAGAGAAAATCCACAAAATCCCAATTCACCTCTTCTGAAAGTAAGTCCGGGTTCCCTTGGGCGGTCTCCCCTGCTGGTGCACCCCACTGGATCGTTTTCTGAGTTTCCGTCATGTTGAATCACTGTCGCATAGATTGACTGCACACAAGCGCTGGCGAATCTATATTGACTACGTGACGTCACAGACTGCTCTCTTCGGATTGGATGTGGGCTGACTGAATTCTGTAACGCGTGTTCGGATTGGTGAATGAACTCAATCCGTTTCAATCCTTTCTGTCCCTATAAATAAGCGCAGTTCACTGCATTGATTCACCTATTCTCGGAGCCTCAACATGTGGACCGACGTTGAATCTTCAACCCTTGTGTCAACAATGATGTTCAGGACGGACATGCTCATGTATGTCCGATCCAAGTGGACCGTTGTCCACAGGACCAACAGCAGTCTGTGGATAAGAAGAGTCTATATAGAGAGACAAGGTTGCCTCAAGAGGACTCTGATGTATGGCCCTGCTGTAAGACGAAGTTTGAGGAAAAGAAGATGTCGCAAATGCCCTTTATGCTAAGGGCATATTAACATAAACCAAAGGCCCTTTTCAGGGCCAGCCATATTTCTCGAAAAGAGATAGCCTTTCCATTGCCTACCCCTTTTTTTAAAAAAATTTTTTAAAATTTAAAGAAAAAATCCCATGTTAAATTCCCCTTGTCCGTAGAGTGGCCCACGATTTATTGCCATGTTAAATTCCCCTTGTCCGTAGAGTGGCCCACGATTTTTCGCCATGTTAAATTTCCATTGTCCGTAGAGTGGCCCAGGGGTCCCTGTAATGCTAATTCCCATTGTCCGTAGGGTGGCCCCTTTCACTACTTTTGAGCATACAAGTGTACCTCCAATGAAGTATTGTCGTTAGGTTGACATTTCGGAGAGAACTTCAAGGTATTGATATCGTCATCAAGAGAGGCAGTTGGACCCTGAAAAAAATCACTCAAGTGACTATAAAGGCTACTTGCAAAACAAAGTAATAGCGATGATAACATTGTCATCATAGTCGTCGTCGTCACTTTTATATTTTATTTTTACGATTGATTTTTTTTACAATCACTTGATTATTACCTTGCCTTTTATAATGTATCCTTGATTTCTAAGATTTGGTACGTTACGTTTTTACTAGAGGAAAATATGATGCCTTAAAAATGAGATGTATCTAATATTTTCTTCATTACGCATTCAGACAGAAGAATTGTTACAGTATAGATCTTATTGTCTGTGAGAAAATTAAAGCTAGATTACATTTGCGGTCAGGGTACCTCTTGCTGAGGCGTGGTATTTCTAGCTAGCCTAAGCTGTATGTACGTTTCTATTCTGGTCTAGTTTTTGCATTGGCCTATATGATTGTCATAAACTGATTGAAATAAATCCTAGTTTCTATTTACCTTCGAAGTTCAATGGAGACTGTATATTGCAACTTTTGAGCCTGTATTGAATCCAAAAGGAACACCTAGTGTACTTTTCAACAATATTTCTAGACAATATATATCTTTCATCTCAGTCACACCCAATTATCAATATGCAGACTCCAGACCTCCATAATGTGTTTTTTTTGCGGGGGGGGGGGAGGGATGTAATCAACAGTGGAAAGACCCAATAGTGTTGTAGAAAATCTCCCCCGCAAACAAATAATCGGAACATCTTAGTAATTTTTACGGTTTGGTGGAAATCAGTGGATGATTATATTTCCAGTGAAACAACTTGTCTTGACGCCTTGTGGGCTGATCTGTACCAGTATAATGACAAGTTCTTCTAATGTTTGTTCCCTGCTTGTTGATGAAATCTCTGTAATACCATGATTCTTTTAGTGGGTGAAAATATTATGCAACTAAAAGAACTGTGCTTTATATTTATATGCAAATATGCTTTGTAACATACATGCAGACAAATTATGTTCCCGTACAATCACAAGAAAAGTAAATTTCATACAATGATTTTGTACTATACTAACATTGTTAACCAGTTCTCAATCTACGTAATTTTTGTATCTGTTTTTGTTTCTTCTATTTCAACAATAAGTTTGGTTTATAAGTGTTATTAAAGTCTGGTCTTTCTGATAATTTAAATTTATCTTTTAAATCGTGGTAAATTAGACGCATGTCGTGTCATAGATCTAATATCACATTTGCATTTGTTTTGTTTTCAGCTTCATTATTTGTATTTTACACCTGGGACAAAGTATCAGTGCTAAAGCTATCCAATCTTTCAATTGTAATACAGAGCCTTTAAAATCAATGACTAAGATTTTTTAATCATGTGATCAGTTTTATTTTGGTTTTATTGTGTAACTCCTTATTTAACTGTTCAGCATGATTGAAGCATATCACAGCATACAATAGAGATTAAAATTTTCCAGGGCTACTCCCTGATGCATCTATGACATTATATTTTCCTTAATTGGATGCAAGTATTATTTAATGCTAGATATTCAATTTCTTATTTCTCTTACACATTTCAAGGCTTGTGAAGCATTAGTCAGGGTGTTCAGTTTCTTCCTATACATATGTGCATATAATTTATTTTATCGTGTTCACCTTCATTTTGTACATCCTTGAAACTTAATATCTGACTGCTACATGTTTGCACCCACCCCCACCCCCCCAAACACACACACACACAGAGACAAAAGATTCTGCTGGCGTCCCTGCTATCACAGCTGCTCTCTTTTCAGAATAATTTGAAAGGTATTGAGTTTTTTCTTCCTTGTGAACCATTCGAAATGTTTTTAAGTGCACAACTTGCTTAGCAGTGACCTGATTTAAATGTACGCAGTGACTTTCCTTCATTGGTGAGCCAGCTAGTCATATTGCTGTTCAACGGATTAGAAGACCATGCAAGTTTTGTATATTTCAAACTTCGTGTACTGTAAAGTTACAAAGACAATGAAAGTAACAATGTTAATTCCTGTTTCCATGGATTAGTAGAAGATTTTGAAATATGTTGCAACTCAGAATAACGCAGAGCGATTCTAGTACTGTAAGCCTGAATACCACTCATGGCATTTAATTGATGGACTGCAGCAACAAAATATGATTACTCACGGTGTTTAAACAATGAACTAAAGTAACATATATGATTACTCATGGTCTTATGTTACGTGTTAAGTTTGAATAAACAGCAACACAAGAAAGAGTGAAAACATCAAGCTTTAAAAAATTTAAAAAAATAATTTATTTCCTTGGAAAAATACTGTCAAAAATGAAGAAAAAAATAAGAACTTACGGTTTAAAGAATTAAATCCAAAAATAATCCAAGAATAATCCACGAATAAAGTTTTAGAAGTCCTAATAATGAAATGTTCTAATGAATTCAAGTTCGAGTCCTGAAGAAGAATACAAGATAGAGGCCGATGACGTATGATGTATCCTTTATAGTGTTGGAATGTCTACAGTTTTGTGTTATTTCACAAACAATAATCCACTGTTGGACATCCGAATAAACCTTTTAAGAAATGTCTTTGTTCAAGAATTCTGTATGAGCACACCAATATTTCCAGAGAAACGAATTAATCTTTTAAAATCCAAATAAACTGAAGAAATATTAACATATAACTCAAAAATTGGCTACAACAGAAGGAAACGACTTGACATCAAGTGTTTTAAGCCCAAACTGAGATTATTTCTCTGAACTAATTCTTTAAAACCTGACTACTGCGCAAAACAGAAGCCCGGATGAGAGTCACGTGATCATGTTTACATTACGTACTCTGAACGTGGCCCTGACAAAAACCAATAATTTTCCTCTAAGAATAAAATAAAATAGTTGTTTACTTAACTAAAAACTATTTACAAGCCTAGGGTCACGTATTCAACACAGCCTCGATCTCAGCCTTATTATTCCCACAATAAAAATAAATTTAAAAAAAACGTGTTCACGTGACTGTTACTAATTTTGAATTAAGGTCGGGAACCAGGTCAGCCTTATGTGTTTACAAATGAATCAGTCAAGGTCAAACTATTTTCCGAAAAAATTTCCAAATCACTTAAACATGATCATATTATAATAGCATTTACAATAAAATAAACTTTTAAAGCTGACAAACAATACAATTAAAATACATATGAATTAAATCCAGATATATGTAATAATGGTGTTTAACCAATGGACTGCAGCAACAAAATATGATCACACGTTGTGTCTAACCGATGGACTCCAGTAACAAAATATGAATACACGTTGTGTCTAACCGATGGACTGCAGTAACAAAATATGATTACTCATGGTATTTAATCAATGGACTGCAGTAACAAATATGATTACTCGTTGTGTTTAACCGATGGACTGCAGTAAGAAAATATGATTACTCGTTGTGTTTAACCGATGGACTTCAATAACAAAATATGATTACACGTTGTGTCTAACCGATGGACTTCAATAACAAAATATGATTACACGTTGTGTCTAACCGATGGACTGCAGTAACAAAATAGGATTACTCGTTGTGTTTAACCTTTGGACTGCAGTAACAAAATATGATTACTCGTAGTGTTTAACCTTTGAACTGCAGTAACGAATATGATTACACGTTGTGTTTAACCGATGGACTGCAGCAACAAAATATAACTACTCATGGTATTTAATCAATGGACTGCAGTAAGAAAATATGATTACTCGTTGTGTTTAACCGATGAACTGCAGCAACAAAATATAATTACTCATGGTATTTAATCAATGGACTGCAGTAAGAAAATATGACTTCTCGTTGTGTTTAACCGATGGACTTCAGTAACAAAATATAATTACTCGTGGCATTTAGTCAATGTACTGCAGAAGCAAAGGGGGCCCCGAGTGGCCGAGTGGTCTAACGCGCTCTCCGTTACGGATCACTGCCATCTCACCTCTGTCTGCGTGGGTTCGAGTCTCGAATTCAGCCAATGTGGGTATGTGAGAAAGTTTGCCAGTAACTTCACGTGGGTCGGTGGTTCTTTCCGGGGTTTTCCCGGGTTCTTCCTCCACCATTAATACTAGCCGCCATGTATAGCCTATCGTGTGCTGAAAAATAGCGTTAAACCCTACAACAACAACAGCAGAAGCAAAAAATGATTACTCATGTCATTTGATCAATGAACTGCATTAACAAAATATGATTATGCCGTTTGAGTTTACATGTATTTTCTTTGAATCAGTGACATTGTATCATAGTTGAATAGTTCTTATATATTTTCATACCGCAACTAATAGATGTACATTATTTCTTCTTTCATACTTTTGGAGGATTATTTGTGAATAAAGAAAACGTATGATCTTGATAGATTTAGGTTGTCGGGATTCTACGTTTGAGTGTGGTCGTACTGTTTTCATGGTTTAAAGTTTGCGTGTGTTCGTACTGTTGTTGTAGTTCTAACCTTGAGTGTGGTCGTACAGTTTTCGTGATTTTAAGATTGAGTGTTGTCGTAATGTTATCGTGGTGGTCGAACTGTTGTCGTGCTTCTTAGTGTGAATGTGGTCGTATGGTATTCGTGGTTCTAAGTGTGTGTGAGGTCGTACGGTTGTGGTGGCTCCATGTTTGAGTGTGGTCGTCATGTTATCGTGTTCTAAGTTTGAGTGTGGTCGTAATGTTGTCGTGGTTCTAAGTTTGAGTGTGGTCGTAATGTTGTCGTGGTTCTAAGTGTGAGTGTGGTCGTAATGTTGTCGTGGTTCCAAGTTTGAGTGTGGTCGTAATGTTGTCGTGGTTCTAAGTTTGAGTGTGGTCGTACGGGCAAAAGTCTTTCAATATTTAAACTGAGTATCTTATCACTCAGGACTGTGTGGGTCGTCGGCGTCACAGCAAAGGCATTAATGAGAGAAAGATTATTTTTTCTGAAGCTTTATTTATGAGGAGTGTACCTTTGCTGGCCGGAATTTTTTAATAACAATTTTGTGGTTGATAGCTGTTGTTTATATTTTGGGGTTTGGCTGCGGGTGCTTCGTTGTTTCTAATTTTCTTTATGATGTTAGGTTGCTCATTGTGAATTTAATTTTGAAGAAGAAAAGGTTGGTCTGCGTGAATGTTTCTAAACATAACATGACGGACTTGTTTTTAAAAAATGATACTTACGACTTGGGGGCTGGGGTCGATTGTTGTTCGTAAAAGAAACAAAATAAATTTGAGAATGGCGAGGACATATGCCCGGGTTTATAACCTATGTGCGACTTACTAACGTTTCCTTTACCATGTGACTGATAATGGTCGAGGAAACTGACGATAGTTTATATAATTTCTTTTCCAAAATAGTTTCTATACTAGCTAATTGTTCGTCAGGCTGCTTGTTTTCTCCAGCTCATGAAACCAACTTTAAAGAAATGAATGAGACATGCGGTTCTGAGAATATCACAAATATACTTAACCGTAGAGTAGGATACACTTTCTGGGTTATTTGCGATTAACTTCACAATACTGTAAGTTCCTCTTACATCTGCATTTGTAACTTTAATACTTAAATTATTTGTCACGTTATAGAACACTTGTTGGTTCTGCTTCTTTCTATTATTTGGTTTTGAAAATAGAGTCGTGACAGAAAACGGGGTCTCGTCCGGAATGAAAAATTTATAAATATTTAAGAGAAACTGAAATAGTTTAGAAATTCAAATTGATTTTATTTTGGAATTTGTTTTGTACCCTGTCTTTTCATTTTAGATAGTGAAACCAACAAGCTTTCACAATATCGTCTAAACTTTATTTTAAACCCTAACCAGAAGCGGATAGTGTCCTTGAATAAGTATGACTTGCTCCAACGTTCCGGACAATGTGATTTTTGAGACGCAAAGCCAACTTTATTAAAACAAGAAATTAAAAATATTTCGGTTCAATATTTGTCGAAAAGTATATTTTGGATGAAAGTGTTTTTGGTTTCATTAAGTCTCCATCTGGTTCTAAATAGGATGTTACGGAACTTAAATTAAAAATGAGATGGAGTTAAGAAAATCTGAGACTGAAATACAGAAAGAAGAAAAAGAGAGACAAGATTAAAAAGAGGAGAAAGAAATGGAGATGAAAATGCAAATGCAAGTAAAAGAAAGAGAGACAAATGCAGGAAGAGGAAAGAGAAACAAATTCAGAAAGAAGAGAGATATAGACGAAATTACAAATGCTATAAAAGGAAAAGAGAAGCAAATGAAATTGCAAATAGAATAAAAAAGATTTTATTATGGAGAATTATGAACCATTCATGTCGAAATTTTCCATATCACTTGTTGGTAATTCGGCAAATCATATCCCTATTAAAATATTAAGGGACAGAAGACTTTCTCATTGTCCTTTACTGTCAGGTATTTCGCCTTTTTCTGAGAAGACTTCTTCGGAAAGTATTCTTGCCAAGGAGCAGAGTGCGGTTTTATTCAATTTCCTCTCCATAATTTTAATTTGTCACTAGATTTAGTTCTGAACCAGTGACTGTCGGCGCTCTGAATTCTTTCCTACTGAGGGCGTTCATTTATTTCTCGGCATTAACTTTGCTGGAGATAATGTTGTGGTTAATTCACTTGAAACTGACAAGTCTTGTTTGGATCAAAAGGTTGGTCATCTTGAAAATGAATTCCCTGATTTATACCCTGCTTGCGCAGTTACATGAGCTTTTACGAAAAGAGCCCTTGAGAATGAAGTTGATTAGAAAAACATTCATTTGGCTGACATATATACACATATACAATTTTGCTCGTGATAAATTAAAATTATTGATTATTATGATCCTCTTGTACCTACTCATTCTCTTATTTATAATAAGGGTCACAAACGACAATTACTTGCCGTCGAGAATGAAAAAGATCATGCGATCTCCTGTTTGTTTCAGAAATCAATTAGCGAAGTTCATTCTGCAGTGGTACCAACTTGATATTTTCTCTAAAATGGTGTCCTTATGAGCAAATGGGGAACACCTGAGGTACGCGTTGGTGATGTATGGTACGTAAGCTACGAAATTGTTATTTCAAAGTTGTATAGACAGGACATTCTTAGTTTAACCGATAAAACTCATTTAACTGATCATTTAAATATCATTATGACTTACAACAAGACCTTAGATAAATTTTTTGGGCTTGAACTTAAAATGCATATTTCAAAATACTTTAGATCGTGTTTTATTTGTCAATTGGCCAGTATTGGCTCCTTTGAATTATATTATTATTATCTACTAACTCAAAAATACAATTAAGGCAGGGTAAAGCTACAATAGTGAGAATTTTCTACCTGGCGATAAAGTTCTGTCCTTCTTGCCAATAGTTAAAAATGATCTTCATGTTAGATAATATGGTCCTAATAACGTTAAAAAGAAAGTGAATTCAATATTATCAACACCCCTATTAAAGAAATAACCCCGTCTAAAGTCATGTAAATATGTTAAAGGTGTATATTAATCGAGATAGCACTGTTAATAATTCAATAAATTTAGTTGTGCCACACAGTGACGATTTAAATAATGATGTACAACCGGAATGTACTGATTTTGGTGCAACCAGTCTTCAAAATTCTGTAATAATAACTAATCTGGACAATAAACTTTCACATAAACAGTCACAGGAAATGAATGGGTTAAATCAGCTAATTTATCAATATGAGTACTTGTTCCCAGATGTTTCAACTCGAACAAACAAAATCTACCATGATGCTGAGATTGTATATTCTATACCTGTAAAAGAGCACCCTTACGAGATGAATTCTCTCAAGCAGTAATGTTTGAAAGGGAAGTTGAATATTTCTTGGAAAATGACTTTATTGGATCAAGCTAAAGTAACTTGAGTACGCCTCGTATTCTGGTACCTTAACCGACAATTTATTTCTGTATGTGCACTGACTACAGAACAGTAAACAATGTCACCTGCACCGACACATTTCCATTCCCAAGAATTGATGACTGTTTTGATTGAAATGGAAATGTAAAATATGTAGAAGTTTGACCTGTTAACAGCACACTGGCAGAACCCACTTATGGTTAGAGCAACAACAAAAAAAACCCCACGGCCTTTGCATCATGGACTCTACCATCACAAAGAAGATGCGACCGTTCCGGTGGCCTAGTGATATAGGATCCATCTCGGAAGCGAGAGGTCGTGGGTTCGAACCCCGTCTGAGTCATACCAAAGACTTACAAAAATGGCACTAACAGCTGCCGCGCTAGGCGCTCAACATTAAGAGGTTAGTGTTAGGACTGGTCAGCCTGGTGTCAGGATAATGTGACTGGGTGGAACATCATACTACATGTCTGCGGCATGATGCTCCAGTGCTAGACATCACTATAAACTTCCACGCTGCAGATATCGTAGCGATATGACTGAAAATTGTCAAAGCCACGTTAAAAATCCTAATCACACACACACACACACACACACACACACACACAAAGTGATGCCATTCGGTATGAAATATTCACCCTCAACATTCGAGCGCTTAATGAACATGATAACATCTGGTAAAGACGGCTATGATGCATACATCGACGACGTCATTATCTACAGCGATTCCTGAAAAGATCACCTGGAGACTATCCGAAAATTCTTCGTTCACGTGAGTTAGGAAAATCTGACAATTAATTTAAGTAAAAGTGAGCTTTGCCGAGCTTGTGTCACATTATTTGGACATATAGTGGGATATGGTCATTATTTGGACATACAGTGAGGTATGGTTATTATTTGGACATACATTGGGATATGGTCATATTTCGACATATAGTGGGATATGGTCATTATTTGGACATATAGTGGGATATGGTCATTATTTGTGCATAAGTAGTGAATGGGGACACCCTAGCGACAATGGGAATTAGCATTACAGAACCCCTTGGGCCACTCTAGCAACAAAGGAAATTTAACATGGAGAAAAACCCTGGGCCACTCTAGCGACAAGGGGAATTGAACATGGGGAAAAAGTCTTGGGTCACTCTAGCATCAAGGGAAATTGAACATGGGGAATAGAGTTTGGTTCTGTCAGAGGACAAGGGGAATTTAACATGGGAATAAATCGTGGGACTGTCTAACGTCAAGGGAAATTTAACATATGGAAATTGAACATGGTGGGTCTGTATAGCGTCAAGGGGAATTGAACATGGTGGGATTGTCTAGGGACAATGATGGTAGAGGGTCAAACACAACAGAGACAGAGACATACATACACTAATACAAGCGTGAGATTTATATATAAACCATTACCAAGACCTTAAATCTTGCTGGGGCGTTCAAAAATTTGCATAATTGTAATGATGCTATAAATAGCTATAATCAAGGAAATGCTCAACGACAAAATGGCTGTAACTAAAAGTAACGCTAAAATGACGAAATTGTTCCAGAATTTAAAGGAAAATAAACATACCCCGGAAAATTAAGTTACAATGGTTTAGACTAAAATGGATAAAATTAGTAACTACTTACAATATCAACTTGTGTGACGATCGTGGATAAACATCCATGGATCTATTTATAGCTATAATCAGCTAAAATTCCTATGAAATCTCACTATCTATTTATAACTACAACTTGTGGGTTATTCCTTTGGAAAACCCCACTATCCTTTTATAGCCTCAGCTTGAGCGACGTTCCTGTTTATGAACTCTAGTACATATGTATAGCTACAACCTGTGGAAAATCCCAAGTCTATATTTATAGTCTCAAAATATCCAGCGTCAGTGACGTCACTGTACTGGAAACTAGGGGATAAATGGCAACAGTGTTGCAAGTGGCTGACCTGAATACGCGCTACTGTAGGTAGGTAGGTAGAATGTATTTGATAGGGATGAAGGGAATTTTATAGGGACAAACAGAGACCAATACACACACACACATACACACACACACACACACGCACACCACAGAAGGAAGAAGAAAAAACAAACCCAAAATATACTATTCACACAGGGAAGAGGAAAACCCAACAAATATACTATCCAGACGTTCTTCAACTAACACACACACACACACAGATCGAAGAATAAAACAAAAATTAAAATATACGATCCACACAACGTCGCTAACGCATAAAAACCCCAAATATACTATCCACACAACGTCGCTAACGCATACAAACCCCAAATATACTATCCACACAACGTCGCTAACGCGTACAAACCCCAAATATACTATCCACACAAACGGACGCGAACGCATACAAACCCCCAAAATACTATCCATACAAACGTACACCAACGCATACAAACCCCAAATATACTATCCACACAACGTCGCTAACGCATACAAACCCCAAATATACTATCTACACAACGTCGCTAACGCGTACAAACCCCAAGTATACTATCCACACAAACGGACGCGAACGCATACAAACCCCAAATATGCTATCCACACAACGTCGCTAACGCATACAAACTCCAAATATACTATCCATACAAACGTACGCGAACGCGTACAAACCCCAAATATACCATCCATACAAACGTAGGCGAACGCATACAAACCCCAAATATACTATCCATGCAAACATACGCGAACGCGTACAAACCCAAATATACTATCCACACAACGTCGCTAACGCGTACAAACCCCAAATATACTATCCACACTCGGGAGGAAGAAGAAGAAAAAAACAAACAACCAAATATACGATCTACACAACGTACGCGAACACACACACACACACAGGGAAGAGGAAAAAACAAACCCTAAATATACTATCAACACAGAAGTGAGATAATACAAACCCCAAATATGCTATCTACACATCGAAGAGGAAGAATACAAATCCCATACCTACTATCCACACGGAGGTGAGATGTAAAAAAATAAACCCCATATATATAATCCAAGCAGAGGGAAGAAGAAATAAATAACCCAATATACACTATCCTCAAGGAGGGAAGAGGAAAAAGCCATAATATACTAACCACACAGAGGGAAGAAGAAACCATTATACACTATCCACACGGAGTGAAGAAATAACCCTTTATATATACTATCAACAGAGAGTGAAGAAAATAACCCATTATATTCCATCAACACAGAGTGAAGAAGAAAAAGTTTTTTTGAAAGCACCTAAGCCCTTACCTGCAATGACCAACTCTGCCAAACAATTACACCCCACCCCCACCCCCAACAATACAAAACCCATTTAACCCGTCATTTTATGGCATCAGTGTCTGATTTAGGAAACATCAAGACACAAAATGATGGATGAATAGACTGACTATTGTTTACCGACTTGCATGCCTAAAGAGCGTGCGTGAAGGAAAACATCCTTCCATTTCAATTCTAACTAAAACATTATCCAGAGGGATAGAGAGAGGTGAAAGAGCACAATTTCATAAAGTGTGAGTAAAAACAAAATACGCCATCCTTATTATACAATGTTAAGACCAAGAGACACTTACGTTTTCTTTCTGGTCTATTCTCTTTTAGAAGGTAGTATGAAATTTCATATCAGGGCCAACGCATCGGCTCACATTGTCAATTTTTCCACTTCCATGTCTTCAAGTTCTTCCTCATCTTCAATTTCTTCTTCTTCTGAATCCCTCTTCTCTTTTTCGTCTTGTTTCTGTTTCTTCTCTTTTCTCTTAAGGCACTCTGAATCCCAGTGTCCTTTCTCCTGACAACGATATTAGGTATCTTGACTTTTGTCTCTCTTTCTTAGACGAAGCAGGTATTCTGGAGACAAATACCCATTTACCTTTGCAGATATAGCAAACTTCATCAGCACTTACACACTTTCGTATGACTCTCATCAAATCAACGACCAAAAGAGTAAGTCTTGTTGCCACTTTCGCCTGTGAATTATGCTTTCGTATGACTTTTAGCATATATTTGACCAGCAGGTCGATCTGTGCTGACTCTTCCATCCTCTTGATCGTTTGAGACTGGAATGAATACTCTGACGCTAAGACACTCTCCCTATATAAAGGGACCTTCTGCGTATGAAACCTAGTCAAACCTAATTTTGCAATAAGATGAAACGATTTCATTGAGAAAGTAAAAGGCAATGACATGCCGCGTCGCCTCACACAAGACCTGAAGTGTTAGCTCAAATTCGTGTCAGCGATTTCGAAGACGACATAACTGAGCTTTAATCAATGCTCTCCACATATGCCACAAAACCACGAGTCCTGATTCATGCCAAAAGAAATTTCGTTCGGTCCATAAAAAATAGTATCACATCTGAGAAACGCAAAAACGAACTTCCAGAAAACTGAGATAGTATATTTGGGGTTTGTATGCGTTAGCGACGTTGTGTGGATAGCATATTTGGGGTTTGTATGCGTTCGCGTCCGTTTGTGTGGATAGTATATTTGGGGTTTATACGCGTTAGCTACGTTGTGTGGATAGTATATTTGGGGTTTGTATGCGTTCGCGTACGTTTGTACGGATAGTATATTTGGGGTTTGTATGCGTTGGCGTACGTTTGTATGGATAGTATTTTGGGGGTTTGTATGCGTTCGCGTCCGTTTGTGTGGATAGTATATTTGAGGTTTGTACGCGTTAGCGACGTTGTGTGGATAGTATATTTGGGGTTTTTATGCGTTAGCGACGTTGTGTGGATAGTATATTTTAATTTTTGTTTTATTCTTCGATCTGTGTGTGTGTGTGTGTGTGTGTGTGTGTGTGTGTCTGTGTGAGTGAGTGTGTGTGTGTGTTAGGGTAAGAACGTCTGGATAGTATATTTGTTGGTTTTTTTCCTCTTCCCTGTGTGAATAGTATATTTTGGGTTTGTTTTTCTTCTTCCCTCTGTGGTGTGCGTGTGTGTGTGTGTGTGTGTGTGTGTGTGTGTGTGTGTGTGTGTGTGTGTGTATTGGTCTCTGTTTGTCCCTATAAAACTCCCTTCATCCCTATCAAATACATTCTACCTACCTACCTACAGTAGCGCGTATTCAGGTCAGCCTCTTGCAACACTGTTGCCATTTATCCCCTAGTTTCCAGTACAGTGACGTCACTGACGCTGGAAATTTTGAGACTATAAATATGGACTTGGGGTTTTCCACAGGTTGTAGCTATACATATGTACTAGAGTTCATAACAGGAACGTCGCTCAAGCTGAGGCTATAAAAAGATAGTGGGGTTTTCCAAAGGAATAACCCACAAGTTGTTAGTATAAATAGATAGTGAGATTTCATAGGAATTTTAGCTGATTATAGCTATAAATAGATCCATGGATGTTTATCCACGATCGTCACACAAGTTGATATTGTAAGTAGTTACTAATTTTATCCATTTTAGTCTAAACCATTGTAACTTAATTTTCCGGGATATGTTTATTTTCCTTTAAATTCTGGGACAATTTCGTCATTTTAGCGTTACTTTTAGTCACAGCCATTTTGTCGTTGAGCATTTTCTTGATTATAGCTTTTTATAGCATCATTACAATTATGCAAATTTTTGAACACCCCAGCAAGATTTAAGGTCTTGGTAATGGTTTATATATAAATCTCACGCTTGTATTAGTGTATGTATGTCTCTGTCTCTGTTGTGTTTGACCCTCTACCATCATTGTCCCTAGACAATCCCACCATGTTCAATTCCCCTTGACGCTATACAGACCCACCATGTTCAATTTCCATATGTTAAATTCCCCTTGACGCTAGACAGTCCCACGATTTATTCCCATGTTAAATTCCCCTTGTCCCTAGACAGACCCAAACTCTATTCCCCATGTTCAATTTCAATTGACGCTAGAGTGACCCAAGACTTTTTCCCCATGTTCATGTTCAATTCCCCTTGTCGCTAGAGTGGCCCAGGGTTTTTCTCCATGTTAAATTTCCCTTGTTGCTAGAGTGGCCCAAGGGATTCTGTAATGCTAATTCCCATTGTCGCTAGGGTGGCCCCATTCACTACTGACATATAGTGGGATATGGTCATTATTTGGACATATAGTGGGATATGATCATTATTTGGACTTATAGTGGGATATGGTCAAGTTAAGCCTGTAGAAGCTAAGGTTAAAGCTATCTCTGAATTATTGTGCCTATGAGTAATTGCAACTGATATGACTTCTAGGCATGCCTGGATATTATCAAAAACTTTGCTCAAATTTTTTCCTAATGGCTAAGCTCAGGACCAATTTATTATGTGAGAAGGTCAACTTTTAATGGTCTGACATATGTCAGGAGGCGTTCAATACAAATGCACCAGTTCTTTCAGATCTAGATTTCAATCAATCGTTTAAGAGGTCTGTTGATGCAAGTGATGTAGGTGTAGGTTGAGTTTTGATTCAGTAAGATATAAATGGGGTGACTCATCCAGTGTGATATTTCTCTAAATAATTAAATAAGCAACAGGGAAATTATTTCACTATCGGGAAGGAGTATTCGGTTTAAATCTGGCTTTACAATAACTGGAAGTGTATATAAATTTCTGCTTCTTTTCCAATTGTTTTATTCAGTGATCACAACCCCCTTACCGTAATCAACAAAATCAACAATATCAATCAAATATCCGTTCATAAACACCCTAAGTCTGGAATTTATATATCCAGTAGTCATCACTTCACATGAATATCCAACAGCTGGAATGCTCAGCAGTGGAATTTACATACCTTAGGTTAAAGCATTATAAACATTATAATACTGTATGGCTCGTTTAAGCAAACACAAGTAAACAATGTGACATTATAATGTACTAGAGTTTTTAACTGAGACCCAGTGCTGAAAAATGATGATCGGTATCAAATGTTCTATTGTTTTGAAGGAATGTTGGTCTTTGAATTATAATTTGCAAAAGCTATCTAGATGCATTGATAGTATGCGTGTATGTATGTATGTATGTATGTATGTATGTATGTATGTATGTATGTATGTATGTATGTATGTATGTGTGTATGTATGTGTGTGTGCGTGCGTGCGTGCGTGAGTGCATGCGTATGGATGGATGGATGGGTGGGTGGGTGGATGCGTGCGTGCGTGCGTGCGTACGTACATGTATGTATTTATGTACCTAGTTCATCAGTTGTCGGAGGTACTCATTCATACAGTAGTGAACATTTAAGACAATCAAAATTACAACTAAAAGTAAAATGGATTATAATCTCGTTTACGTGATTTCAGTTTATCCCAAGATAATCTTTTAATCTATAAAATGATGTTCGATTAATGTAGGCTAATTAAAGTTAACCAAGGTTATTTCACAATCAGGTTAAATCAACATAGTTACTAACAAGGATTCGTGTAGGAATACAAAAATTCGAATTTGCAAATTTGCATCCGACCACCGAAGATCCACTTTGTTTGATTCCGTCAGCAACGGAGTTCAACAGCGGAAACTTGTGACCGCATACGCCATGAGTGTCGTCCTGATCAAGCGACCATATCATTATGCCGCCGTAACCTCGTTGCTTTACAAAATCTACCTAATGGACGCAAAATTGAGAGAAGTGAAAACATATTTAGAGGGTCTTACAGAAGTACGTAGGGCATATAACATTGTGTATGACGAGTTAAATACTTTGTATTTACTGATCGTTAGTGAGAAACACAGTCAACAAGTGAGATTAATTTCGTTTGAAGTGAGCACAAAGGTAATGTTCTTTTAATAATTTAAAGCTTATACGAATGTTTTGTTTCACTGACTACTAAGTCACACTTCCGGTAATCATGTGAACGCATACAGCCAACAGCCACCTTTGAAAAAAATACTTAAACTTCGTATTTCGTCTCGACCATGTACGACGCATAAGTGAAACTACCAATGTTGTTCTGCGAATGGCGATTAGAGGTTTGTGCAGTTTCCATATATAGCTTTTATGGGAATGACGCCAATATTGTGCCAATTAAGACACTGACTAATCAATTGGGAGATAGAGAGTTTAATAGTTTCTCCATATTAAGTGAATGGCTAGAAAATCTAAATATTCAAAAGTCCAGATAAATGTGAAAAGGTTGTTGTTGTTGTTGTTGTTGTTGTTGTTGTTATTGTTGTTCTAGGGTTTAACGCCATTTTTCAGCACAAGATAGGCTATACATGGCGGCCAGTATAACTGGTGGAGGAAGAACCCTGGAAAACCCAGGGAAGAACCACCGACCCACGAGAAGCTACTGGCAGGCTTTCCCACGTACCAACGCTAGCCGAGCCTTGGACTCGAACCCACGCAGACAGAGGTGAGATGGCAGTGATCCGGAACGGTGAGCGCTTTAGACCACTCGGACACTGGGGGTCTAAATGTGAAAAGGTAGTCCTTTGCATAGATATTTCTCATCATTCTATAATGAATTGTAGTACTTATAATAGATACATTTTGTTGACCGATTTATCTTTTCATGTTAATTATGTCACGTAAAACTGTCTAAGGTCTGAAAATGTTTGTAATCGTGTTTATATTTTCGCTCAATAAAAACAAAATTAGGCCTAACCATTCTTCAGGAATTTCTCCACGACGGCTACATTAATTTATTTATAACAATGGGCCTTCAAACTTTTTGACAATTTGGTTTTCTTCTAAAAAAATTATTATTTGCAAGAGTAGACTTAAAAATAAAATGAATGGAAAAATTTACAAACACAAAAGCAAACAACTAATGAATGTAAGAAAAGATCGACAAATAGGAGAAATATATCACTTTACACAAGACTGGGCATACACAAGAAGATAAAGGTAATAAGGAACCATGCCATTTCGCAAAACGTAAATGATAATTTTACTGCAACCAGAAATGGAAATGGAAATAATGATCAAATTATAACAAAGAAATGAGGTTAATATTGATAGGGTGTTGCAGTTCTTTTAGAATAAAAATAGTATCTTCTTCACCGATAAACCATTAATCTCCCCCAAATTATAAGATTTAAAGACCATAAAAACCAATCTTTTTTGTTTTACCTACTAAATCTGGTTATTTTTTTAGCCTTGTGTGTTATTTTGTAGACAATAATCTGTGCAGAGCAACTCAACTCTGCGTATAGATTTTATGTATACTCTAAGTTCGTCCGAAAGCAATATTGTGGTACATGCCAGGTCTTGTGGGAAAATACATCAAATTCTATTTATAGCAACAAGCTGAATTCATAACCTGTACTATATATATATATATATATATATATATATATATATATATATATATATATATATATATATATATATATATATATATATATATATATATATATATATATATATATATATATATATATATGTGTGTGTGTGTACTAAAACACAGTGTCCGTTATAATTCTGGATTATTCAGTGAGAATGATTTTTCCCGATTGGTCAATATTAGGGTCAATATTAGCCTGATATCTGATACATCTTGTTATCATCAGTAACGAAATAAAGGTACTAGTACTTCAGACATTCGCAAAAGACTTTCGACAATAATCACAATTATTTCGTTCAGGAGTAGAAGATAGATTTTAACACTTGTCCATTTATGCCGTGAGCTTTGAGAGTACCTCATCAAGTGCAGAATGATGGTAGACATTCAATTAACACAATATACAGATCAATTAACTCTTTAAAGCAATTCCCATACACGATTTATTTAATTCATCCATCATAAGACCAGTTGTTGACCGTTATGATGGCGACGCACAATAAGTTTCACTGCTCCAACGGATTAGTTCCGGATTGGGTTTTAGTGATCCATCAGCAAAGTCGCTAAATGAAAATTCCAGATATGACCAGGACACAAATTTTTAAGGCTACATGTCTCCCTTATTTAATAGATCACAATTTTAATTGGATTGAAGAAACGTTTCAGTGAGTAACGCTGTATTGCAAAACTTAGCTGGGCTAGTGCGACCTACCTTTCATATTTTATGTAACATTAATGAAAAATAAATGTTCATGCCATAGTCGCAAGTTTATATCTTGATTCCTAGATAAAAGATAGTGCTAATCAAAAAGTAATACCTTTTCTCGGAGACTGTTCGTATTGTCGTATGTGACCCAGTTCTTCCCTAATACCATGTAAGGCACCCTCTCATTATTCAGCACAATTTCTTGAGCCGTGCCATCCTGCAGTGCCTGGCAAATCTGTGGATATAAATGTATGGTTAGGATTTATGACCATTTGAAACTTAATCGTATTAAAGCTATGTCACAAAACCAGACCTCTACTTTTAGTCTTATTTTATATTCGAAGTTTAGTCTGGAAAAGTTATGAGAGCATTTTATATGTGCACACTGAGTGACTAATAAAATTCAAGTGCCGTTAGCTTGCTAATGTTCTGGAATGTTTGAAATGCTGAGATAAGAGATTTAGGGACATACAAGTTTTAAGTTTCAAATCCCAACTGTTCTTGATTACAAACTTGTTTAAATATATTTGAGGCTTAGAAAACTGCACAGGGCTACTAGATGAAGTCTCAGGCTGGCTCTCCAGATGTTAATGTTGTGTTATACCTCTTGCGGGCTGCCACTAATATTTGACGATCTTGTTCCAGATTCCAAATTTAAAACGGATTTAAATCTTTAATGATTAGTTTATATCCTGACTGAATTCTTTCTGAAATGTAAGAAATAAAAAATGATAATAATAAAAGAATTAAAATGGATGGGTCACTTCCTTTTGAAGTGATATCATCAGAGGGTGTTTGAATTGGAAATTTTAAAATTGGGTAAAAGTGGATTTCCGTCGACATTCGAATTTCCAAACAAAGGTATTCTGTTTACGAGAGATTTATAAATATTTGCATAAAAGTCAGTGCACGTGCTGTAACCTTCTACACAACTATCACAAGGACTCACGTTCACCTAGATTTTCTTAGTTTTTAATGGAAGACAGTGAACCGTAAAAATATATTTTTCTAGTAAAGTCACTTTAGAGATTATTCCCTGTTACCCTGGATCATATCTACACGTCTTACATTTTTGTCCATATTAGTTTCGTTTCCCTGGAAACATATGTGTGAGCATATTTACCGAAAAGAAGTAATCCAGCTACGAACTACGTACCACCAGATGGAGCCTTGCTTATTCAGCAATACAATATATATATGTATGTATACATTCGAAAGCCGGGTTCTGCTTGGACTATTATGTAACAGGGGCTAGCATGATAAATTTATTAGACTTTAAAACTAATGATGAGACACCTTGGCAAGTTTCACTAGTTAGCATGTACAAGTTCAAACTATTACAACTGTTATTTTGTTCACCAAGTTTTCGTGATGTTGTAAGTGTAAACCCAAATTTCTCTCGTGTACACCGGTGACATTTTCAAAAGCAGCATTGATTGTAAAGAAAATGATATGCAAAGTAGTTATCTCTGACTTGGCAATTCATACATTATCATCATTTGTCAGGGGTTTCGTGTCATGGAGTGCTGAATTTGTGTACAATTAGTATTGTTTCAATGACATAAACTCGTTAACCAAAACTCCAGCATATGGGGAAGGTAAACCAAAGCTATATTTGCACAATAAAATTGTATGCGATGTTACGAGTCTATTCTCGTAAAATAAGTAACATAAAAGAGTGAAAACAACAAGCTTTGAAAAATTTAACAAACAATATTTTTCCCTAGAATACAAAAGTAAAAAATGAGAAAAAAGACCTTAAGGTTTTACAAATTACATCTAACAATAATCCAAGAATTTGACAACACAAGTCCTATCAATGAAAAGTTCCAAGTGAATCACAGTTCAAATCTCGATGAAAATCTAAGATAGAAGGCGATGACGTATGCAATAGTCAGCGTTGTACTCATGTGTCAACGGTCTCTTGTTGAATCACCGAAAATATTATTAAAGTTTTTGAATTCCGTATAAATTCCGGTAAATGGTTGTCCAAGAAATAATTTAGAGCAATTTTGTATTTCCAGGGAAAACATTCACTTGAATTCAAAACTTTTAAGACAATAAACATTCAGCCTCATAACTGGACACAACATAAAACAGCTTGACGTCTCAAGTGTTAAGACACAGCTAATAGAATTCTTATCATAACATCAGTTCTAAGACTGACTAAAACGCAAAATAGATTCCCGGATGGGAGTCAAGAGTTCATCCTTCTGGAGGAAATAGAAGTTTGTTTACGAATTTACACGTAGTCTAGGTATGACCTTGATTCAGTTTAATGATTCTTACTCTCAGAAAGAATAAAAGAATTTTTAAAAAGGTTGTTTGCCAAAACTGTCACTGATTTTAAGGTCAGCAACTAGATACAATGTTTCTATTATTAGGTATTTATATCAATGAAAAAACTCAGAAAAAAAATCAATCCAGTCCAACAGAACAGAACTTAATTCTGACCAAATAAACTCAAGTCCAGTAAACAATATTACATTACAATAACATATAATGGAATAAAAACAAATTTAAAACTAACAGACAAACAATTGATTTAAATATATATAAAAGCGTTATAAACAGAACACCTACCAAATAATATGGCATATATCCACCACCGAATGACGCTGACCCGATGTCATTATCGTTTGGGTCCAGCAGTGTGAAAACGTTCCCATAGAAAGGTACACCGATCACGAGTTTGTCCTTCTGCGCACCTAGTGACTCCCAGTAACGTGCCGTATGATTCTAGAAAAAAGAATCAAAGTTGTTATTTTACCTTGAAGTCAGAAAAATAAACTAAACGAGGAAATGAGAAACAGAAGTTATGTACACAATTGGATTTAATTAAAATCCACTCTTTGAAAGGGAAAATCTTTTCTCAGGTATACAATGAACTCAATCAGCAATAAAACCTGAGCATAACTAGCTACCAAGAAATCAGCCCTCATTTGCTGAAAGGTTTACTACACAAGTGGTTGGTCACTTGCCTCAAATTGGGCTCTGCATTTGTGACGTATATATGGCACTTTCAAGTTAAATCGTGTGTACAGTTGTGTGTATGTGTGTTAAAGAGAGAGAGATATATATGTGGGGGAGAAAGCAATAGGGGAGTAGGTGTTTATACTGGTATTGTTAGAATGTGTAAGTAGCTCTACTCATTTATAGTCGCATATCATTGGATAGGTTGTTCCATAAAACAGAAAACATCATGTCAGAGATAAGCCTCTGTAACCTCAAATTTCATATAATCCATAATGCCTATAATCATTAACAATAACTTTATCACATACTGCAACGACGAAAGGCGAGGAAATGTAACCATGGCAAATGACGCGTTCGATATTTGACCAGCCTATTAACTGTGGTTGTGAAATGTTGTTCAACATAAAAGGTTGGAAGCGTGTCATAAAATGGTATAAGACATTGGTCATTCTAGTCCAAGTACTAACTTATAAAACACATTTGGAAAATCATAGCATTTTTTGTGTGTAATTTATATATTTCTAATTTTTATAGTTACATAATTTAGCTCGAGCTAAGTAAATCTTGTATAGATATTTCGTAATATAGGTGTGAATAATAGTTTATTTACTGGTTATGAAAACAAACTCAACTTCTTATGCATCCATTATTTGATTTCTTTAATGTGCAGTGTAATAAATATGGTGTTGAGAAATGTAGTAAAAACAAAAAACAAAAACAAAAACACAACAAAAAACAAAGAAGCAAGTCGAGAATGTAGTCTCGTATAAAACGTGTAAATCCCAACCTGTATCACCTGTGAGATGTGCCGGTGTGTCGTCACAAGATAAGAAAGGGAGTTAATTAAGTTCATCTCGGAGCACCTGAATAGAGCTAACATGGCGCGGCCCTGATCTTTCATAACCTTAGACGAAGGCCTATAACTCTACTATCTGATAGGCTAAAATTTTGAAAACGTGTACAGGTATTATAGCTTAGAACTGAACGAGTATCAATCTAGATATACAACGCCTGATTCCAAAATCAGGAAATGCAAAATTTAATTACCAAAGTTGCCTATTTGAAATACTTATTATATATATCAAACTCACCCGTGGTTGTGTAATCTGAAAATGGGATCCTATCTAACAATTTCTCATGGCAACGATTCGATAATCAGGAGAATAGGAGAAAAATGCGTGTTCTATTGTGGGGGAAATTAATTGGATCGTTGGCTCAATCATGTGCATTTGACAATAAAAAATAACAACAATATTGATCATTATCCTATAGTCGACAGACGGATACAAAATTTGTTATTTGACACATACAGCTGTTGCACCTACTTATTTTCAACACTGTGATAAACAAGAAGTTCATCACAGTTTACGACTTATTTAGTGGTCAATTGTTTTCATCGGCCTTTTTCTTCAACATTTGTTTAACAATGTTTTAACAGTTCTCCTAGTTCTGTAAACATTTAATTCGTCTCTTTGTTCATAGTATTATCAAATGCAATTTATATTTCATAAGGGCAATATTGGAAAATTTCATTGTATATGCTACAATGAGAGAGAGAGAGAGACAGAGAGAGAGAGACTCACAATGTTATACGTATCATCGCTATAAAGTGCACTGTGTGGACCAGTCTTGTTATCCCAGGATCCATGGAAATCGTACATCATCATATTTATGAAGTCACAGTATCTGAGAGATATATAATCATATGATATGATCATACGTTGTGCTTCTAAGATCACGTTTTGTTCATAAGAAAATCAATTTAATGTGAACTTTTATCTCCTTCGTACTTTTTAGAGCTTAAAGAAACAACAGAAATGTCGATTAAAACAAAGGTGTTTTGAGTAAAATAGTGTCAAGGACATGATGTAATCCAGTGTTTTGTTTCGGGAGTTTTGGTTTCATCTACGTTGACAACGTATAAGAGCTTCCCTTCTCTCATCTACAGAGGGCAAGTGGTGCTTGTAAAATCCATGAACAAATTTAAATTTAAATTAATTTGTATTCTTTTGTCGAATCCACATTAGAAGAAACGCCTATCATATGAATTACTCTTCTGGCTGCACCGGTGGCAGCACTATTATCGCAATTATGCTTAAAATTTTAAATTTTGTATTTCCTAATCTCTAAATGGATTTTGTTAATACTTGGAAAGTCTTATCAGACAAAGACAATAAATTCTGCCACTCCCACCCCCACCCCCCACCCCTCTCTCTCTCGTCTCAGAAATAATATTATAGTCCAATAATCACTTTCCATTTCCAATGAATAATCCAAACAAATGATTCGTCTCCAATAATATATAAGTACTACATAAAATACGTCTGTAGACTTGATATTACAATAAGAACACAGCAAATAAAAATGAGATAAATGTCCAGTCAAATCAATATATATACATGCGAAAGTGTAAAACACGCATATTGTCACTACTGCTACGTTAAGAAATTGCACATTTCCACCATAGTAAAAGAACCCACACGATCTAACCCACCCAAGAGGAAATAACTTAATTATTCTAAACATCCACCTGGCCGACCTGGCCAGTGGAAACAGCTCAAAACGTGCCATCAGCTTTACTTCTAATGTTATTATTAATAACTATATGCATGTACGTAAGCATCTATTTATTGATCCTACGTAATTTTGCGTCCTTAATATCTTAAAATAGGACGTATGAGCGCATGCATTCTAGCTACAGATAATCTTTACAATTTACAGTCATGAATGAAATCTACAGGAGTTATCGATATACATAATAAAATGGAGGGACTAAACGAGAAATAATTGTGAATTTATGCCTTCCTGGCAGTGCCAAGAAAGCCTGTCATACAAAAAGAAAAGTACATCTACTCAAAACAAAACCTGATATTTCACAGGCGACAAATGGTCTGTATTGAGAACGCAAATTTAATCATGTAGGCTTTAAAAAGAAAAGCAGCGTTAGGACTTCTTTACGAATAATCAGGTAATATTTATAATTAGTTGTAGAAGCACCTTTTTCGTGAGTATCTGCATTGGTTAATCCGAGCTGTACTAAAAAAAATCAATTACTTATGTCATCCGACATTGGTAAATGTAGTTCAAATAAATCTATCAAGCCATATAATTTCTACATCTTTTTATACTGAAAAACAAAATATACGATAGAATTGTGTGTAATTTTGTATGTGAAAAAATAACTATGGCAATTACAGAAATTATCAAAACTAAATTTATACATGATTTATTGTGAAAACTACTTATTTTCTGAACATTACCAGGACGCGTAGTCAAAGAACTATACGAATGCAACATAAATGAACTCACTGTATTCGTAATATTTTAATATTATATTGCACAAGCATGATTATACCATTCATATTGAAAGAGTTGCCACACATTGTAAGAAATAGTCACATTGAAAGATTTTCCACAACATTGCACGAAATAGTCACACTAAATGATTTTCCGCAACATGATAAGACATAGTCACACTAAAAGATTTTCAACAATATAGTAAGATATAGTAGCAATATAAGGTTTCCCACAACAAGGTAAGACATAGTCACACTAAAAGATTTTCGAGAACATTGGCCACACTAAAATATTTTCCACAACATTGTAAGACATTGTCACAATATAAGATTTTCCGCAACAAGGGAAGACATAGTCACACTACAAGATTTGTCACAAAATGGTAAGACAGTTAATCTTTCTTAGTTTTGTCATTATATATTGCCAACGTTATGCGCAGTAAGGCAGCTACTTAATGGACCGTTTTCACTTTTCGCTTTAAATAAGCAATTGATTGAATTCTTTGTTTAATTTCTAGGATATATATATATATATATATATATATATATATATATCCTAGAAATTTTTCTACCAATCTTATTGTAAATAAAAGTGTATTATTCCTCAGTTCCTAGACATTTTTCGCAATGAATCCACTAATAAATATTGCTTACAGTAGCTCAGGTTCAAGACTCATCACAAAGCCTCTGAGCATTGTTGAAATTTGCATTGAAATAAAAGTATAAGCTTTCCCCGCGATTTTTTATATTCGACCTTCATTCCGAGCAGAGATATTATGGGTAAAAAGGTTTGTATCCACAAAGTTTCGTGTGTGTGTGTGTGTGTGTGTGATTTGGAATTTTAACGCAGCTTTTAACAATTTTTCAGTCATATCAATATGATGTCTGCAGTGTGACAGTTTATAGTGATGTCTAGCACTGGGGCATCGTGCTGCAGACATGCAGCATGATGTCCCACCCAGTCACATTATCACATTATCCTGACACCAGGCCGACCAGTCCTAACACTAACCTCTTAATGCCAGGCAGCTGTTAGTACCATTTGTGTAAGTCTTTGGTATGACTCTACCGGGTATCGAACCCACGACCTCCTGCACTCCGAGGCGGACGCTCTAACCACTAGGTCAGAAAGTTTCATGATTGCGGGTTCTGACAAACATTCAGTGTAAAGTTTGTTACGATTCACATATTGTTCGAAACTTTTGTCAGCCGTTTAAAAAATGGCCGTCGATATGCAATGATATACTAACACTGACAGCTATGGGAGGATTATTTATAAACGATATTTTTCTTTACTTTATCTATTAGTGGATTGGCTAGTTCAACGGTAGGTTGGCTTGAGCAGTATCTTGTTCTTTTCATCTGTGCAGTCATGAGCTCTACGCTGCATTTAGCATGTCTCACGACACCTGATTGTATATTAAATGACAATGGCTTCCAACAGGTTCTCCAACATCCCAATGTAAAAAAAAAAAACAATACAACTATGGAGAATACAGACATAAGAACAGCTGAAACAATTGCATGAAACTAAAAATAGCATGTTTACCTCGAAATCAAACTGACGTCGTAGGACTGTTCGGTTCTCACATGGGACGGTGTGACCGCTGCCGTAAGGAGTAATTGATTCTTATGACTGATTCGTCCCTCGGCAACAAAGGCATTGCGCAGCACCTTTGTAAGTATTTATAAGATGGCATGATACTATTCATCTTGTCTCTTTTTGAATTACTATTTTTATTTTTATTTATTAATTTACTTGTTGGGGTGTCAAAGGCGAAATATGATGGAGTGCGTTATTATATTAATGATAATAAAAAGGTTGCTTTTTCTTCTCCTTTTCACACTGTACGTTAATGATGATGGTCGATGCTAGAAGCTCTAACTTTTTGTTGACTGGTATCTTAAAGTCCAGGAAAGGATACTTCTTAGACTGGTATCTTAAAGTTCAGGAAAGGACACTTCTTAGACTGGTATCTTAAAGTTAAAGAAAGGATACTTCTTAGACTGGTATCTTAAAGTTCAAGAAAGGATACTTCTTAAACATAGCAATTAATACAATATTGAACTGTGGTTATTTTACAATGTAAGTCACACACAATGATAAATATGAAACAACTTCAAATACGGTTCAAACACAGTGAGCGACATATTTAAAAAAAAAAATAGCTGGTGCTAATAACTGTTTCCTTTCAATATGATATTCTTCATGTGTAGAATCGTGAATGGAGTGCTAATTCTGAATATCCGAATTAATTAACGAATTAATTCATGTCTTTCATTGTCAAATATTAAAAGACAAACATACAAACCATCAAAAGTTCACCAAATGCTTGCTTATCGGTTGCAGGGCTTCCCCTAGTGCCTGGAAATTCCCAGTCCAAGTCGAGTCCATCTAAATTGTGCGTGCGCAGGAAGGCGATTGCGTTTTGTGCAAACTTATTCATATTTGCACGGGACTCCACCGTCTTATGGAACTTCATTGAGCCAGTCTCCCAGCCCCCCCATAGAAATCAGTGTTTTCAGAGCAGGATTTCTGGTTTTCAGGGCAATAAGTCTTTGCATTCTGTTAGCAAGAAGTTTCAACATTTAAGATTCTAATGTATCATGTTGTTCTCTCTCTCTCTCTCTCTCTCTCTCTCTCTCTCTCTCTCTCTCTGCTTCATATTAACTGTTTCTAAGCTGTAGCGCATTCTCTATTTTACGTCTTAACTGTTTCTGTTGTTAGCAGAAATCAATACATGGATGATTGTTTTAAGAAATATATAATAACACGTTTAATTTTGCAAGAACGTTCTCCCTTCTCCATGCAATGAAATTTTTTGCTCTACTAAAGTATAGAAAGAAAATGTTTTGAATTTTAAATGAGCAATTAAGACGAAGAGAATGTAAACTAAAACCTACAATCTTTTTTATGAATACATGTATTAGGACAGAATTTTGTAGCAAAGGTAACGATTTAAATTTTCTCTAAATTGTATTAAAAGTAATTTTTCATTAAATTATACTGAAAGTAATTTTCCACTAAATTATATTAAGATTAATTTTATCTATTTGTGTAATACACTGTATGCTATTTTATAAAGATCGCGCTTTACGAGCAGGTGCAGAAATCCATAAAATACATTTCTCTTGTATCTAAAGGTCAGCAATTTGGATTTGGTGGGAAGCTGCTGTAAAGGCAAATTATTAAATCAGTAATAGATGACTTAAGCGAGATGATTCACAAGGTTTCCGTGGGAAAGGTCAAGAGCCTTGTTCTGATCCGAAATGAGAGAAAGAAAAAAAACCCATATAAATAGAGAGCAGATTTATGCAGAATTAGGTCGTTTCTCGAGTCAGAATAGCTCTGTCTTTTCCTTACGGGTAACAATCGTCTGTGTTCGCAAATTTCTTTAAAGAATGGGCACTTTTTTAATATTTAAGATTTCAACGGTAAAGTTCATATTTTCCAACCTTTTTGTGAGTTCATTATATTTGATATTATAATAAAATGGAATGTTTAATTTTATTTGTAGTATATATTATTGGAAAAGATGAATTCGCTACCAGCTTCATGTTTAGATTTAATTTGGAAATCAAAGATTATTTAAGCAATAATGAGTAATGTTTTGTAACATATCCAAATTAGCAATCTATTTTAATTCAGTAAAATACATTTCTTCAAAATGTTTGATGCATTTATCGCAATTATTGAATTTTATACTCATTGGATATCATGAAGTTAATCGAGATTGAACTATCTGTATTACATTCTAAAAGGCAGAAATTATACAAATGTATGAAGTTGGAAAGCTCGAAGGGGATAAGTGTAACCTGATATGTATTTCGTGTATTTTAAATAGAAAGGCTTTATTGATGCATATATATATATATATATATATATATATATATATATATATATATATATATATATATATATATATATATATATATATATATATATATATATATATATATATATATATATATACGGAATCGTTGTAAGGAAAAGACAGAGCTGTTCTGACTGGAAAAACTAAAGTTGTTAAAACAAATTAATGTGTAATCGCTGTAAGGAAAAGACAGAGCTGTTCTGACTCGAGAAACTAAATTTTCTAAAACAAATTAATGTATATATATCAATATACACATTAATTTGTTTTAACAACTTTAGTTTTTCGAGTCAGAATAGTTCTGTCTTTTCCTTACAACGATCCCGTACCCCATTCCCCCAGATGTAGCCGTATCTACACACCGTTATGGGTTACATCCTTGTTAAGAGAGCCTGATCTCCTTCTTCTTCTTCTTCTCTCTCTCTCTCTCTCTCTCTCTCTCTCTCTCTCTCTCTCTCTCATCATGGGAAAAGACATTTCTTAACTTATGATGTTACATGTTTAGGCTCGAATAAACAGTAACACAAGAAAGAGTGAAAACAGCAAGCTTTGCAAAACTTAACAAATTATATATTTTCCTGGAAAAATACTGTAAACATTTTTAAAAAATTAAGAACTTACGGTTTTAAGAGTCAAATCCAACAATAATCCAAGAATAATCCACGAATACAGTTTTAGAGGTCCTAATATTGAAATGTTCTAATGAATTCAAATTCGAGTCCTGGCGAAGAATCCAAGATGGAAGGCGATGACATATGATGTATCCTGTATTGTGTTGAAGTCTACAGTTCTTTGTATAACCACAAGAAATAATCCGGCGTTTAAATTAATGAAATTTCCTTGTTCAAGAATTCTATATGAACACTCAAAATATTTCCAGAGAAACGGATTAATCTTTTAGAATTCAAATAATTCGAATGCACATTAAAATATAATTCCCAAAAAGGACGCAATAAAAGAAACACATTTACGTCCCAGTGTCTAGAAGCCCAACTGAGAGACCTCTGTCTAAGCAAAGGTTTAAAACTTGAATATCGCGCAAAACAGATGCCCGGATAAGGGTCATATGATCATGTTTACATCACGTACTCTCAACATGGCCTTGACAAGAACCAACCATTTTACTCAAAGAATAAAATTTTGAAAACGTTTTTTACTTCAGTAAAGCCATTTACAAGTCGAGGGTCACGTATCCAACGCAGCCTCTATCTCTTATCATTCCCACAATAAGAATAATTTTTAAAAAAAAAAAAAAACTTGTTGACGTTACTGTTACTAATTTTGAATTAAAATCGGAACCAGGTCAGCCTTATGTGTTTACAAAAATTAACAGTCAAGGTCAAACTATTTTCTGGAAAAAGTATCGAGTTTCTAGTAAACAGAACTACTTTATTTTGACACATAATGAAATTAAAAAATAAAAAGATTTTAACATTTACAAACAATTAAATCAGAAATAAATGAAATCAAATATACATAGCAATGAGTAATCCCTTCTCATAGCAAGAAATGAGAAGAAGGCTATGATGAAAACACACACACATTGACGAAAAGTAATACGTACAAATTAATATCATAGGGTTGCTCCGTGATAATCTCTGTTCCACTCGAATCCAAGGTGGTATAGGCGAAGTTAATATGGGTACAGAGGTTGGCATCAATATCTTCTGGCAGGAGCGCACTACCGTCTCGACGCTGCGAACCCCAGCTGGTGTAGTAGCAAACTCGCCAAAGTTCGTGCCCTGGAAATACGTAGAGCTTAACGAACGGCTCGTAGCGTAAGAAATTTATTAACCGAATAGAAGTAATTTATATCTTCTGTAGTCTTTAGGGAGCTCAATATGAAAGGTATACTTGTTGAGCATTATACATTTCAAAGGAAACTCAGATGCAAAATAATATTATCAACATGATAATAACGTGGTGAAAATTGTGTTGGTAAAATCATTTACAAGTAAATTCTTGCATTTCGTGGCACAAAATCAACATCTTGTATTTTATTGCTAGCTTAAAAGAACATATTACTCATGTTTTAATTCAAGAATATGAAGTAACTTAACGAAACTTCCTATTTATGATGCATTATGATACACTGTAAGTATAATTCGTTAATCTGCGTGAAAACTTGAGTACTATCGATTACAGTTAGATCCAGAAAGCGTTAGCGATATGTAAGAAATGAACTGAAATATGCATAACATTTGTATGGACTTTATATTACGATAGTCCCAGACGCTTCAAAGAAGGAATCCATGGCCTTCATTTCTATCCATTTTATGGGGAATACTATTTATTGTATAGCTATTGTTCTTCAAATTTAAAGAACAAATTGATAAATAAAGTAATAATTAGTTCACGAAATAAGTGAATTAATATTAGTCGATTTAATAAAAGATCATATTGACTGGCGAGAAAATGAGCCGTTCTGTTTGTTTCAAAGATGATGTGAGTATCAAAATATAGACATTCTAAAAAGTACATTTTCTGGAGGTTTCTATAGACAATAAAATACATACCATACAATGGACTTTGAATTTTTGTATTTTTGGTTGACAAAAGGACATTTTCGAACACGCTATAATTTCTGCCGTAAAGAATTCATAAGAAAATTTAGCAAAGAAAATAAATGCTGAAACCGATAATGTATGATGTTTGGCATGATTTTTAGAAGAACAATATTATGAGAACATTAACGTTTGCAAAACAGTGATGATTTAAAATGTTGTCCGCGTGGCATGTTGCAGATGCTCTTCAATAAAGGGTTGAAATTATATATGCATGCTCTTGGATCACATATAAAAGTGATCGTTTTCTTTAGCTAAGAATTAAGATATTTTATTTTCTACAATATATTCATCGCATAAATGATTGCATATTTGTTTTGAATAAGTTCCGAAATCGGGCTCTTCGGAAATGATAGCCATAATTATGCAGGGATTTGGAGGCAAAACAAACCTAAAACAACGGGAGTCGTAGATAGGAAGACTAGAATAGTGAATCTCAGCACGGCCATCTGTAATTGAGAACAAATGGGGTATTGAAGACATCAACTTCAATATGTATGATACCTGATAATAAAAACATTGAACGTAAGGTTACATACGTAAGGTTACATCAAACACAAAATTTGTTCTCTGTGCTACATTTTACTGACGGACTCCAGTCCAACACACCTATCCGACCTCATCCATGTGTACACACCAGCAAGATACTTACGCACCTCTTCTGACAATCGTATACTCATTATTCCCAATATGAAAACGAAGTTGCATACCGGAGCCCAGCAACGTGGAATGAATTGCCCACTGAACTTAGACACTAAGACACAGTGATCCCATTCATTAGTGCTCTTAAAACTCACTTATTTCGACTGCAATAACAAACTTAAATACCTAACGTTTCCTACCTTAAACATTTTCAGCATGATTTTTATGTTTTATAATTCCATGGTGCTTGTTGTTTTGTAATCATATCATTATTAATATTTTTATTTTATATTTTATAGGTGTAGTCTAATGTTGTAAAGCGCATAGAGCTTCTAAGGATTAGGCGCTATACAAAGTCCTCCTTATTATTATTATTATTAATATTATTATTATACTGTGTGAGAGAAAAACAACCAGTTATATAGACATTAATTTGTATATGGACATGAAACCTACTTATGTAGACATTAATTTGTATATGGACGTGAAACCTACTTATATAGACATTAATTTGTATATGGAAATGAAACCGACTTATATAGACATTAATTTATATATGGACATGAAACCTACTTAAATAGACATTAATTTATATATGGACATGAAACCTGCTTACATAGACATTAATTTGTACATGGACATGAAACCTACTTACGTAGAAATTAATTTGTATGTGGACGTGAATCCTACTTATATAGACATTAATTTGTATATGGACATGAAACCTACTCATATAGACATTAATTTGTATATGGACATGAAACCTACTCATATAGACATTAATTTGTATATGGACATGAAACCTACTTATATAGACATTAATTTGTATATGGACATGAAACCTACTTATATAGACATTAATTTCTATATGGACATGAAGCCTACTTACATAGACATTAATTTGTATATGGACGTGAAATCTACTTATATAGACATTAATTTGTATATGGACATGAAACCGACGGCGTTTAATGAGGCTTGTTATAATATAGCATTGTTTTCGTCTGTGTCAAAATAAAAAATATAAAAAAACTTTTATATAGGAATGTTTAATTCACACACGATGATCTGAAGCCAAATTCAAAACTTTTCTGTCGTTGACCCTGGTTTGAATCAGGGTCCCCTCTCTTCGTTATAATCCACTGCCATGATCTTTAAATGCCATATGTCTGGTAACAGTATTAAAAGAACGAATACATGATTCAGTTCTACGTCATATGTGTATCTAAGGTGAAAACTGTCATACATTCATGTACATGAAGTTAAAAAAATTATTAAAAAAATATCTATCTTTGCCATTTCAGAAGTTACTTTCATGTCTTTGTCAAAAAATGTTTGACCTTCTTCCAGTATTAATTCTTTATTCATACATTTTATAGCTTTAAATTAAAAACGTGGCTACAGAATATTACAGCAATATTACCCATTTCCCATTCCAAACAAGTCACGTATCTGACAACTATATTTTCACAAATATCATAAATTGTTTATTCGTGGTTATTTGAAAATTTTCTGAACACACTGTTGTTTTAATTGAATTTTGAAAACATAATGCGACTTTTAATTTTGTGGTACTATTAACGTTAAAAGATTTTTCTGTCTGAAAAACTCAGATAATTTTTTATCATAGGAAGATTTTATAAAATTCTTCGCGGGTAAATTTTCAAAGAAAGCAAGCAGTCTGACATTGTTGCATTTGTTCAGTCATTCATGCGGTCGGATAAGCCCGTTCGCACAGAAACAAATCTAAATCTCGTAGTGGCAAAGAAGAAATATTAAGTATATCTTATCCGTTTTCATTGACAAATTACTCTTGGTCCTTGTTTATACGAGAATTTGATCATAGTACCTTGTGCATATAAATATTGCGCAATTCAAACAATACTTACCTCTTTTTATATCGATAATGTCCAAACAGATAAACAGCTTGCTTTACTTATACATATGTATATCCCCGCCCATACGTCTGTTTGACTATCAGTATATCTGATGATAGGTAGGACTATTGTCCCTTAATTTGACACTAAAGCTCTCTACAGACAGTTTGTACTTCTGAGAGAGTGACAGGTGTAAAGTGTACCTGTTGGCATTGTCAACAACCACAATGGAAAGAATCTTGTCATACCTCTATGCCAGTGCTTTCCAACCTTTTCGAGTACAAGGACCCCTTCTTAAGGTAAAAAAAAAAATGTCGACACCACATACCAATAGTTGTATTTTTTTGGCTCCACTAATAGGGTCTTTATGCATAGTATAAGCTCCCCTTAGCGCTCTGCAATACCAAAGAGTGAAAATAGTCTATAGCTGCAATTATTTTAACGTAGCTTTAACAATTTTAATGATATCGCTACGATGTCTGTCGTGTGGCAGTGATATCTAGCAATGGGGCATCACGCCGCTAGACATGTAACATGATGTCATGCCATGTCACATTATCTTAACACCAAGCCGACTATAGTACAAGTCACACGGAGTTACATTTATTTGATTTAATTTATATTTCATTTACCTGTCAATGTAATGTTATTTTGTTTACTAGATATTTGATATTTTCCAGAAAGTTCAGTTTAAACTGAATTTTTCCATAAATACCTAAGAACAGACATATTGTTTCTATTTTTTGGCCTTGATTGAGGGTGAAGTAAAGAACTTTTATTCTCGGAGTAAAATGATTGGTTTTTGTCAAGGATATAATAGGGAAACGTAATTTTTATATGTAAACATGATCACGTGATCCTCTATTTCGCAATTAGGCATTTCCAAAATTGCGAAATACTTAGCATTAATAGTGATGTTTAGAGAGAGAGATCTGTGTTTTGAGGCTTTTATACACGTGATGTCATCTTGGTTTCTTCTGCTGTGACTAGTTTTGGTCTTTTGTTTTATTTTAATGTTTCGGATTCTAAAATATTAATTCGTTTCTCTGGAAATATGTTGTACTCATACAGAATTCGTGAACAAAGACATTTCTTAAAAATTGAATTTGGGATTTCCAAGACCGGAGGATTAATTGTTATGTTTCTGCAAGGAATTGTAGAAAACAACACTGAAAAGGCTATAGCATACGTCATCGCCTTCCATCTTGGATACTTCGTCGGGATTCAAACTTTAAATCATTAGAACATTTTATTATTAGGACTTCTAAAATATTATTCGTTGATTATTCTTGGATTATTTTTGGATTTGATTCTTAAAACCGTAAGTTAATATTTTTTTATTTTTACAGTATTTTTCCAGGGAAATAAATAATTTGTTAAATTGCCCAAAGCGTGTTGTTTATACTCATTCTTGTGTTACTGTTTATTCGAGCCTAAACACGTAACATACGAATTTGGGGCTCGTCCGGGATAATTTTCAATTTTGGCTAGAATGTTTCAGAAAACTTTGTTTTTCGAAATTTGAATACCCCTAGTTTTTTAATTTTTTGTGAAATCGGCACGCATTTTCTAAAATATCATCAAAAACAGAGAACTCTTTTGAATTTTACTCAGGAGTGGTTGGAAATTTCGAAAATGGAAGTACAGCTAAAAACGTTGGAATTAGAGATAAGACAGGTTCAGTTTCAGATAGAAAAGATACAAATTAAAAGAGAGTTGGAAGTAAGATGAATGGAGTCGCAAAAAGAGAGTCCGGAGAGAGAAAGACAAACGCAGTTTCAATCTGTGAAAAAGGAGTGACAGACAGGAGAGAAAGAAAGAAAAACAAATGCAGCTACAAGAAAACCAAATGCAATTAGATAAGGAAGAAAGGGAGAGAGAGGGGGAGGGTGAATTTCAAATTCGAATAAAAGAATTATAGCTGATAAAGGGAACACACTTTTGATGTTTTAAGAAATATCAAGTTAGTACCTCCTTTTCTGGAAGTTGAAGTAGACATACATGTTTCTCGTTTTCAAAGAATTGCTGAGACTTTTAAGTGGCCAAGAGAGTACTGGGCTCTATTATTATTGCAATGTGTACTTACTGGTAGAGCTCGTGATATTTATATTTCACTGTCATTAGAGCAGAGCGCTGACTCTGATATAGTTAAAGACTATGTTTTTATGGGCTATGAATTAGCCCCTGAGGCTTATCGGCACAAATGCAGGAACTATAAAAAAGAAACTAACCAGGCCTATGTCGAATTTACATGGGAAAAGTTAATAAAGATATTGAAAGTCGCAGGCAATTCATATTGGTTGAAGAGTTTAAGAAGATTGTCCATAGTGACATTAGGGTTTATCTTAATGATCATAAGATCGAAACCTTGGAAAATGCTCCTCGTGCCGCTGACAGTTATGCTTTAGCTCATAAAGTTTATTTGGCAAATAAGACTTCTACTCAACAGTCTTCTGGCAGAAAAGTATTTCAGTCTAATACAAGCCCTTCTAAATCTCAAACTGGCACAACTTCTAAAAATCAAACTTCAGAGAAGCTTGATTCAAGATCCTTGTCTCTTCCTACGTGTACCTATTGCAAGAAAAAAGGGCACATCATTTCTGATTGCTACAAATTGACAAATAGGCATCAGAATCAAGACAGACCTAGTCCAAATGCTCTTATTTCTAAGAGGTCAAGGTCACTGTCATGTATTGAAAGCAATACATTTGTTGGGTTTAGTAAACCCCAGTCTGACTTTATTATGGAGCATTATGAACCATTCATATCAAAGGGTTATATATCACTCTTGGCTGACTCAGCCAATCATATCACTATTAACATTTTAAGGGACAAAGGAGCTTCTCAGAGTCTTTTGTTGTCAGGTACTTTACTTTTTTCTGAGAAGTCTTCTTCTAATGAGAGTGTTTCTATTCAGGGAGTAGAGTGCGGTTTTGTTAATGTTCTTCTTCATTGTGTAAATTTGTCATCAGACTTAGTCTCAGGGTCCGTGACATTCGGAACAGTCTCTATTTTACCCGTTGAAGGCAACCATTTATTACTAGGCAATGACCTAGCCGGAGACAAGGTTGTGGTTAATCCACTTGTAACTTACAAGCCTTGCTTGAATCAGAACATCGATCAATTGATAAAGAATTCCCTGATTTATTCCCAGCTTGTACAGTTACCAGAGCTATGGCAAAGAAAGCTCTTGAGAATGATTTAGTCAGGCTTTTGATGAGGTCACTTTCACTCCTTGTTTGGAACAATCAGAATGTATTGGTCACTGTGATCAATCAGAAAGTATTGATCACAGTGATCTTTAACGACTCATTCTCTTTATTCTAATCAGGGTGATAAACGACAATCACTTGTCGTCGAACAGGAAAAAGGTCCTGAAATCTCATGTTTGTTTCAAAGAGCCATTAGTGAAACTGAAGCTACTGATGTTCCTGTCCGTTATTTCATTACAAATGGAATTCTTATGAGAAAAGGGAGACCTCCCGAGGTACCTGCTGATGACGAATGGTCAGTGAACTACTAAATTGTACTTCCAAAACCTTACAGACAGGAAATACTTAGTCTGTCCCATGACACTCCATTGGCTGTTCATTTAGGGATCAATAAAAGGTATCACAACATCTTGACTCACTTCTACTGGCCAAATATCAAAAGTAATTTTGGTAATAATGTAGATCTTGTCATACTTGTCAAATGGTTGGAAAACCCAATCAGAAAATATCTAAGGCTCATCTACAGTCTATTCCTGCCTTTCACTAACAATTTAGTAGTATTATGGTAGATTGTGTTGCTCTCTTACCTAAGACCAAGTCTGGTAATCAATACATGTTGACCATTATGTGTGTGTAAACAAGGTTTACAGAGGCACTTCCTCTGAGGAATATTAAAAGTCTGATAAAGTTTTTTTCTTACTCAATTTGGCTTTCCCAAATCTGTTCAATCGGGTCAACGGTCAAATTTTAGGTCTAGAACTTTCCAGCCTAGCATGCTTCATTTTGGCATTCAGCATTTCAAGTCAAAAGTGAAGTTATGGTTTGACAGAACTTTAATGGAGAGAAATTTCGAGTTTGGTAATAATTAAATTGTCTCTCGTGCTCATTCTTCAATTTTTTCTTCAGATTAGATATTACGACCCTTACAAAGTTAAGAAGAAAATGAGTGAGTTCAATTATAATATTAATGCTCCTGTGATCTAAATAAATTTTAGGATAAACATTATATTGAAAAATAGCCAGGCTTAACATGAAATTAATTTAGTTGTACATGTCCCACCCAGTGAAGATTTAAGTGAAGGAATATCATCATATTCTGCTGATACTGAGTGACAAATCTTCGGAATTCAGAAATTATTAAAAATCTGGACCAGAAACATTCACTTTTGCAAGAGCAAGAATGAAATGAACTTAAACAGTTATTGTTTGAATATGAGCACTTATTTCTAGATGTTCCTACAAGAACGAACACAATTTTTCATGACGTAGAAATGCAAAATTCCAAACCTGTGAAACAACACCGTTAGATGATGAATTATCTCAAGGAGGAATACTTGAAAAAAGAAATTCCGTATTTGATGGAGAATGATTTTATAGAGTCCAGTAAAAGTAACTGGAGTACACCATGCATTCTTGCTCTAAAACCAGATAAAACGTTCCGTATGTGTACTGATTATAGGAAGGTGAATAGTGTGACAAAAACAGATTCATTCATATTACAAAGAATCGATGACTGTATTGATAAGTTCAGGAATGCTAAGTATGTCACCAAATTTGACCTTCTGAAAGAATTTTAACAAATTCCACTAACGGAAAGAGCAACGGAAATTTCTGCATTCGTGACTCCACATGAACTTTACCAATATAAAGTAATGCCGTTTGGGATGAAAGGGTCGCCAAGTACATTTCAACGTCTCATGGTCCAGACAATTGTGATGCTTACATTGATGGTCATCATCTACAACGACTCCTGGAAAGAACATTTAGCAACAATTCGGAAATTCTTTGATAGACTCACAGATACATGTTAGACAATTTATCTAAAGGTGAGTTCTGCCGTGCTAGTGTAACTTTTCTAGCACATATCGTGGGACGTGGACAAGTTAAACCTATAGATGCTAAGGTCAAGGCTATCCCTGTGCCTATAAATAAAAAGCAACTGATGCGATTTTTAGGTATGGCTGAATACTATCGAAACTTTTGATCCAATTTTTCTATATTTGCTGAACCCCTGACAAATTTATTGAGTAAGAAAAACAAGTTTCTTTGGACTGAAAAATGTCAGGAGACTTTTGACAAGTTGAAAGCCGTACTTAAAACCACGCCAGTTCTTACAGCTCCAAAATTTAGCCAATCTTTTAAATTGTCTGTTGATGCAAGTGATGTTGGGGTTGGAGCAATTTTGATTCAAGCAGAGTAAAATGGTATTGATCATCCAGTGTGCTATGTTTCTAAGAAATGAAATGAACACCAAAGAAATTATTCAACAATAGAGAAGGAATGTTTGGCTTTGATAATGTCATTACACCATTTTGAAGTTTACCTTTGTTCAGCTCCTTCTTCGATTATTGTGTTTAGTGACAACAACCCCCATACTTTCATCGGCAAGATGAAAACTAAAAATCAAGGACTACTAAGTTTGAGTTTATTGGTACAGGAATATAATCTTGACATCAGGCACATTAAAGAAAAATATAATTTAACAGCAGACGCACTTTCCCATGTATAACAATGTATTATTTCATGTACTCTGTGTGTAATTCATAAGAGTTCTGCTTATGTTTTTCTTTAATCTATGGTAAAGCATTCGAACATTTTATTATTATCCCTTCTAAAATATTATTCGTGGATTATTCTTGGATTATTTTTGGATTTTATTCTTAAAACCGTAAGTTCATACATTCTATTTTTACAGTATTTTTCCAGGGAAATAAATAATTTGTTCTATTTTTTAAAGCTTGTTGTTTTCACTCTTTCTTGTGTTACTGTTTATTCGAGCCTAAACACAGAACATAAGAACTGGCCACGTAGACATTCAACACCGACTATTTCAGCAATGTGTGTCATTTTATAGAATTTGATTCTACATAACTTTAATTGGCAAGAGTTCACTTCATTTGCATTCATATACATCCATATTCCTTTGGTAGGTCATTATTTAGACGCCCCGATAGGTGCATAAAGCAAAATCAATGTTTCTTTTTTTTGTGGACGAAATGACTCTAAAGTGTGATCAAGTACAATCCGGACAGAATGTCGCGAGCTGTGATGTCACAATGAAAGCTACGCACATTGACAAAAAATATCGTTCTACCCTCGATTGTTACGATTCCACTCGATGTGCTCTTAGTTTGACCCAAGTTTAATACATGGCCACCATTGTAATAGTCCATAGCGATAAATAATTTTCATCTGGAAGTTTCTTGGTGACAGTTAGGGTGCAGAGCAGTCAATGATCATTATTGAATAGACTTTATTTAAATAAAACTAGTGTTAAGTTTTGAAAGAAAAATGTATATTTAATTAAAGTTCAATAAATGCGCATACATGACCCATGTCACTTGCACTGTAGTAATAGCACTAACCTCTTAATGCTGAGCGCCAAGCGAGGCAACTGCTAGTACCATTTTTATAAGTTTATGGTATGACTCGGCCTGGGTTCGGAGCAGCGACCTACCTCACCCGAGGCGGACGCTCTAAACACAGAGGGCACCGTAGCGGTTAGGTGCAAATGAGTGGGCAATCTACTTTCGGATTTGCTTTTTACACGTTGACATATGGTTTTCAACTCTAATTTTGGGATAGCATATTTGATACTTGATATACATGCATCCGAAATCAAATCTTAGGCATATAACTCAAAGATCCCATATGCTTAAATACCTTGTCAATTTTCTCGTTTTCTTATTTATTTAAATTTAGTACAATGCAGTAAATATGTTTGAGAAAATCTCTCTCTCTCTCTCTCTTTCGTTATACACACCCACTCACACCCACCCACACCCACCCACCCACACAGATATATATATATATATATATATATATATATATATATATATATATATATATATATATATATATATATATAGTTAACTAAGTAACAGGAGGAAGCCAAACAAAACAATTTTTGTAAAGATTTAAAAACAATTAAAAATGTATTTAATTATTGAAGTTATACGTGACAATAAGATTAAAACCTACAGTGTTATGAATCCAAGTGAATCCAAATTATTCCTGATAAAGTTCTATGACAGTCCAAAAGAATGAAAAGTTCCGTATAAATTTCAAAACCGGAAATGTACTGGTCTGTCAAGAATTGTCACGTTGTTAAGATGGCATTCTCCAGAACTCCTTTGCATAATTCACACAAGTTCCAGAATAATATTATAGTCCAAAATAATGAGCAGTTTCTATTTTAACTGAACAGTCCAAACAAATCTTTTTTGCTCGAGTAATATCTAAGCAGAACATACAATACGTCCGCAGACTTACAACAGGAACACAAGAAATGGGAATGGCTTCAAAATAGGAATGAAACTGATTGCTCAGTTCTCTCCTTATATACACATTATATTACGACTATTTTTCACAGGATACACCACGGACAAATCATACTACTTAGTTTGTCTCTATTCATATGACCTAGCCCAACCAACAGGAAGTTACTGAATTCTTCTAGAACTGTCCAAACCCCATTAGCCAATGATAAATTAAACCAGTCTTATTCTAGTCTTATTATTAAGATTATTATTAGTAATTGTCAACACATACATAATCATCCATTAATAGATCGTATGTAATGCTATTCTCTTACGAGAACTCAGTCACGTAGGCACAATTTAATTAAAAAGAATCTGTACAACTTAGTGCCATGAATAGAAATTTAAACACTCGAATAAAATCATGTACCTGGAGTTACAAAAATATAGATATGCATAACACTCCCCCCATAAGGAAATGAATGATTTATCAAATAATGCTTTTTTCATATTAATCAAACACACAAATGATAATAATAGTGAAATTACACAGGAAGATGTATAATGAATATACAAAAATGTATACGAAATAAAGTAATATAAAACTCATGTACACGTGAAAGTGCAACTGCGATTAAATTTTCGTTTTGCTTGATGTGCCGAATGTTGATGTTGTATTATCAAACTCCATCTCAATGATCTCTGATTTTCATTTTTCATTTTATTGATGAAAGTATGGGGCCTGTGATCACTGAACACAATTGTCTGAGCAAGAGCAGAATTATTATACACTTCAATGTGTTGCGAAGCCAAAATTAAAGCCAAACATTCCTTCTATAGAGTGGAATAACTTCTCTGGTGCTTCTTTAATAGTAAATAGTAATAGCACACTGGATGATCCGCGCAAGTTTTATCTTTCAGAATTAATATGCCACTAACCCGTGTATCAATTGTATCAATATACATTTTAAATGGTTGATTGAAATTTGGAGCTGAACGAAAGAACTGGTGCACTTTTAAGTATGGCCGATCATTTATCAATCGATTCCTGACATATGTACGACCCATAAAATGTGGACTTTTTACTCAGTACATTGGTCAGGGGCTCAGCATTTATGGAATATTTGAATAAAATGTCCGATAATATTCAGCCGTAACTATAAATTGCATCAGTTGCTTGTTTCTGACAGGCACAGGGAATTCAGAGATAGATTTAATCTTAGCTTCTACATGCTTGACATGACCATATTCCACAATATGTTCTATAAATGTGACACAAACTCATTTTTAGTTTAAGTAATTGTCAAATTTGCCTCACTCAAGCGAACTGAGAATTTCCTGATAGTTTCCAGGTGATCTTTCCAGGAATCGCTGTAGGTAAAGACGTCAATGATGTATGCATCACGGCCATCTATACCAGATGTCATATTTATTAAATGCTGGAATGTAGAGAGAAAATGTTTCATACCAAATGGATCACTTTATATTAGTAGAGTCCATCTGGAGTTGCAAACGTCAATTTTTTTTCTCTATCCGTAAGTGGAATCTGCCAGATTCTTTTTAATAGGTCATAATAGTGATATGTTTGTATTTCCAGTTATGTCAATACAGTCATCAATTCTTGGTATTGGAAATTAGTCTAGTTGGTCTCACTGTTCACCTTTCTGTATTCAGTGCACATACGGAAAGATCTGTCTTTTCTCAGCACATAAATACTCTGCGACATCTAGTTACTTTTGTTTAGTTCAATAACGTCATTCGCCAACAAATATTCAGCCTCCATTATCAAACATTCCTGTTTGAGAGCATTCAACCTGTAAGAGTACTACAGTCTTGGAGCTACAATTTCAACATAGATTTTGTTCGTTCCAGGAGGAATATCTGGGAACAAGTGCTATTAGCTGCTTTAACTATTCTTTCTCCTATGGCTGTAGATGCGAAAGTTTATTGTCCTGATTCATTGATATTTCAGAATTTTGAAGAACCAATGTCACCACAATCCGGTTGTACTTCATCATATAAATCGACACTATGTGGGACTGGAACAACTAAATTTATTGAGCGATTTACAAATCTATCTCAACTAACATACTCTTTTAACATATTCACATGACTTTTGACGGAGTAATTTCTGTTTCCGCCTCCCAATAATGTTGATATAATTTAAATCACTTTCTTTATAAGGACCATAATATCTAACCTGATGAGGATTTTCAAGTATTGGCAAGAAACAACTTTATTAAATGGCTGAACAGTTCTTACCATTTCTGGTTTTGACCTGCCTTGATTGTCGCTTAGAGTGAGTCCCTCTGTTACCTGTCTTCTTGTCCTGCGTGATCGTATATTTGTCAGTCGCCTATGGCTAGATGTGACCTGTATCGTTGTCCGTTAAGGTGCCTTTGTGGTCGCGAGTATGCTAGTCTCTACGAGCTCTTGATGGTTGGTTAAAGAAAAAATGGATGCACTACCGTTGCTAGTTTTCGCGTGCTTCCATTGGTGGAAACGATGTTTGAAATGCTTTGTCGAGTTGGCACAGAGATAATTATATGCATTACTGTTATTACAAATAGGTACAAATACTTATTCAACTGCCGCTTAAATACGGTGTGAGCGTGATTTTGATTTTTAACGTAGCTTTAACAATATTTTACTCAAATTTCCACGATGTCTGCAGTGTGACAGTTTATAGTGATGTCTAACACTGAGGTATAATGCCGCAGACAAGTGGCATCATGTCTCACCCAGTCATATTATCCTGACACCAGGCCGACATAACTTCTGAATGCCGAGCACTAAGCGAGGCAGCTGCTAGTGCCATTTTTTATAAGTCTTTGGTATGACTCGGGCGGGATTCGAACCCGGATCATCCTGCATCCAAGGCATACGCTCTAACCCCGCTTAAATAAGGAATGTACTTATTAGTTTTATCTGGGTTCTAAAAGCTCGCCAGAAAATGACAGAAACATTACAAATTAATTTTGAAACAACCCCTGTAAATATACAAAGGACGCATCCACGCGTGTCTTCGCACAGTGGTATTCACCTGTTCAAACCGCAGTGGTCAATGACATTACGGACGAGTAACCTCAAGTTTACAAATACATGTTTATGAGTTTAATTCAAGATTAAATGTTGATATTTAGTACTTTGAAGTTTCTTGAAAACTGAATTATAAATATGAATTTTTTATTCGAGTGGCATTTGATTAGCTATTTATTTATAACTGAAATAACTTACTCCAGGTACTCCTTCCGATGGAACAAATTATAATGTAATGTTTATTTTATGCTCATTTGAAGTCATATGGACAAAATATATGATTTAATGACAAAAAGGGCAAATAATCCCCAGTATCTATTTTGTGCATTACACCGCTTATTTAGGTCATGTGACATCCAACGATAGCAGCAGAAGCTGTACATGGTAATTAATTCCAACTGATATGAATATGACAACTGATAATTGGTTTTAAAAAAAACGGTTAACAAACTGCCAGCCAATTTCACTTTGTTCGTTTAGTAACTTCTCTAACATGGATGAAATCCAAAGTGTTTCAAATCTAGTTTGGAAACAACCTCTCTAATTTTACAGAAGAGCACAGTCACAGATGTATTCATACCACGATTTTCTCGTTTTCAAACCATTTCATACCGGTAAGTAAACTCAACTTTACATCTTCATGTTTAAAGGGTACGTTCAAAATGGAATAATGATATTTTGAACTCCGTCAATATTTGGTGAAGTTTTTGGAAACTAACAAAAAAAAAATTATTCGAGTATCAATAGATACAACATTTTATGTATTTCTATTTATAATAATATACAATACGTATCAGTTAGAATTAATAGCAATGCACACTTTTTGTTGTGCTCATTTAAAGTCATACAGCCCGCTTCATGGTGTCATGTGACCAAAACTGGCACATAAACCTTAAATCGTAATAAAAGATGGCAAATCGTAGCCGCGACCTTCATATTGCTCTACTGTACCAGTAACGTCCAGAAATAAAGCCTGGAAGGGGGGGGGGAGAGGTTAGCACTGTCAGGAAAGGAGGCAGCTGTTAATCAAGGAACACCCAGCATAGCAGATAAATAGTTTCATAGTTTCAGTAACGGAAGCAACGCCAACCAGGGGGTGGTGAAAGAAGTACTAGGAAAAAAGAGCGAAGAAAAGAAGAATGGAAAACATATGAAGTACATGTGCGGTGTAACTCTTGCGAAGCTGGCCATGGAAGCTGTCGCGAAATATGCAGTTATGTTACCGCTCCTTTCCTACTCACTGCAGCAGACAGGGAGGTCCAGCCTGAGTATGTCTGCATTTTAGCAATCAGCAACAACTGACAGACAACAATCAGCAATCGGCCACAACTGCGTATCAGAGTGAGCAATACAAGACTTAGGCAGATGAATTAGAGTTTAAATATGCACACTTAAATTTGACAATTAATTCCTTTGCTGTAATAAATTATAAGAATTGAATAAGTATAAATTTCTTATTTATAAGCAGGGTATATTCAGTTTTTAAGAAGAGTTTTCAGTTCATCACGTGAGAATTGCTGTACGGCATTTGATCATTTTATTGTCCAGTTCAATAAATTGTACACTGTAATAATCGTGTACATTGAAATTGATGTGTAAAAAGAGAAATATAACAATGTTTTACTTGTCAATGATCGATCCGTGATAAGTAAAGTCACAAAGGCTTGATTTCCAAACATTTATTTGCACCTAAGGCAAAATATATGTAGCAAACAAGTATGAGAGAGATAAGAGTATTTCGTGATAATGATGCAGACTTTTGATTTCAGAACTTTTCAGTCCCAAATTTATTTACACTTCTTGATAATTAATATATAATAAGTGTAAAAAATGGGATAAAATGTTTATCACAGTCCTGTGCATTAAAAGCTGAAATTAGTATAGGCAACTTCAACGAAAGCAAATAAACATGCTACAACTTTTCACACAAAGAGAAACATTACCTTTCTGACAAAACATGACGACGCTATTCTTTACGATAATTGTTAAGATATTCATTTTAATATTTATGATATTTATAACGAATATCAAGAAAAAAATTAATTAATTATATAATTTGCAAAACTGTTTCACCAAATGTATGTCTTAAGCGCAGAATAACTCTAATCCTGCTACCGTTTTAGAACAGATAAAAGGACAGTATGACATGCGCTGAAGATTGGTGCAAGAAAATGTAATCACAATTTACTCTTTTACTCAAAATAATAACTACCATCCATTCGTAGAGTTAGTAATGGTTTTCATTTTTCTAACCTTTTAGCATCCATAAAACGGATTGTTTTAAATAATATTAAAAACTATATGTGACACATATGATAGTAGATATATACTTGTATGAAAATCATTCACAACAGACTTTACAACTAATACACGTGGTTTACATTCTACTAGTAACCAGGAGCTAAGAAGACTCTACGTAGTAATAATGGACCAAGGTATGAATCCTGGAAGAATCTTAGTGGTCAGTCGAATAATAAATAATATTCTAAGACAGCTTTAAAAAAGTATAGAAAATATAATGCTACAATTTTTCTACCTTAATTGTTCTTGTTAATAAAATTAGACAATGCTGATAATGATGCTGGTTGTGGTGGTGACTGTGATCGTGCTAGTGGTCGCTCGCAGTAAGAGTGTATGCCGAACACGAAATGCAACTGATTCTAACGTCCACAGCATGACGAACACAATATGCAAATGAATCGAACGTCTACAGCACGCTGAACACGAGATGTAAATGAATCGAAGGTCTACAACATGCCAAACACGAGATGCAAATGAATCTAACGTCTACAGCATGCCGGACTTGAGATACAAAAAAATCTAACGTCAACAATATGCCAGACATAAGATACAAATGAACATATTGTCTACAGAGGTGTTTGCTCAGCATAAGCACCGTTACTGTGTCCTCCTGAAGTCTGAAACAAAAAAGGGAATTGATTAGTTAATTTAATTAATCATTCTCATATGCATACATACATACATACATACATACATACATACATACATACATACATACATACATACGTACGTACGTACGTACGTACGTACGTACATACATACATACATACATACATACATACATACATACATACATACATACATACATACATGCATACAGTGTAAATCACCAAAATAAAAACATTTCTTCAAAAGTATTTTGAGTTTGCAAAATTGGAAAATAAACTTTGACTCTTTGAACCTGATATATCTTGGAATGCCCAAAAATATTTATTTGCAAATTCTAAGAAAAAGGCAAATGCTTGAATGTTATTTCTTTTATTTAAGATCAAACTCAGGTCAACTTACGGTCATAAGTTTTTTCTTGTCATCAGGACGGGAGTGCCGTCTACATGTGATCACCATGACAACCAAACCAAGGCAAACAACCAATGTTAATGCCACAGCAACAGCTATAATCAAACCCAAGTTTAAGGGACTGATTTCATTGCCTTTATCTGAACTCGTCTGTTGTCCACTAACCTTGATTTTGAATGAAATAAAAATACAAATTTAATTTCATTCAATTGCATATTCGACTTTTCCAAAATATAATTCTTACATAGAGAAAAAAAGCTTTAATGAAAATAAGATATATCCTGCAATTAATTCGACAACTTTCATATAAACTTATTTTGACACAAATTCCAAAGGTACGTTATTCTGAGTCTCGTAAGAAAATTGCTCATTCTTTATTTTATTTTAATCAGAGTTATAAATGATTAATTTGTATCCAGAAATATATAAATTTTTTATAAAATATATAAACTTTTATCCAGGCGGATTAATAAAAATATATAACATTTTATCCAGACGGATTAACGGATTAATACAACATATATAACATTTCATCCAGACAGATTATATATATATATATATATATATATATATATATATATATATATATATATATATATATATATATATATATATATGTGTGTGTGTGTGTGTGTGTGTGTAATAAACTGACTACGAACAGTGCAAAACTAGTATCTAGCTAGCCAAGGGCTTTCGAGTCTATCTGAGTCTTTTTCAAAGGCAAATACAAAACATAGACAAGACAAACAAAAAAAAACCCAGACAAACCGTTGTCTTTGTAAGACTTTACATGACTATATATATATATATATATATATATATATATATATATATATATATATATATATATATATATATATATATATATATATATATATATATATATATATATATATATATATATATATAATATTTTGTCCAGAGGAATTATTTCTTTTTAAATAATATTTTCTCAAGACGGATTAATTAAAAGATATAAGATTTTATCTGGAGGGATTTTTGCAACATATGGACTTGGTTATTAAATACTATTTAATGTGCCTTGTATAATAATGAATCAGTAAATCAGAAAGTCGACATAGTTCAAGTTTCCGTTAACATATATACTGATCCAAGTAATTCAGCTAGCATGAAGTGAATTCGTATACCTGATTAAAGATGACGTATACTTTTGCATGTGGATATAATGAATGATGGATAAAATGAAATATTTTAGGGAATCCCAAACGGTTCGTTGATTGATAGTTGAACCACAGTAATGATTAAGAGTTTCTCGCTCAAGTCAGAACGCCATTGCTGAGAAGTGATTGTAATTTTAAGGATGGGGCTGGATACTAGCCTCCAGCTAATTGTATACTAACCATCGAGCCACCCATGTTAGAGTTATCTTCTGGTTTCAGGAATCTGACCGAGGCTACAGCGTGACGCCTTTGAAATGTCGCTTCTTCTGCCTGTATCCCACATACATGAAAATACATGAAACCCGTTTGTAATTTGTTAGAAGCCATACAATACTTATCCAAATAATATATCAATAAACTCGTCTTAAAAAATGAAATAATCAGTTAAAGAAACTATCGTCATTAAGAACCAGCTACGTTTTCTGCTTTGGTAAGATAGACATTTAACCCTATTGTTGTACTTCAACAAATGCATAACTTTGCAGAATTAATCATATATTTTGTTTTAATCTGTTTATATAAAATAAGTTAAATTATTTCAATTAAAGAAACTGGAGAACTATATTGTATTCAATCAAAAGACGTCGGGTTTTATAAGAGTTAATCCAATAATAAGCTTACCATTTCTTTAGAATTAGGTTGCAAGTTAACCATTAATTTCAAAATACCGCATAAGTAAATTTCTTATTTAATAATAATTTTAACAAACTGTTGAACTTCTAGATTTTCTTTATAATCTTTTTCACGTCTTAAACTCACAGACTGTCCAGCATACATGGTTCCCGAATCATAATTTCCTTCATTCGCACATATACATTGCCTAAATGTATATACATAATTGCATATGGTAACCAAAGTACCGTGATAAACTTACCTTAATAAAAATTTGTAAATTTGAAAGGGTATTATTATCTAGCTCGGATACAAGATTTAGAGTAGCCCTGTAGTAACCATTCGTCGTTCTTATCGTACTGATAGAAAAATGGAGGTCAAATCCACGGGGTGTTGCTGAAATTGATAAGAGTAACCATCGTTATTGGGGTTTTGGTACAGGAAAAAACAAGGCTGTTATGACAAATATGCCAAAAATTGTCCAAGGTGCCCGTTGCGCATGTCTTTCTGGACTGGAGAGGAATAAAGATGGTAGAATTGAGGACACAGCATGTAGTAACACTGTCTCATATCTGTCATTGGGACACTTTCTTTCAAACCTATGTCTGTCATTTCTTGACGTGTATATGAAACGCAAAATATTAGTAAAGTAACAAATTCTACAAAGATATTTTATTTAAAAAAGACGTTATACATAATGAGGTATTATTAATGCATACACGTTCATGAACCTTAAAGTCGTACTTGTTAACCCTTGCAACAATGACATCCTACCGATCGAATAAACAACTGAGATAATAGTTTTAAAATGAAAATCTTGATTACTAAGGACGTATAAAGAACAGTGGGTACTTTTAGAGGACATACTATTTTGAAGTCATATATATATATATATATATATATATATATATATATATATATATATATATATATATAGAGAGAGAGAGAGAGAGAGAGAGAGAGAGAGAAGGGGGGGGGCACTCATAGTATTTTATATTTTACTACTACTTCTCTGCGAATGCATGTTTGTTTTTTCGGTGGGGGTTGCAATCTATTCGCAAAATTTCATCCGACAGCCCTCAGAAAGGTCACAAGTTGTTATTTGCTTTGGAGGTTTTGCTTTGCTTGATTTCGTTTAGGCTGGTAAAGGGGGCTGGGGGTTTTGCAAATCATTTCCAGCTTTTGGTACTGAAAGTGATTTCGTGTTGTGTTACACCTAGACTTACTGGCTATGATGGAAAATTGGATTTCTGATAACTGTGAGTCCATATCTTTTGCCTGAACATCAACGTAGGTTGATTCCGTTCCTTCTGAAGTCATTAGTCTTATTTCTTTATTCTGAAAATGGATGAAACACGAAGGATACCTGTTATTTTTGTTTTATTCTGCTCACTTCGTAACACATCATTGTCATTTTTTTATCCATTAACTGTAACAAATTCGAGTGTGCATATGTCATCTTAGCAAATATATCTGAAATTTAGCTCATTATTTTTCTTGGAGGTAAACCATATTAACACTGAAGCCAAAATTAAAAATACAATTGATGAATGCAATGTAAGTCTATTTATTGGGCGGTTATTTGATAATAAGGTACACGAAGCAAATATAAAGTTCCCGCAACCCTATGATGGCAGATTTATAAAATATTTACATTTCTCAGCACCAATTTGCATTATAATCGTATATCTGTTAAATCTGGTTTCGAAATTTCATTTTCCTTTTGGAATACGAAAGAATTCGGGATACTTAAAAAAAAGTAAACTTTTAAACCCATTTTGAAGCTTATATAAAATAGTACGAATAAATACCTTTCAGTATGAATCAATATATTTCAATATGAATCAATACATTTCAATATGAACAAATACTTTTCACTATAAATCAATACACGTCGGTATGAATCAATACACGTCGGAATATATCAATAGATTTCAATATCAATCAATATATTTTAATATAAATCAATACATTTTAACAGAATAGTTTTTTGTAAATGCTGTCATTTTTAAAGCACTTGATTAGCAAAAATTTAAAATTTATACAATTTATTTTTATTTAAGTCTTTCCAAAACACTGACAATAATTAAACATTAGGACAGATAAAAAAAAATCAACTAGGGTTTATATCATGTTGTAGCTTGAATTCAGAAATAGTTTATTAATGTATAAGCTAAACTAAATGGAGTTTCACAAACAAGCTGCAAATTACTAAGAGTTATGTATATTTAATTTGTATTTTATGGTGACCTTTGTCCGTAACTGAAGGTAGGATTTTGGGCCTATCTGAATAATGTCATTTTTTAAATAAAAATATATAAAATGTTTACTTGGATTTGAGTTCAGGATATTGGTTTTTTCCTTGGAAATTCAATGGTTTGCCTGGTTTTGTCAGGTTGTTTGCAAAACTCTAAGAAAATAGACCCGACTTTTTTTAATAGTTTGATGGAAGTGTCCATTGGAAATTAACTCAGTCCAGGACATTTTATGGTTTATTAAGTCATGTAACGGTCTGTATATAAAGAATACGAAGAAAACAATTATTAATTCTTATATTAATAAGTGTTCTTGTGGAATCACTTTTAGCTGTGTTCAGATATAATTTGAGAGGAATTATTTATTCAAAGAATTTATTGGAATTACAAAGAGGTCATTGTCATTTTGGATTAAAACATTACTTTGGGATTATTGCGAATTCATTCAAAGACATTCTGCATCATATCATTTGGATATATCAAGACTATTAGTACATCGGCACATTCAAAACTATTGATACATCTACACATTGAATAGTGGAAATAATTTGGAACAATAATGGAATTCATTCGGAACACTATACATTTAGACTTTGATTGAACTTTTAAGATTTATTTGGGATTTAACTTACAATACTGTAAGTTCCTTTTAAATTTATTCAAGGGAAATAAATTATTTGTTGAATTTTACTAAACTTGTTGATTTTTTATTACTTAGTTTAAGGCCATTGAATCGTAAATCTCGACTAAACTAAATGGATTCTCACAAAATAACTATAATATATTACTGCATGGCCTCCAGTAAAACGATTTTCACAAAATTCTGTAACTTAATAATACATTAACTCCACTAAAACAATTTTCACAAAATAACTATAATTTACTGAAGCATGATCGCCATTAAAGGGATTTTTCACAAGAATATTAGTTTCAGAATGAAAAGATACAAAGTTTAAAACATTAAATGGGTAGGAATGCAAATACATGAAGGATGTTGCTCATTCCAATACGTTTGCATGTTACAGTTTTAATCTATACTTACCGTCTTTGTTTAAATGATACATTTACGTCCTTTGTTTTAGTGTTACATTTACCGCCTTTGTTTCTGTGTTACATCATTTACCGCTTTTGTGTCTAACATTTGTCCCCCTTTGATTCAATGTTACAACATTTACTGCCTTTGATTCTATGTTATGACGCTATTAGTATTACTTTAAAACACGCCATCATTTTTATTCGGAGAAGTTCTTAATGAAAACTATGGTGTATCTTCACCGAATTCAGATACATGTATTCACAAACACAAACACATATATACATAAAAATAAATGTTTATACTCAATTTATTTTAGGAGGTTGCTGTATTTAATAAGAGTAACTTACTTTAAATAGTATTTTCACTCTATTCTGAATTGCTACTCTACCATTCCACGATAGAGAATTTTATTATTGCGATGTTGGATGTAAATTGTGCAATTTAAAAGAATTTTACTTTTCTTGCTTATGGAAAGTCCAAATATAAAGAATACTATCTTTGCACCTAGGCACCCAACACCGTTTAGTTATAAATTCAAAGTAACCTTTGCGCAATAAAATTATCTTTGAGTGATAACCACTCCTAAATTTTGCCACGCAGTAAATACCATATGTACGTCCTTGGTGTACACAGAGTACTCGGGCCAAGCACAAGCGCCCTTGTGTTGTAGACATCCGGTATACTGGAAAACAGGCCCTAAATCATCCCCGTCTGTTACGGTTATTTTGACTGTTGTAAAGGCTGAGTTCGGTGATGGCATTCCTCCATCCTGTTGAAATAAATAAATAAATAAATAAATATATATATATATATATATATATATATATATATATATATATATATATATATATATATATATATATATATATATATATATATATATAATAATAATAATAATAATAGAGGTCTCAACTCGCATAAAGGAAATACACCCGAGAATGTTACCAGAAAGGGTCATTGCAACTTAAATATAAATGCAGATTATTAAAAATGAACAACAAAAGATGTAATTTCAAAGCATGTTATTTGTCTATGCGATACATGCCAGTCATTTATTCATCGAGTGCAATACAATTATCATTCCGAATTCTGAGTGTTAAAGAAGACCAGTCTTCCTAGTGGACCTGGCACCCCTGTTTTAAGTGCCAACCTTTTGTTTCGAATACCGAGATAAACAGATACAATCGGCTCCTATGAATATAAGTTTATCATTTTAATCTAATTTTTAGCTTATCCTTTAGTACCACGGCTGAAGATTTATTTTGGTATAATGTTGCGATGCAATACATTAACAGGAAAAACAACTCCATTTTATTTCTTCTAATCAGTCTTGAAATGAGACCACTCCTAACTGCTACACTTTTCCGCAGTCCCGTCATTGACGTATTAATCTATGTTCAGTTGTTTATTCTTAATTGCGACCAATCCCATATTATGAATTCCGACCACAGCCCAAAGTAGAGTAATCAGAAAAATATAGTAATGACGTCACAATCTTTCTATTTCCTACTAATCCCCATCGGATTAAAATCGTATGTCCACTGACCTGGATGTAGGACAGTCTTGGGTATAAGACAGTCCTCGGTGTAGGACAGTCCTGGATGTACCACCAGGGTGTATGACAGTGGAGATATTTTATTAAGATTGCTACTAACCGCATATTAAAAAATGCGACAGCGGTTTTATTCCTTCTTACCTCGGATACTCAGAACAGAAGTTATCAGATAATATGGTGACTACGATGCACTTTTTATCCAGGTATTTCCTACATGTACAACAGACAGATAAGCACGATGATTATGCTCATTTAACATTATTTAATTAAACAGATCCTCCTGGAGAAAGGGTCTTAAAACAATTACTTCAAAAGAATGCTGATTATGACCTTCCTTGTCAAACATGATAAGAATACTAGCATTGAAAGTACAGACCGAAAACAAATGGAATGCAGTCTTATCGATGTGTGTGTGTGTGTGTGTGTGTGTGTGTGTGTGTGTGTGACCTTGAAGAAGGCTTGCCTAGTCAGAGAGAGAGAGAGAGACTGGTGTTACTAAATTGAAACTAACATTGATCATATTCCAAATGAATTTAGGAAAAAAATTATATTTTAGCCACAGTTTCGATAGCTGTTGAACTATCCACTGTATAATGGTTTAGTTACAGAATGATACAAGTGTACAAGATGACAAAGGTAGCGTCCACACAATGGATTTTTTTTTATAAATCCGAGGTAGGTTGGTAACTCGCCTTCCCAACTCGCTCCCCTTCTGCGGACGCCCATGGATCTAATATCTTATCACACTGCTGATTTCAATATGTTAAGTAAGTATGAACTGTACAAACTCGGAAGTTTCGAAATTTAGTCAGTACTTTTGGTGAGAATGAGGTTAGTAGCCAGTAGTTAATAGAATTAAGAAAAGAGTGAATCACAAGGAATTGACAGCGAAAAATATTGGAGCAATATAAAGAAACGTTCAGCAGAGTAGCAGTATGGTAAAATAAGGAATGGATTAACCCTGATACATTGAGAGTGTCAAAAGATGATAAATATAATCTTTCAAAATTATGGGATGCTAAGCGGAATGAGGTTAGCCATGAAACTTAACCTCTCAAATGTTGTTCTTGATTATTACTAAGCGCATTTCAGTATTCTCGTGGTGTCATATTGTGTTTTCCACGGAAATAGTGAACAAATGAATCTATTCTACCCATCCAGTCAGTATATAACGGCAAAATGAATCTATTCTACCCATCCAGTCAGTATATAACGGCAAAATGAATATAATATATCCATCCAGTCAGTATATAACGGTAAAATTAATCTCTTCTACCCATTCAATCAGCATATAACGGCAAAAAAAAAAGCTTGCGAAAAAATACAGAAAACATTGTTATCTTAAAAACCAAGTTTTATTATACATTCTTGAGATATCTGACCTTTATAAACGTATTCAATAGTAAACACTTTGGTTCGACAAAGAAACAAAATGTTAATCTGTATCTACTGAGGCTCGAACTCAGGATTTTCTGCGTGAAAGGCAGATAACCACTACATCGCAGAAACAGCTATTCGGGTGTAGTCCCGTTAGCTGTATACAACATACGCAGTTATTGATTTGTATTGCTCATGTTAGTTTATATAGACGACTAGGATCTGTATCGACGTTTCATACAATCGAGAAGTCCAGAACGCGTGGACCAGTGTCCTGTATTCATATGTGCTACCAAATATTCACCTTTCAAACAAAACTGATCAGATAGTTTAGATAAGTATACAATGATATCGGGCGTTTCTGCGCACCTAAGGTTTCTGTCACCAATATTAAAGCGAAATGCATATAGAATTCGACCAATTGACGAAAATAAAATACTGCAGTACTTACCATTTGAAAACAGGCAATTGTCACCATAATATTCTGTTCAAAATAATATTAGTTTTTGATATACCGGAAACCACCCCTGTGTTTTCGTGATTCGCGATATGTCGTTCTATTCTGCGCATAGTTTTGAAAAGATGAAATGTTGATTAATCGGGGTATGGAAATGAAATACATTACTTTTGACTGCTTCTGTGAGCATTTCGGTTGAGTAATTAGGTCAGGTTTGTAGCTGGTTTTACAAAATTAAACGTAACAATGCCAATAAATGGTAAGATATATTAAGCAACCTAAACCGGTCTTGGTAAATTTTCTTTAGTTAAGTTCAACATTTTATATATAAAAGAAATAAGCAATTATGTGAGAAAAACAACAATGAATAGGATGTAATGTGTTGACAACGTATCGTTTATGGGAAAAACATTACTAAATAATTTAGAAACAGACTATACGCCGGAGAATTTCTTGAGAATCCCATTCCAGCGGCAAGTTCACATTGTGGATAGCAGACGATTGTCGGACATGGTGGGTATATATATATATATATATATATATATATATATATATATATATATATATATATATATATATATATATATATATATATATATATATATATATATATATATATATATATATATATGTGTGTGTGTGTGTGTGTGTGTGTGTGTGTGTCAATTTTTGAACCTCTTAACCGATTAAATAATGTAATATTCATGTGTTAACCGAAAGATTCATTTAATGAAGCCAATAAATATATAAACGTGAATAAGTTTGCATAAAGGAATTAAAAATTTTATATACGTTTAGACAATAATTTATACTATGCATATTATATTCATGTTCACTGCTGTTTAACTTTGTACGCTGAGTGGACTGCAGTATAATATACTTTTTATTCACAGTCGAGGATTTGGGACATACTGACCCCATTAGAGTGAATCAGAACATGTCTGTGTCAGAATTGTTGCCCGTTATTTTCATTCAAGTGTTTTAGTTCTATAATTGATTTGATACTCTTCACGCAGAGTATATTAAGTACTAATAGAGTCCATTGTAAAAAGTAAGAGTAGGTAGTGACCTATGTAAGGCTGATGATTCAAGGTTTGTTATATCAGAGGTAATTCTGCAATTATATCTTTCTTGCAAAGGACATATGTTTTTATTACAATTCAATAATTCATAAAAAAAGTTATGTTGTTTTCTTATAAAAGATACATTTAACAAGCAAAGGTATGTTCACTGTGACTTCCGTAGCATTGTATCACAAGACAGATGTTCAGTGTTCTTTTCTGAAATTATATCCAATATTTTCAGCGCTTTTTGTTCAAATTTTTCAAATGGTGAACATTTATTTCATTATGCAGCGTTAGGGCAAATTTCATTTATATGCTGGTAATTTCATTTAGACAATGTAGTATGTACGTGTTTGATTAATCTAATTTGATTATAGTCAAAGCATTTCATGATTTCTGCAGTTCACGTGTATATTCTATAAGCAATGACCAGACTAATAAGTCAACCATTACTAATTCTAATTTGTAAACATCTTTCATTGTATACTTATCTGTTAATAATCCAGTACCGATGTTTCTCAGGAATAATTTGTTAATCGGATTAATCTTGAGCACAAAACAATACATAGTTAATCAAATTGGTTAAACATTCTATTTATTCTATCTGCTCTGTCTACTCCGAAAATATTAATTTAGTAGGAAAACAAAACGTTACTGATGCCTATAAAGAAAAAACCTTAATGGCGGATGAACATATCCATTTTGGAACAGTCCATTAGCAAGAAGTTGTTTGGCTGCAACACCCGCGCTATGACTGTGTTTCGACTGTCGCACGTGAAAGACTTTGTTAGTATTCTGAACTGACCAACATTTGTACTGGAATCCAAGGTTAAACTCTTTTCTTTTTTTCGACGCAATCTATATGTGCTCAGTAATTCGCTATCTGTATTCAGTTTTAATACAATTTTCTGGACCACGACGCCGAAAGAAAATGTGCGATTGCATAGCAAATGTATGAGTGTTCCGAGATGTGAATGAAAGTTGCTTTAGCCAGGACCAAATTGTATGAGCATTTGTTGCTTGCAATTATATTTATAATCACTGGAAAGAAAAAACAGTTGGGTATTTTTGTTTGTTTGTTTGTTTTTATTTTTGGGGGTAATTTATTTTTTTGTTTTGTTTTTGTTGGGGTTGTTTTTGTATATTTTTTTCTGGGGGGGGGGGTAGGGTTGGTAGGGAGGTCTTTTCTTGTTAGTTACCCTACTGATAAATCGGTCAACAAGTACCCAAAACACCAAATTGGACGTAGTTGATGTAGTTAGCAACCGTATGTGTTATATAGCAACCGTATGTATTGTAGTTTGTAACTTTGCTTACGGAGAATGTACGGAGTCCGTAGCGCTATGGATTGCATAACGAAATACTGAGGGGAAAAGAAAACTATCATAGGTTCGACTCCTCGATCTCAAGTGAACATATTTCTTAGGAAATTTTTAAATACGTATTTCTACTGTTTCTGGATTTAACTGTTTGTATATTGTATTGTTTTGTTTGTTGGTTGTAAGTTGTTCTTTTATAGTACTGGTATGGTGTTTGAAGTGATATTTTAAACAATTAATTAAAATTAGTAAATGCAGGCATAATTACGGTTGTAGTGTGGAGTATATGATGAATTTATATCTATTCCAGTACACCTCAGTCACTGAGCCTTATGGAATAATTTTATCGTGATAAGTTTTCTGATACGGATCAATTGGAGTTACTCCGAATTGTTCCGTTCATTATTAATGAGGAAAGTGTTATACTTTATCACTTTATCATCACGGTAACCACTCAAAGTACCCCGCGTGTACCTATACCAACTTTCTTAGTCTGATTAGCCAATTATTAAATTCCCTTTACTTTTTGTTAAGTTGTTTATACCGTGGAAACTGTACTTCCAACGGCATAGTGGCTTTCAAATCGTCTTGCCCTCGATGAATCTTTGATAACGGGAATCATCCAAAAATCAATTGGATCTAATTAATGACAATATGGAAGATGTGGCAAAGTGACGAGACAGTGCACCTTAAAGACGTCTGGCAAGACGGTGGATTAATTCCCGGATTTTAGAATATGCTTGTTGAACTGTAGCAGAATTGTGTTTGGTTCTCTGATGTTTTCACATCACTGTCCTTTACATACGTTTTGTCACATTAATATATCTACAGGTTTCCTGTCTTCTGCATCGTGCAGCAGCAAATTTATTTTAAAGAACGTATCATCGTATATCGACCGGCATTAACAGGCTTAAATAAACAAAAAGTTATAACAAAATATTCAGAACTTTTCTACTATCCTACGTATAGCAAACAGCACATTTTACAAAAATGATGATTTGTGTTACTGACGTCGTCCTCATATTCATCGCTGTTGTAACATCATTTGATAAAGAGAAGAGCTTCAAGCTTGCAGTCATTATAACATGAAGAAATAAAAATAAAGTTTCAAAATCACAATGTCGAAGACTGACAGTTTCCAATTTCAAGACACCCCTCCCCCCTTATTTTCTTTTGGATAGACAATACATATATCTAGCTAGACAAAGTGGAACAAAAAATTAGAAGTCAGCCGTTTCTGCTGACGTTCGAATTCATGAACTTTTCTGAGTTGGGTAGTGGGGATGTAGATTTCCATTGCCGATATGCGTCAACGCCTTCTATACCCAAATAGTTAATCTTTTGTGCGCATGCGAGTGCACTGTTGTGGGTGATCACCCGTGAGTACCTTTCGCAAGAACCTACAGGGCAGTGTCGAGAGAAGCCTCAAAGACATTCGCAAGCAGCAGTACTTCAATTCTCATATACAAATCGTGGTAATCACCGATATTTCGTGAACCAAGTGCGGACAAGACATCGTTCGCGTATGTGTAGTCGTCACCAGAAATGATTTTGCATGACAGTGATTAATGGAGGGCGACAGTCAGTGACAATTAAGATTCAGACAACGTATCCGTGTCACTCAGGTACTTGTAGAGATAGATTTCTTTGCGTGTGTTGAAGCCGAACTTTTTAAGCTCATCAGCGGCTTCGTCGTATCGATGAGTGATCGTAAAGCGACTGTTACCTTTCATTGAGTATACCCAGAATGGAATTGAGAAACTGCACCAGTCAATGAACAGCTGACTACACTGGAACGTTACGTATTTTCTCATGTTCTTGGGACTGACATATATTGATATACTGGACGCCGTTGCGACTGTTTGTATGATTAACTGGCCAACGTACATGCTATGGTCATGAAGCAGAATCGGAATTCTTGTTTTGTTGGGGTCAATTCGCAAATGCAGGTTGCATGCGCTGTGTGCGGCTTCACCTGTACGCGCCAGTCATGTGAAAGTGATCGCGAACTTTTCATCCAAGGAGCTGAAAGCGCACTCACAAATCAAGCAATGAATAACCACGGAAAACGATCTAATGTGATCGCGGCTTATAATTATATCAGCGGATCCATTTTTAGATAGCCTCGAGCGATTTAAGGAAGACCTCAGCTGAGACCCGGCGACGATACAACACTGGCAACTCAGTCTTTGCATCAAATCTGACAACAATAAACAAACCCAGCATGAGACTTGTTCAGCAACTTGATTCGTATCCGATTGGACCACCGGAGTTTCCTGATCGCTAAAACACACGGGAACGTTCAAAGTACTAGCAAATTACATAAGGAACCTATCATTTGTTGTACCGTGGTAAATTTCCGAAAATTCACGAAGGGTTCTGAAATGAACTTACGCTGCGGTGTTTCGCTGTCTCAGCCACAGTAAAATTCATGGTTCTCAAGCAGCTGATGCTGGCTAAATATGTGCAGGCAACGTCGATACGGATTTTGTTTATCTTGTTCGGGCTATGTCGATAAAGAAACTGGGAAATATTTTTATATAAACACGTAATCGTGCAGCGCCTCTTGGCCATCCTTGTTGCACAGCAACAACAAATCAATATTAGTCTGCGCACGTGTAGAAGCTTGGTTTGCCACTGTGAAGAATCGTTTCGAATAAAAAATCTTTGTTTCAAACCAGCACATTAACGATGATTCCTGAGTTGACGATTGTCCCAGCAGCCTATGACAGGGAGTTATATGTTACTAAACTAGAGTCTACCCAGGTACTGTCGGTATTTTCACGTGCGGGATGCAAAGCGGGCAAGACCGCCCAGTGGAAACACCGGGAGTCGTCTTTTCCACGTTTATCACTGTCAGTGGCGCAAAATACACATGCTTTTTCGGGGAAATAAGAACATGAACTTTTAAACATATGGAAAGCATCCACTCTGTATCTCCTCTGGAGTATTGTTAAAACACCACGAGGATCTTTGCATAACCTTTGTTGATTTCATCATTGATGACCTCAGTGTCGTTATGACTCAAAACTACAAGGACACGACTATTATATCACGTCTGTGTTATTATATATGGTGTTAAATTATCAGTCATGGTAAGTTCCATATGGATAACAGTATATAATTTATATCCGGTCGGTAGCATCGTTTCATCAACGTGCTGCTACGTTGATATTATTCCCGGACGAGTCTTCGAAGAAGCTTTCCGGCGTATCTACCTCATTTCTATGTGTTTATGATGACTGCATAAAAAAATCACCGACCCGCCTGTGTAACTTGAATTCGAAGACGTGTGTTCATTTACGAACATAGGTGATAGCCACAACAGCAATAGTGGCCTTTAAGGCCTGTAAAGATATTTGTATCCGTTCCACGGTTTTGCGCGAACTGCTTGAGCTGATTCACGGTTAGCCTCAAAACTGGCTGTGGTTCCTCAGGGGAAAATTCTCTCACAACCGGATGTGGCTCATCTGATGTGATTCCTAATGAAAACGGTAGTTTCAGATCTTGCACCTCTTGATATATTTGTTCCACTGTCTCGTGGGAATTTCTTAAGCTGATTCATTTTAGGCACACTTATAACAATAATTATTTGACCAATTACTTATCAGGTAGTAAAGCTGTCGTAAAATTATTTTTACCGATCAGGATTGCAAACCTTAATCGCTTCCATCTTGAATATTATTTCATTGACTTAGTTTGCTTTTTCCACAGTGTCGACGTTGACAGCATGGTTGGCTTATTCATCAATGGTATCATTGAATATTCCTTAACGGCGAAGACATTTGCGTTAGCGAATCTTTGACGGCACGCGCGATAATACACTCGTACGGATCCGCATTGTCTAGTACAGGTACTAACACGTAACGCGAGGAAGTGAGATTTACAAAATTCATAATGGTGTATGTACTGCCACAGAGTTCATGTTTTCCAAGGCAACACCTTTGCGTCCATTGCATCACTGTGCCATCAGACCTGCTATATATCCACCAGAATGTTTTGTTTTGTTTTTCGCATGCTTTTTAAAAAAGTAGAAGCAATCATCCGTATTCTAAATTGATTGTCTGTGTAACTTAAAACAAATCCTATCCTTTATGCCAAGAGATATATTTGTCTCAGATTATACTTCAATGGATAGTATTTAATCGTTTGAGTATGAACCGTAAACGAGCTTTCTCGCCAGCCTGTATAACTGTGAATGAAAATGAAATAGTTTTTCCTGCTCGAAAATAAATTTTCTTTAAGTCAATTTTTGGTCAAATCACATCGCGTTTGCCACAACCAAACTGTATTAAAACAACTCGTAAATGACCACCCTTTGTCAAATGGCATCAAATAATATCAAACGGCCCCGAGTCCTTGTATATTGACTTTTGGTTTATGTGCCTTTGCATTTAAATGTCCCTTCACACTCCTGCCATACTATGTCCTGTGCTTCCTTCACAACATGTATAATTTCATGCCATTTTTGTCATGCGTACGTGTAAGTTCCATTAGTGTGTTATATTATAGGCAAAATATATCTCTGTAATTAATTTGTTCTTGACGGTGATCGTACAGATCTTCCATGTCTTCTTTGAAATGTTCAATGCCTTCACTGGATGTACCATTGACTTCAAGGTCATCAATAGTCACTTCCACCGGCGACTCAGGTAACGTCATCGACTTTAAGTTTTCCTGCACTATACAGTATAATGACTTTTCACGCTTCTTTTTGTATTCATCGGCACGTTTTCTATGTGCACATTCTAACGCGATCCCTAATATGGGTAATTGTTTCACTGTGCTCCTGATAAGAGTTTAAAAATGCACACATAATTTATTTATTTATTTTTGGGAGGGGGGCTCTTTAACAAAACCAATATGGTGCATTCAGGCTAAGCAGTGATTTGTGTGGTAATTTAACTCCTTCGTTGGCAAAGGACGCGAGTTTCTTCAACACACTTTGCGTGTTAAACGTTAATGCTTTTGCAGTCTTTATATATATCACTGTGACTATTGATATAATATTCTCACATCCAGATTTATCGCTCGGGTGGTCTTGTAGATGGCATTTTTTGCTATTTATAAGCACGATGCTATCACAAGTTTTCGACTCATTTCTTTTTTTCAAAATACGCGTTACGCTTGTGTGAATTTACAACCAAAGATGAGGCCCAATGGTGGCAAACGACAGAAAGCTCCAAGAATTTTTTCAGACCTGGCTACCTCTCAAAGAATTAAACGTGTCTGGAAGCTAATGTAAATGATACCGATGATACATCGTCAGATTTGACTTTCATGCTCGTTGCAACCCAGCCTGAGCTCGATGTTTCCTCATTTATAAAGAAAAGATTTCCATGACAGTGATTCAAACTTGAAAATGTCACGATCAAGAAAATGATGCGATAACCGATTAGGCCACGCATACACTTAACAAGTAAAAGGAAAGAACTCATACTTGAACTTAACAGACCTGACTTGAATATGTAATACACTCCCACCCCTTGTGCTGATATGAAAACGAATCCTTAACCATTAATTGGCATGCTCACCAACAATAATTCCGTTTATTTTCACATTAACGGTGTTATGTTTGGCTTTTAGGGATTTTGATGTAAAGTTGATCCTTCTTTGATAATTAGTGCACGCAGAGCCAGAAATGTCTTCTATTATTCCGTTCAGCAGTCCAACTTAAGCCAATGCAGCTGTTAGCAGACTCGATCGATAGTTGCGTACAGTGAGATGCGCCTTGAAGGATTCTCCTGCGCTATACTCACTGCAAGCGATCACCAATGGGGGTGCATAAAATCTTGTGTAAAATGCATAAATCTGCAATCTTTTCGAATTCATCTTGATTAAAATAAATGTGAAATTGGAATCTATTGTCTGAAAATGAAAATTATTCCATACGTTATGCATGATCTCCATTTTAATACAATTTAAGTCTTAATGGTTGAATGTGTTACATGACGGTAAACTTATCAGAATATGAGGTAAATTTCAGTCTAAAGCAATTATATTTTCAGCAAACGGACCTCAAAACTTTCGATGTTGGAATTTTACATGGATTACGACTTGCAGTAATTATAAGGACATGCAGGAAATACCACTATGATGATATAGATCATAACTGATCAATCAACAATGTCTACCGAAGAAAACATTTCAAGCAAATGACTGCATTTGATGTCAAAATAAAAAACTAAAACCTAAACCATGACAATCATAAGTAATAAAAACAGTGAAAGATTCTTGTTTCAAAAATATGTTACTGATTCACATCCGTAGTCTATATTCATTGCACGAAAATCTATGCTTATAAATAGGTTATGACCTATAGTATTGCAACGATAAATTCGTGCCCAGTGCATAGTGAGCAATGTACTAACTAGTGAACAATGTGCATCTCTTTTTCTTATAAGGATAGATAAATGGATCGATAAATATTTATAAACTTTAGTAAAAGTCGGGTATATGATATTTGTATCTACGTCTCCGTCTGTATCTTTGTTAGATTTTGTTGATTATGGGGAAATCAGTGTTGGGAAGATATTTCGCAAATCGAGTAATTAGCTATTGCGTAGGAACTAGTGTCATATGTGCAGTATTCACCCGACTTTATGGTAATTAGCTATTGCGTAGGAACTAGTGTCATAATGTGCAGTATTCACCTGACTTTATGGTAATTAGCTATTGCGTAGGAACTAGTGTCATAATGTGCAGTATTCACCCGACTTCATGGTAATTAGCTATTGAGTAGAAACTAGTGTCATGATGTGCAGTATTCACCCGACTTCATGGTAGCATGGATTAGTTTTTTTAATAAAAGCCCTCCTAAATTTCTTAACAAAATGAATTATTTACATATTCTATTGCATAACTGTTTACCAATTTGAGATAGGTATAGTTCCTTGTATTCGTTGTTTTGGATCGAATTGTGTCTTGCAGGGCGTGAAGAACTAATCTTCGGCTTCGAAATCTCTTACTGATTTTTCATGCAAAGTTGTAACAAGAAAAGCCATGCAAGTGTGCAAATGGCGTTTCGTGATGTGCAGTCATTACTTGTTTTGATAAAACTGGTGTAGTATCTGCGCATCTAAGAACATTTCCATTGACAGCGACTGTTTTCTTGTGGCCTTGGAAAGAGTGGAACTCACTGGCCTCAAGCCAGACACACGCAGGTGCTGGTTGATTCGCTCGGTAGTGAGGTCACTTGCGTGCAATAATATCCATTCGTACATACGTACGTACGTACGCACGCACACACGCGCGCGCGCGTGCATGCATGCATGCATGCATACATACATACATACATACATACATACATACATACATACATACATGTTTGCTACTGTTTACATGTAATACTTCGTCATGGCTGATTGTTGAAAGCAGTTGGATGATTCATTGAATTTATTTACCTGGACTTTAATCCTAAGATTGTAAAACTTGTAGTTGACAGGCAAGCTTTCATAGTCTAGAGGGTTTTTGACCTTGACGTGTCCATTTAAAGCATCTACGCCGAAAAGAAGACTTCCGTCATTCTGAAAGAAACGAAATTATTTTACTAAGCTGGGACGAAACAGAAGATCAATATTTCTTTGTCTACTTAATTCGATGAATAACTGCTTCAACCTCTTACAACGTTGTAACGAAAAGCAAGAAATGAGAACGTGCCTTTGTCAAATGGTACTGAAGCTAGGGGATTGAAGTTTTACAATTGCACTGACAAAACAAAATGTCAGACTATCAGATGACCCAGACATTTTTAACACAAAAAAATCTCCCACAAAAGATTGTTAAACCATATCATATTAAAGACGGTCATATTTCTTTTTGAAAATTGTAAACTATTCCTAACATTATTAAATATCTGTCTTTTGTCGTCATAATAAAAGAATTTTCCTTTAGATTCAAATTAAAATACAATATTGCTCGTGTATTGTAATTTCTATATTTCTATGTTAATACTCGCTCATTATTATTTAATTTCTGTAAAATTTCTGCATACTTGCCGTTTATTTAGCTTAATCAAACCTTGAAATGACTTCAGATCATATAGGTATTATATAAATATACAACTGCTTTTTCTGTTTTATTTTCAGTTTAATTGTTTCCAACAGAAGATTCTCAGATATAAATGCTGTTACTTACCAAATCGTTCTCAATTTGTACCACAGTGTATGTGAGATTGCCCTCCAGATTCAGGTCCCGATCTTCGGCAGATACAGTTATTACAGTTGACCCCACGGGTAACAGCTAAAAGTCAGAACAGCACTTCGTAATTAAATAATTTATGTTGTGAATCGTGTTTTTAAATTATATTTATTTGTGAGAACTTTGTGGACGTGCAGCGCCACAAAATAATTAATAAAATTGCGAAAGAAAGTAAATAAAATGTGTCCCATTCTCTAAATATGCACATTGTTTACATTTTTATTAAGTTTCGGTAGAACATGAATTTTATTCGCCACACACAAGATGTACACACAAAACACAGTCTGACAGTGTCATTGGAACAGAGTTAATAGCAGTACACAGATTTACAGAACAGATGGATACCCCTGTGTAATCCATTTGTTGCAGTACTGGGCATCGTCTCAAACGTTGTTTTTTTTCTAATCTTCATCCGAAACGTAACCCCGCCATTCCGATACGCACTTCACACCTAACTATGGACAATGTCATATTCTTTCTCATTTCAAGTTCCAAAAAATGTTTTGAAGATTCTGTAGTTGTTTACTATTTTTAGTTGTGTAGGTTATCCAGAATGCAGTTACATTAAACTCCCTGTACATTTTTATCAACCACCTCATCTATTTATTCAAAATTAGAAATTCATTTGCTTTAATTCCGTGTTGAATTCATTCTGGCGATCTATGTTTTCCATCTTTAACATTTAATGTAACCGTGAAATTGGAGATAAACCAATTACCCTGTGGAAAAACATCAAACTTTACCAATGAACACATGCCCTAGAATTCCCCCGAAACCGACATCGACTCCAGGACAATAAAGATTTAAAGCGACATCATTACCGTTGACTACAATTACGTATGTTACCGAAAAAAGAATTTAAAAGTTATTAAATGCGTTTGAAAACAATTTAAAATATATATCAAACTTCAAAGTCATGTATTTTATTTCTTGCAGAAAATTTGTAAGTCTATTATTTTGCATCAAACTCAAGATGTTGTTATCAGTTATCATAAAAAGTAAAAATGTTTTCGGTGAAGATTTTTTTATTAAACAGGAACTTTGATTTACTCTAAACAACAACTTTGATTTAAAAATTATTAGATAGCAAGGAGTACTTGTTCTGCGTTTACTTACTTCATTTATCTCCACTTCGTATGCCTCAAGAAAGAGGGGAGAGTTGTCGTTCTTGTCTCGAATCTGCACGTGAACTGTATAAAGTTTCTGAAATAGACACAAATATTGATAACAGTGTACATAATGGTTCGAAAAATGGGCACAAACATAAATAACAGTGCACACGTTGGTCCGAGAAATGGACACAGGCATTGATAACATGCACATATTTGTCCGAGAAATAGCTCAAAGTCATTCAGTACGAAGTTTTGAATACATTAGATACTCAGACAAACAGAAAAACAGGCCGTGATTGATGGACAGATAATCTCACAAAAATAAATCGAATTTTCTCAGATTATTTTAATGTAATATACTGCATAAAAATGTAATATACTGCATAAATGTGGAGTCATTAATTTTTGATAACCAGTTTAGATCTAATAAGCTACACTCACCATATGGGTTCTTTATTCTTTTAAAGAGACCGTCAACTATTATTTAAAAACACAGTAGTCGTAATTTAATGTATCAAACTTAGAAGTTAGTAAGAACATTGATATAGCCAATCGTTGACTGCTTTTTTTCAAGTTACTTGACAATCAAATGCCAATTTATATAGTTCACCCTCATGTCAACTATTATGACAGACAGCTGTGCAATGCAAATTGCAGAACTTCAATAACCCATTTCCGTCCACGTAACCAATCGCGTTAGGAAGATATGTGTTCCTTCTCATTTTGTATTGAATACATACATATAAACCACAAGCAGAGTCAAGATCAAGGGAGACAACTAAATGGTTTATTATTTTAACTGTTAGTTTTCATGGCGATGTGTCACTGATAATTGATTTTTTTCATGGGTGTAAGTAAAAACTGTAAGATATGTGAAGGTTAAACACTTGAAATGATACCATATACAATACATGAAAATCTGTTTGAATGGTGTTTCAGCCACAACCTTTCAAATTCTTTTACCCTCTTACCGTGTTTCTCAACAGTTATACTCTTGCATAAGTAAATAGGTTTGCTTTTGGGGTCATATTTTACAACCAAATCTGTCGCATGATGAGACAGATTTTCGTTTACTAAAACATGCTTCCAATGCATTTTATAAATTTTTCTTTGGATATCAAATTTAGATTATTTAAATCGTATTACTGCACTAGGTACTGCTCACCTCCACAGACAAAATGAAACAAATGTGTAACAAGAAATGTTGTAATTTGTTATAACATTATTTTCTTTTATTGATAGACCTTCAAGCATCAAGCAGTGCTTCAACCTTGTTTGTTACTTAGAATGTATTAAGTTTTGAAGCACTGATTATAAATTGTGTGATATATATATATATATATATATATATATATATATATATATATATATATATATATATATATATATATATATATATATATATATATATATATATATATATATATATATATATATATTCAATAATTAATATGCATTTCCGACAGATCATGTTTATTATATACGACCATGAAAAGTTCCAGCAAAGTTGAATTATTGCATAACAAACAACCTACTGCCGCATTTTCCTCTACAGAACGCACTGATAACAGACAAAAGTTTGTGCTCTTCTAAATATAAAGATGGAATGGATTTTCCTTCAAAATTAAGTGAATTGCTCTATATTATTTAAAAATTTTGACACAAATCTGAATAAAAGGTATACTTCCTTAAACTGAAGTAGCATTTAGTTGTCGTGTATGTCCTGCGGAGTGGATGCCTATTCATAGTCAACTTAAATGATACTTACAATTTCGACAAGTGCTCTTTTTGCTAATTTGCCAAACAATGCCATTTATTCTCGAACTTCCTTTTAAAACGGAAATTTGTGGGGTTATTTTTACTGCTCGATAGCTCGCGGACATATGTATATGTTTAATCAATTGATCATTCTTTGCAATTCTATGTTCTCTCTCTCTCTCTCTCTCTCTCTCTCTCTCTCTCTCTCAGATTAAATTTATTGTACTAAAATGCCACTATTAATACAATCTAGAAAAGAAAAAGCATGAATAAATGAATACACAAATGCTCACGCTGTCGTAACAAATCATGTCTGAGCATACAAACGTACCTCCAATGAAGTGTTATAGTTAGGTTGACATTTCAGAGTGAACATCAAGGTATTGATATCGTCGTCAAGAGAGGCAGTTGGACCCTGAAAAAAAAATCATGCAAGGGACTTGTAATACAAAATAAAAGCGATAATAAAATTATCTCATCATCATCATCATTATAATCGCCATCGTCATTTTTTATATTTTATTTTTACCGTTGATTTTTTAAAACTCACAAGAATATAGCTTTGTCCTTTATAATGCATCCTTGTCTTCCAAGAACTGTGTATGTTACACCTTTACCAGAGGAAAATATGATGCAATAAAACTGATTTGTACCTAATATTTTTTTAATTACGCATTCAGACGTAAAAATTATTACAGTATATATGTTATTATCTATAAAAAAAAATCATAAAAAAAATTCAGGTCATTGGTTTATTTTATTAATGTCTTGAAAAGGAACATAACTTTCTAATGTGACTGCGAAAATATACCCCATATAAATAACCTGTATTAAAAACTGGCATTAAAATAACAAACTACCAATCCTATTCAATTACACAAAAATTACTTTTGCAAACTTCTCAAGAATAAAAGACCTACCTTTTGTAATCCTTTGGCTACATTTTTTAATATTTATTATTATTGTATATTATAGTTAAGTCTGTTTTCCTGCCTTTGTTCCACTCTGACCTCTTTCCATTTAGGACATTAATGGAAAGAGGTCAGAGTGAAATGAATGTCAGAGTACCAGACTAATTCACCATTAACCCCTTTCCGGTATAAAATTATTATTTTTAAATTTTGTACATATCGCGAATATAAAGCAGATTTTGAAAATCCGATTTTCTCAGAACATTCATCTAACATTTAGTAGTAACGAAAATTACTGTACACAAATAAAATTATTCAATCAATATTTAAGACGTTCGTTGCAAAGAATTACATGTGATATGTTGAAAGAATATTCACATTTCCTCTTCAAATTCGCTTGCACCATACAAGTAACATATCAAAATTCCATGTCTTCCTTATTCAGACCTATTTTTCCCGACATTTCTTTAGTCAACGTTCTTCTAAACAAAGGTTTCTCTCTTTTAGATAAGAAATAGAAATAGAAATATAATCCATAGTACTAAATAAATTTGAATTGGTTGTGTTTCAGTTGCATGCAAAAGTTGGTGCATATGCCACATAATACCAGAATTAGTTTGTAACACAATTTAGATATAGTGAATAGTTTGTATTATGGTACATCATTTTGTAACACGATATAGTTGTTGTTAATAGTTGGTATTATGGTACATAACATTGTACCACAGTAAGGATGTTGTGAATGGTTGTTGTTTACGTACGTACCCACCCACCCACCCACACACACAAACACACACACACACACACACACACACACATATATATATATATATATATATATATATATATATATATATATATATATATATATATATATATATATATATATATATATATATATATATATATATATATATATATATATATATATATGTATGCATGTATGTATGTGTGTGTGATATATATATATATATATATATATATATATATATATATATATATATATATATATATATATATATATATATATATATATATATAAGTACTTAATTTGATACAATTTGAAGTGCTTGTTCAGCTTACATCTCTATCAATCGGTCTGATAAGCCTGATCCTGTTTTTATTACTCGAACTATCCGTCTCGAAAACGAAAGTCTCTCTCGGGTCAATGAGCTGGTAGTCCATCTGTGGGGTAAGGATCATCCCATTGGGAGAAACCGAATCTATGACCCCGTGAAGCCGCAATTCAGAGCTAAACATCGGGTCAGACGGGTACATTCGAAGTTCTGTAAATGGAGTAGCATATCTTAAAAGGTTTTCTGCATAAACCAATGAAGCGTGGAAGAGAAAAAATATTCTTTCGGAAAATAGTCATTAATCTTACACTCGATTCATATCAATATATTCGTCCATTATGTCCTAAATGATAGATTTGTATGTTAGGATTTGAAGTGTGCGATGCGAGGTGGGGGAGATTGTTATTTTTTTTTTTAAATTGTTGTTGTTATTGCTTTTATTCATATTAATACTAGTAGTAGCAGTTGTTGTTATTGTTGTTGCAGTAATACTTATATTGATTATGCAAACGTAAATAACTGCCATGTCAACCTACGGCAGCTCATGTCCTACAAGCTGGGAGGGAGAGGGGAAAGATGGGATGGGTATTGTTCACAACTAATACACATTATAAATGTAGATTAATTGTACCGGTTCAGGTTGTAAAAAAAAAACACACCAAAAAACAAAACAAACAAAAGCAGATAAGCCAGGCAGTGAGATACATTTTTTTGTTTACAAATATAGAATAGTTTTTTTTTTGGGGGGGGGGGTTCCTTTACCGACTCACCTTCGTCAGTAGCTTCGGTCACAGACATCAATAGAGACGGTAGGACTGCTAGATAAGGTCCGTTATCCATAGGATCGCAAGCTGATAATGATAATAATAATAATAATAATAATAATAATAATAATAACAGGAGTAGTCGTAGTAGTAGCAGCAGCAGTAGTAGTAAAAGAGTTAGTAGTACAAGTACTACTGATACTTTATGTGACGGCGGTATAACTTTACAGGAAACTACACTTACATGACTTTATTAAACGAAAGCATTATTTTCAAGAGAACAATGCTGTTTTGGATGGGAAATCAATAGCAAAAACAAGCTGGATCCATAGTCTTACATATATATTAAAAGCAATTGTTAAGAAGGTTTCTAAGTAATATGTCTCTTATCTATTTGTACTTCTAAGTAAGATCAATCTCTTACCTGTTTGTACTTCTAAGTAAGATCAATCTATTATCTGTTTGTACTTGTAAGTAAGATGTCTCTTACTTGTTTGCACTTCTAATTATTATGTCTCTTACTTGTTTGCACTTCTAAGTAGTATGTCTCTTACCTCTTTGTACCTCTAAGTAAGATCAATCTCTTACCTATTTGTATTTCTAAGTAAGATCAATCTCTTACCTGTTTGTACTTCTAAGTAAGATCAATCTCTTACCTGTTTGTACTTCTAAGTAAGATCAATCTCTTACCTGTTTGTACTTCTAAGTAAGATCAATCTCTTACCTGTTAGTACTTCTAGGTAAGATTAATCTCTTACATGTTTGTACTTCTAAGTAAGATCAATCTCTTACCTGTTTGTGCTTCTAAGTAAGATCAATATCTTACCTGTTAGTACTTCTAGGTAAGATTAATCTCTTACCTGCTTGTACTTCTAAGTATTATGTCTCTTATCTATTTATACTTCTAAGTATTAAGATCAATCTCTTACCTGTTTGTATTTCTAAGTATCATGTCTCTTACTTGTTTGTACTTGTAAGTAGTATGTCTCTTACCTATTTGTACTTCTAAGTAAGATCAATCTCTTACCTGTTTGTATTTCTAAGTATTATGTCTCTTACTTGTTTGTACTTCTAAGTAGTATGTCTCTTACCTATTTGTACTTCTAAGTAAGATCAATATCTTACCTATTTGTACTTTTAAGTAAGATCAATATCTTACCTGTTTGTACTTCTAAGTAGTATGTCTCTTACTTGTTTGTACTTCTAAGTATTATGTCTCTTACTTTTTTGTACTTCTAAGTATTATGTCTCTTATCTATTTGTACTTCTAAGTATTATGTCTCTTATATATTTGTAATTCTAAGTAGTAAGATCAATCTCTTATATGTTTGTACTTCTAAGTATTATATCTCTTGCTTTTTTGTACTTGTAAGTAGTATGTCTCTTACCTGTTTGTACTTCTAAGTAAGATCAATCTCTTATCTGTTTGTACTTCTTAGTATTATATCTCTTACTTGTTTATACTTCTAAGATCAATCTCTTACCTGTTTGTACTTCTAAGTATTATGTCTCTTACCTATTTGTACTTCTAAATAAGATCAGTATCTTACCTGTTTGTACTTCTAAGTAAGATCAATCTCTTATCTGTTTGTACTTCTAAGTAAGATCAATATCTTACCTATTTGTACTTCTAAGTAAGATCAATATCTTACCTATTTGTACTTCTAAGTACGATCAATCTCTTACCTGTTTGTATTTCTAAGTATTATGTCCCTTACTTATTTGTACTTCTAAGTATTATGTCTCGTACCTATTTGTACTTGTAAGTAAGATCAATATCTTACCTATTTGTACTTCTAAGTAAGGTCAATATCTTACCTATTTGTACTTCTAAGTAAGGTCAATATCTTACCTCTTTGTGCTAGTGTCACTTTAGAAGTCAAGAAGATACACACAAAGAATGCGGACAGCAACGGATTCGACATCTTTGAAGTCATAGCCACTAGAATTTGGAAGAAAAAAATTATTAAGATCGTATATGCCTCAGATCCCTCAATCTGAGCTAATAATTCAACACAGAATAAAAGAAAGAGGAAAATACACTTTTACTAATACAGTGTCGCGAACACATATGCACGCTTTAGAATATCAGCTGTTACTCGAATTAACCAAAAAATGTAAAATATCTGGTTTTGTAAGAACAAAACATATTGTGTGATTGCACAAAATCAATATTCAAAAAACGAATAAAGCCACATGTATATCTTCCCCTACAATTTATCTCTTTCCTTCATTCCTTTATCGTTCTTTCTTTTCTTTTGCCTGCATTGATTTATTTCTTTTTTACGTGCACCAGGGATGATTATTCATCTTTTCTGGGGTTTTTGTCTTGACAATGACAATTGTAAATGTGTGAATATATGTGTTGCTTTGTTTATCTTAGAAAGACAAAGTATGGTATAATTCGAAACATATATTTGACAACAATTTGTACAAGGGTTTTCACCATTATCCAACATCCGACATTTTTAATTTTATTATGATTATTTCCAGTGAAACCAATGTAGCTCCAGAGGTAAAGTGTCGGACAAATAATCCAAGGAAAGCAGGTTCGATACCCACACAGGCCAGACTTAGTTGACGCAGAGTCCTTGGAAAAGGCATTTAGCTCCCATCTCTAAGGCAGGATAGTGCCAGTAATGCGTTGAAAATGTCGATAAGAACCAACAAACTAGCTATTCTTTATATCAACAGTGATAAACGAATTTTTAAAAATCGAATAAATTAAAATATAACATATTACCTATTCATAATATTCAATTAAATGAACTTACCAAGATGGAGAGTACCTGTTTTCTTTCGTTCCTGATATATAGAAGAAATGTCAGCAACCAGCTGAATGAGCAGTCAATTAGTAATGGCGAAGTTACTCCTATTTCTTTGACTTTGAAAGCAAAGTAATTCCAGGTAAACCTTGAGTAGCCTTTAAATAGACCGCTTACTCCTATCCTCTTCCTGGTTCAAAGATCCGGTTGTGTGAGACATACCTAGCCATCAGCATAGTGCGTCATATCAAGTCTATAATCTGTGCTGATACTTAGTTTATATTGCTTTTTTGTTTATTTATTTTACATGCTGAATATTTAATGAATACGGTTTTTAAAATATTAAAGTTATGACAGTTAGAATTTGCATAGAATATATAGTGGCAGAGAGGTGACGGACATAAAGGACGAATGTCCGAAAAGATAAGGTTTCTTTTCCTTCCTTAGTTTGTATTTTTCTCTTTTTTTCTATTAGAAAATTAAACTAGTGTTTTTTATTCCCAAACAATGCACCACCTTTTTAAAAACACATCTAAGCCGAACAACAACCGATGTAATAAATATGTGCGACCAAGTATAGAACGTTACCACGACTCGCCATGTACTTCCTTAAAAAAAAAATATCGAACGTGATGTTATGTGTATTGCTTATTATATTGCACCATGTTATATGTATTGGGCATTATATTGTACCAGGTTATGTTTTTGGGGCATTATACTTTGCCATGTTATGTGTTACAGGGCATTATACTGTATTAAATGCCTTGAACAAGCGAGGTTTTGTGGATTTCGTGGTATTTAAAAAATCAGTGGAAAACATATCTTTACGTTCTGGACTAAATGATAAAGGGTTCACTTTTTTGGTGATTGAGAAGTGCTGTGTGTGTGTGTGTGTGTGTGTGTGTGTGTGTGCATTCAGACCATCTCCAGGGTACCACCTGTATATCATTAATAACTGTGACCAAGTTGTAGTATTTCCTATTCAATGTATTGTACCTATATATAGCGACAACTTCTAGTTCTGTGTGCGCGTGCGTGCGTGTATAAAAATTATCGCCTTTCCTTATCAATCTCAGTCTAAGGCACTATACTCATTTATAAACTATAAATATCACAGCAGTGTGTACAATTTTTTTTTTATTTTTTATTTTTTTATTTTATGTTTTTTCTCTTTTTTGTTTACAAATTTCGGTGAATACCACGGTACAGCAAATACCTTAAAACAGCTAACCAAAGAATGGCCAAAGACTGTAAATTTGAAAGGCTTATTTCATGAACCATGAAACCTGACAGAGGTGAATTCCCGGTATTGTTGTTATCGGTGAATTCAATCTGCTGATTGGCTTAAGTAACCGCAGGTGCCATATTTACTACCGGGAGGAGGATCCGGGTGCAAGAAAGTTCGCTCACTTTCTCTATACGTCTTATGCACCCAATAGGGTCATAACATCATGTATTTGGGCCACGTGACTTAAACCAAGCACGACATAAGCCATACTTTATCATTATTTCTAGTGAATAGGAGTAACTAGACAGCATTAATGTAATTACAAATAGATTGTTTAAAATATGACTAATCAATTGCCTCTTGAAAAAACAGATACTTTAATGTTTTTAGTTTCCAAAACTACACCAGTAAGTGCAAGCCCAAAATATGTATGTTTATTTTTTAGAATGGCCCCTTAAATATGTAGTTTTAAAATTGAGGTTGCTCTTCCATAACCGTATTGATCATCGTGGTTTGAACGCAAGCGTATGTGCTTTTCTGACCATTTATCGTTTTTTTATTTTCTTCTTTAAAATAGCTTTGCATTCTTTTGGACTTCATCATTTTTTACCAAGCTTTAGAAACTGAAATTTGTTGGTATAGTGGCAGTTTATTAAATAACATTAACCAGTTAATAACTACCATGATGAGTGGTTATACGTACTTCTACCAGTTAGAATTAATTACAACGTATACTTTCTACTGTGCTCGCTTGAAGACACATGACCCAGTTTATAAACGATGCAATGACCAAAATGGGTACAAAAGGATGGAGGAGTGAAATGTGATACTTTACGTGAAAAGTATTTTGCTATAGCGAAGGTCGCTGATGCAATAACATGGGCTTTCCAAAGACTATAGTAAAAGGAATAACTAAGAGATGGAATTCATCGCAAATTAACGTGCCATTTTCAATAGGCCTCCCACCTCCCCACACCCTTCCCACTTTACCCCTATTATGGTCATGTGCGATCCGAAATCTTCTCCAGCTTATTAATTGTATAGAATAGTCAGGTCAGGTTATAAGAATAAACAACCGACGGACGTGTGGATGATGAATACGCGGACAGACCGACATACAGAATGATGCACGCAAGAATGGATGGACATGACCTATCACGACAATTCCGAAAGAATACAGATATATTGATGATGGTGTAAATGGTATTGAGAAGTAGTAGTAGTAGTAGTAGTTGTAGTAGTTGTTGTTTTTGTGTTACGCAATAACAAATGACTGTGAGGCTTGTCTCTCAGTACTTCGTAAAATTGTTCATCCTGGTAATCCACCTCGTCAGAAAAGTGCAGTTGTTCACTCTCCTCTCCTCCTTCTTCTTCCTCAGCAGGGCGGATCCAACAACATCGTTTCGTATCGCTTAGGAAGGGAGGGGGCATAAACATGTAGGCGAAAGGTCTCTGGGACTAAACCCTTAGCTCGTGCATTTTAAGTGTCTTCAGGGCATACGTTTACTCATCTAAAGAAAACTTATTCTAGGAAACATTCCAGTTGTATGGCACTCATTTTTTAATTATTAGTTTTATATTTTATTATGGAGGGTGGACGTCCTGGACTTGCCCCTGTTTTGAATGCGAGAATTCCTGATATGAATCGAACCGCATTCCCTCCCCTTGTGTTTTATTTTTCGCCTTATTGGGATTCTGTTTAACCTTCAGTGTCCGTCTATTTGTCTGTTACGATATATCCTCTAAACCTCTGAACTAGCATTCCTATTTTAGTAGTATACTTGTCCATACAGTTAATATGTGCCATGGAGTGGGGTGGGGTATTATATACGACTCCAGGGACGCAGTATAATAGGGTGGAGTTGGCAAAGCAAAGAAGTATTTTAATTGATATCGATTAAAATATAAAATTTTAATATCGAGCACTCAAAGTTTATAGTCACGTTTTTTTTTTTTTTTTTTCTCCAAATCTTCCTCTGAAATGAAAGTAACGTGAGAATCATTATTACCTGATTTATATTGAAAAGGATCTGCTTACTAGAGGAAGCTAGACCGTCCTCTTGATTAGATTTGTTTTGGGCAGATGGATTTTACTGAGCTGCTTTTACTATCTACCTTGAAGAGGAATTCCTTTGTTGGACCGTCCATTCCATTCTCTCTGATAAAAGATATATTATTAAATGATCACTTTACCCATCACACACTTAAACATTGAATAGCGCATTTTAAATGTTTCTTTGGTATTACTACTACCCAAATACATATCTTGAGTAATTGAAGATCAGTGCGAACATATAGCTGTACTATATTTAGCTTTTGAACCACGACTTTGAATCATTTAACAACCTTAACTCATTTTGTATTGAAATATGCTAACATTGTGAAATCTGTTGTCAGAACTAGCATGCCCTACTCCCCAGTTATACATTTTATACTTAATAAACATACATATATTTCATCATCGTTTGCAATTATTATGCATGTTTATTGTTATAGGTGATGTTCAGCTTTATTTCATCAGTGTTTAACCTTAGTTACAAGAGATTGTTCTTGAGTCCTCTATTGGTACTTGTTTATTGTACTAACCATATTATGGTATGTGTTCAAAGACGCGATTCATTGCAGTTTCTCTCCAAATTTATTTATTTGTTGAAAGTGGGCTATATCAAATAACATATTACTTCGTCTGTAAAATCTGTTCCCAATATTTTGACCTTAATAGGTGGGGGAAAAAAAGAAGAAAAAAAACGATGTTTCTGCTGAGGCTCGAACTCAGGACCTTCTGCGTGTTAGGCAGATGTGATAACCACTACACCACAGAAACAGTTACAAACAAGGGCGACAGATATTGTACAAATTGGAAATCTACTTTTCGCTTAGAAACTGTATAGTATATTTGTTTGTCCCATTTTTGCTGGTTCCCTATTCGCGCGGTATTAGCTATTTTCATTCCAAATAGATATATAATAGCACCATCTGCCGGTCGTTTATAACGGTTGTTTTCTTAACTAGAAGTGTTTGACGACAACTAATATTTTTTTTTTTTTATTATTTCAACAAGTTTCCTTTTCTGAAAGTAACCATGAAAAGAATGAATTAATAGAAACGGTATAAATATCTATATTCCCTTCAACCCCTATCCCAATACAAATATCCAACATCTCATACCGAAAGCCAAATCACGTCCCGCTAACAAGGCCGTCGACCTAATGAAATTTTACACCCATACAAGCAAATCACGTGATTGGCCTTGTTTACATGTCGCTCATTACCAAAACGATCGTTTTTAAAAAGGTTCATTGTATTGAAACCTTGACATCTTTCCGTAATGTTGTTGCTGTTTTGGATTTAACGTCATTTTCAGCACACCATACGCCAATACATGTCCGTTGGTAATATCTGGTGTAGGAATTTAACATAAGCTTGAACATGTAACATAACATAAGGGTGAAAACGGAAGAGCGGTGTCTTGAAAGTATACAATCGATTCCTTATATAGCATGTCCGTAAAATATGGACAAGTAACAGAGTCAACCAATTACCGATATTAAAAAGATGAAATTTTGCAAAGATGTCGTTATTGTTGTTGATTATGTTCAACACAAAAACAAACAGTAACTTGAAATCATCTATAGAAACAGAGGGTGCATACTGACACACAGGGGCACTTGATTCCGGGGGTGAGCTAATGTGTACAGTCACTAATTAACCAATTAATTGTGAGTGTACACATTCGTTTACCCCGGAATCAAGTGCCTGTGCTGACACAGTAGCAAAAGAAGCTGATGAGTGTAAATAAATTCGGATGACTGATTTTACGAGTAGACCTTGTGAGGAGAAAACGTGTTTTCATGTGTCGACATTACCGAGACTATCGGGATATATACTTGTGGATATTCTTATTTTAATATTGGTGACTTTAAGTTGTCTGCAACACACGTCGATGGGGTGTGGAATTTACTGACATATTACTTGCTTTATGCCCTGTTTGTAACCCCCCCCCCCCCCCATGAAGCGATTACACCATTTGCCTCGAGAACACGAGAACATCTTTTACATGGCTGGAGACACAATATGTTCAATTTGAGGTTGTTTATTGCAAAATTAGCATAATTTACAATATTTCCTGAATAGAGTATAGCATAAAACGGATGAATAGACAAGTCGGGCAGCTTTAATTAGCCGGTAAATTATTGTTTTTTTTTTTTTTTGGGGGGGGGGAGGTTTGCGATTCATTTCATCTTTTGTACCAAGAATACGGTCCACAATCCTTTTTCTCTTTGTTTTTAAAGGCGTGCAGGTCCTTTTGCAACCGGGATTTTTCGTAATGGGGTGTTTTGTACCAAGTATTTCTACACATTCTATTGTATTTTTCGTTAACTGCAATTTATAGGAAAAACGTGCAATTGTCAATTAAAATTAAATAATTTTTTTCGCGGTCTTTCTAAACACCCCAAAACACCCAAGGACACTCCAAGACTCTCCAAGAAACACCCCAATATTATATATATTTGCACCAAAGCTCTCAAAAACGTACCAAGAAGCGGGGAAAAAGCAAACACACATATGGACATTGTTACTATCAATCATTAATATTATTGGTTTATGGTCCTATTTCCAATAACCTACGGAAACTAACTCTTATGCATCAAATCTCTTTAATTTTATAATATTTTTTAAACAATTTCCTCATTAAGTGACAATACACATTACTTCTCTCATTTAATTTGTTGTAAACGGTTTATATACAAATTTTCATTTTAAATCGTGCATCAAATTTTTTGACAGACGTTTAGAATACATGACCGAAGAGTGTTACGGACTCCAAGGGAGTGATTTCTTTTGATTTTAAGTAGCCGGTAAGGAAAACTGCTCTGTAATTCCCTTGATTTTACATGCTTGACATATCAGATGTAATTTATCTAAACTGTCTGAATATATAGGTCATTTAATGATTGGTATAGTCACATAGACAATTAATTATCAACGGTAACTCACAAACCACCAAGCCGTTTAATTCAAATACACTTAAATCATCCCATATGTTCCAATGAAATTTTATCTAATGATGTCAGATCAGTTAAAGACACTAATGTATAATAAGTACACAATACGTGTTCTTTCCATTAATCAAGCATTAATTTGGATAAATATTCATTTATAAAATCTAATATTCACGTGTTAAAGACGATAAAAGACCGTTTTGCTTACACTTTAATTTGTATTATAATTTTATAATAGATTTTATCTTGATGAGAACCCAGAATGTTCTAGATTTATAATCTTGTTTACCTGAGAAATTAGTCATTCGTGCTTTAACACCTTTAGTCGGGTGGATGGGGTGATATGTAACCAGATGATGGATTGCCTTATATATATATATATATATATATATATATATATATATATATATATATATATATATATATATATATATATATATATATATATATATATATATATATATATATAATGAGAGAGAAAGAGATCAACCCTCCACCATGTTCTTGCTCTTCTTATGTTGTATACTGAAAAATAAAATGTATTCTTTATACTAAGAAGTATTTACTGAAATAAATACAATTAGTGGTGCTCTACATGCTACATTCTTTCTGTCGATGTATGAATTACTCTGTCTCAATAGCGAATCGAGAGGACATGCCAAAAATATTACCCAAATTACAGACTGATTAAAAGAAGAAATACAAACGATGAAACACATATAACTGGTTTATTTTAGAAGTTATTATTGCTTTCGCGAACATAGTAATATAATATAAAATTCAGATTTGCATCGTTTTAAATTTATTTAATATAGCAAGTTTCTAGATGAAATCAGAAAAAAAGATATATTTACAAAACAAACTGCACAAAGAGTTATTGACGAGTAAAACGATAGTATAAAGTATCAAAGTGTTGTCGGAAACAGTACAAACGAACATCCGATTTGTATTGATCCTGTCCTTCTGTACACATACGCTTCTTACAGAACTTACAAGAGCTTTCTGGAACATATTGCTACAGAGTTAGATAGAGGTGTTGAGTCCGTGGAAGTCAGAGTGCTTGAAATGATTGAATTTGGAAGTGATAATGAGAAGAGTATAAACCAAGCCAATAGAGCCTGTATTCCCCTCGGTTACACGCTATCTTTGCACTAAACATCTGAAGGATGATGTCAGGCACTTCCTTCAAAATAAAATATGGGTGGAAAAGGGTGAACGTGATATAATAATGACCCAAATAGTTAGCACCGGTGGCATCACAGACACAAATACTACAATAGATTTTGAAAGTCGATCGGAACTTCTGGAAACAATCATCAATGAACATCATCCGACATTTGCACTATACTTTATAAATAAATTCAAACCAAGATTACAGAAATATTTTTTCATAAACTTAGCTTAAAAAATACTGAACGCGTGAATTTGACTAATGACAATGGAGAGTCCATCAATAACATTCTAAAACTTTCCGTTGATTGGAAACCACAACACGCGCAAGACCTAATACATAAACTTTTCAGCGTGACACAGCTCCATTTCACGGATGATAGAAGCGCCCTTCAAGACAGCGGGAATTATCAGTTAACAACAAAAAGAACACATTTGCCACATACATAACAGCGTCTGGAGGTGCAAATCCGAAAAGAAAAAGACAGAGATTTTCGCAAACTTCCTCAAGGACATTAAACGTATACATAAATCAAAGTAAATGAAATCACAAAATGGAAAATACACCGTAATTAATAAGGCTATTATTATTATATACTGTTAATCATAAAAGATATATTGGGTTTTGGAAAGTTAAATATTATTAAGAATTTATATGTATCTGTAATCGCAGTATTGATTTATTGAATGTAAGATTTCGCTACTAACTTTATGCTCAGTAATAATTAATTTAGAAATAAAATACCTTTGAAACTACAGAACATGATATATTGGTATTTAAAGTCAAACATTTAATACTTCGTAATTACTGCAAATAATGTTGGAGTCAGTCTGAAATATTGAAATAAATAAGATGTTTTGCTAATCTTTAATTAATTATATATTTACATATTTACATTATGTTCTAAAAATAAAGTTTAGAATTGTATGAAGTTGGTAAGCTTGAAGGAATAAAATCAGTATATATATATATATATATATATATATATATATATATATATATATATATATATATATATATATATATATATATATATGAATATGCAAGCAACATATATGCTACTTGGTATGTTCAACTCAGAAATAAATAAATAATAAATAAATAAATAAATATTTAAGAGAGGAAGACTGACAAAATGAAAAGGTTAATGAATCATTACACTAACCTGTATCGCAAATACGATGCTGTCATTTCCCGCATCTATTACAAGACAAAGCAAGCTGGCGAGGCCTGACATGATTATGATATTTTACACAAGGATAAAACGCCATTGTCACAATTAACACAATTCAGTTCATATTATACCAAAATATTTCCTATCGAAATGTCACAATATAAACTGTATTTACTATAAATTAATCCAAAATTTACACACAAGTATGCCAAACACCTTTATTAAAGCTTAGGATAAAAACTGGCATTTAATGAAAATTTTCGGCCCTTTTGTACAAATTTAAAGCGTGTGGTGCATATAATTTTCAAACCTTTTTCTTTTTTAATTCAAATTAGCTTGCATTGATTAACTTAATAAAAGTGACTTTAATTATAATTAACTGTTTACATCTTGTTTTATAATTGCAGACGTCAATGAATAACCGTGTGATTAGTGGAAATGGCCATTAGCAGTGTGCTAATTATTGTTTCTAAAAGATCGGATTTTTTATGCAAATTTCTAGTGTGCGGTAAATGTCACTTCTTTTCATTCAGATTAGCGTGCATTCATTAACTTAAAAAAGTGACTTTAATTATAATTAACTGCTTACATCGTTTTCGGCGACTTAGAGATGCGTTGGTATCTTCTTTAATTGCAGACGTCCATGAATAATGGTGTGATTTGTGAAAATTAATATTAGTGCTAATTATTATTTTAAATATGCATGAATTGGGGGGCGAATTGTCCCTTGAATGGAGTTGAAGTGTCTTGGGGTCGAAATGTCTTGGGAATTTTCTTGGGGTCGAAATATCTTGCTCCCATGTGGTATTGCTAATTATTTATAAATGTTGATAAATATTCACGTTACTGCACGCGAACACACTTGGTTTAAATGGGAGTTAATTCCCTTGGAAACTCTTCGACCTCGCTACTTTTCCCGTTACAAAAACAATCGCTAAATATGCACAATTTTGTTTCTTTGTTTGTTTGTGTTGTTGTTGAAATTTTAAGTAGTTATTTTATAAAGTCTTGATGTGTTCTTGGAGAGTCCTTGGGTGTCTTGGGGTGTTTAGTGAGACCCATTTTTTGTGTGTTAAAAATTAAAAAGCAGTCAAATTTGAAAATTGTTCAAGCCCAGAGGCTCATATGGTCTATTTGGTCTTAAACTATGCAACAGAGAGAAGCAAAGCCAACAAGTTTAGTAAAATCAACAAATAATTTATTTCCTTGGAATAAAAAGTGAAAATTTAAAGACAATATTGTAAATTAAATCCCAGATAATCAAATATAATCTAGGAAGTCTTCGATAATTCAAAAGTTATTTTTCAGTCCAAAAAATCAATAATCACTTTATAATTCCAATGAATATATGATTCATCGCAATTTATACCCAAGGGTAGAGTGCTGTAGGAATGGCATTCCCTTACTGTTTGGCATGTTCCCATTTTTGTGCTCACCATTGACCCCCTGCATCTGAGTAACATGTGTTCCCTCACTTCTTGATTGCGTTCTCTCACTCTATTTAGCACTACACCGCTCATTATATCTAAACACAAATAAAAGTGATTCCACAAACTGATATTAAAACAAGAATGAAAACTTTGTTTATAAAACTTTTATATACAAACTTCACTTGACCAAGGATCATGGACGTCATGGGGGGGGGGGGCCATATGCTGTAAAATGTAACATTGCTGTTGCCTATATATGAAAATTAACAAGCCCGTCAAGTTTTGCCCCCACCCCATCAAGTTTTACCCACCCACCCCCCGAAAAAGGTTGAAATGACGTCCCTGCCTAAGATACAATAGATTTTCTGGAAAAATCCACTAACTTGTAAACATGGTGACTTACAGAACCTTTCAAGTTCACAAACAAGGTCGGTTCTTGAACTCAGATTCAAGTAAACAGAATTTTTAAAAAGTAACAATAGTCAGGTAGGCTAATACTCTACCCTCAGTCACAGACAACGGTCAAGTGCACAATGTAATTTAAATATACATAACAGGTTTGATAAATCAGACCCCCAAATATATATTGATACTGATGAGCTATTTGTAGATCTGATAGTAACATTCATAAAATCTAGGAATAGTTGCAGACAAACCTGTCCACAATATATAGATATGCATTTTAGACATTTATTGGTATTTCTTGCTTTAGCTACTGTCAGGTGAAAGGATCTCTTGGGGATATGTTTAGAATTTTTCTGGATCAAATCCTATTTTTGACTTGGAAATTCCAGTGGAATAACACAACCCTATTATCTGTGGCCATTTTGAATTTTGTTTATGGCTGTTACCAAATATCAGTCAATGTCTAAACTGTACAGGTTTGTTCCGGGAAGCTTTGCATGCAGCAAAATTGAACATTTTAATGAGCAGGTGACATCAGACCAACATATTGTCCATCAGTATCAACACAGATTTGAGGGTCTGATTTATTGGACTAACTCCAGTTAGCTATTGTTTTAATTATGTAAGTGCAATCAGATTATAATTAAGAATTTGCTTATTGATATGTGTAGAAATTACTTACCATACTCCTGTTCAACACAATCTTAGTTTTCAGTTGTAAGGTTTTGTTGCTCAAATACACAGTAGACTCAGATTTTAGTTTAGTGCTCAGCCAAAGCATATGGTACAGTTAAAAGAGTCATTATTGACTACTTAATGTTAGAAAGACAAGGCAATATAGCTGTTGTTCCAACAGATTGTGGAAAATGATTCACTTTTGTACTCTTAGACTTTTTTTAACAAAATGTGTCCTTTCAGAGTCAAGCATAGTCAGGGCTAGATTATCCATATGGCAAAGTGGGCAATGTGCCTAGGGCCCCCAAGGCTCAAGGGGCCCCATATATTATCATCTAAGTTCACAGGCAGGGCCCCAGAGGCTCAAGGGGCTCTGTATATTATCATCTGATTTCACAGACAGGGCCCCCTAGGCTCAAGGGTCCCCATTTATTATCGTCGGATTTCACAGACAGGTGCCCTGTATATTATCTGATTTCACATGCAGGGCCCCGGAGGCTCAATGGGCCCCGTATATTATCGTCTGATTTCACAGGCAGGGGCCCTGTATATTATCATCTAATTTCACAGGCAGGGCTCTGGATGCTCAAGGGGCTCTGTATATTATCATCTGATTTCACACACAGGGCCCCCCTAGGCTCAAGAGGCCTTGTATATTATCGTCTGATTTCACAGGCAGGTGCCCTGTATATAATCTGATTTCACATGCAGGGCCCCGGAGGTTCAAGGGGCCTGGTATATTAGCGTCTGATTTCACAGGCAGGGGCCCTGTATATTATCATCTAATTTCACAGGCAGGGCCCCGGAGGCTCAAGGGGTTCTGTATATTATCATCTGATTTCACAGACAGGGCCCCGGAGGCTCAAGAGGCCCCATATATTATCGTCTGATTTCACAGGCAGTGTTGTTAATAGTATCCTGGATCACTCATATCAAAGACTTCTAAAAATGTTACTAACAGCTGCCTTGCTAGGTGCTCAGCATTAAGAGGTTAGTGTTAGGACTGGTTGGCATGGTATCCGGATAATGTGACTGGGTGGGACATCATGCTACATGTCTGCAGCATAATGCCCCAGTGCTAGACACCACTATAAACTGCCACATTGCAGACAGTGTAGTAACGTGACTGAAACTTGTTTAAAGCTACGTTAAAAGTTAAAAATCCAAATCACACAAACACACACACACACTTGAAGAGGAAAGAAAAGCAGTTAGATATGAGAAAATCAGCCTGATGCAAGTATCAATTTATAGTCATTCCCTCATTTTTTTGGGACAAAAATATGTTAATTACTCACACAACTGATGTTGGAAAAAGTTTAATAAACAGTCAAGGTGAGGGTGATTTCACTTACATTATTGTGCTTTGGTTACACTGAAGTTCACTTGTACAAATAATGTTTTTGGTTATGATCATTTGCACATACATATTGCTCTTTCAAACAATTATCAAACCACTCCCAGGTACATGTAGTAGCACATGGAGGAATACATATATGTGCAGATTGCTACATCCAAAAACAGCTCCATAATAGTAATGAGTAATACAGAATGTATAGTAATAAGTTAATTTAAATCTAGAATGTTGGAAATATTTTCGGGTCCATAGTTGAGTAACATGATATTCAAGTCTACAGACAGGTATATAAGAAACAGTCCCTTGTTTCCATATGTTAATTGCAATTACCGTATTTACCGCATATGTTGGGACACGATAAAATAATTATTTTTTTTTCCTGTCCCAGAACTTATGGTGAAACATTTTTTTTCACTTCGGTCATATGTCCCAAGACTTAAGAACTTAAGAACGAAATAAATTGGTATTGCATTTGTGCTCTCCACCCCACCCCACCCCCACAACTGCACGTCGCAATAAAATAGATAAATAAAATGCTTAATTGACAATAAAAAGAGAGAAACTAACCTTGTGTTGTTATCATTTATTCCTTTTTTCAACATGAGCATTAAAGAATAAAACATTTCCACGAAATCCGTATAAGTAGCGTAGGCTTCCATACTGTAGCGTGTATCAATTATTTCCGATACCACACACCATGTTATTCATTGACATGAACACTGAGAAAGAATTGTGTGTGGTTGTGCTCAAAGGTTTGAACATGTTATCCGACTGAAAACTGGAGCCAACAAAATCGCATACAAGAGGGGAATAGTCAACTGATATCTTGAATAAGCCATTCACGCATGATACGGTGTTGGGTGCAACATAATCAAGATTGAATTATATCCAGGTCTACTGTATGACAATATCTCGCAAAAAAAAATCATGTGGGTTGAACCCAAGACTTGAACCACATGGACAAAGGTGTAAGTGAGCACCTTTGACTACTCTGCCAGGCCTGAACATTGCTCTCAAACCAATGGAGGTGACAGATGGGCATAACATTTAAGCCTGCAGTCCAAGGGTATCACAGACAATTCATGTTTATATAGGTATTGACAGCAAATTAGAAGTATAACAATTTATATCTGATATTAATTGATACTATGTACTTTGCAATTATAGTAAAAGCTGCCTTTGAACGCCTGCACTTAAAAGACACATGTTCATAAAGGACAACATTTATGGGCTCATACTGTTATCTTTACGGTAATATAACCGCAGTATATTAAAGACCCAAGGCAATTAATAGTTATTTGTGATCCCTTCTGCGTCCATCATATACAGGTTTTATAGTATTACGCTTGAACTATGATTGATAATCCTTAACATATTGTATCATGGTGTAGCATAGAGTACCATTCATACTTCTAATAAGTCAAGTCAACATACAAACAACAAAGATCCTGATCTCCTGTAGTATAATGTACATGCAAGTAAGGGTCTATGTTTTTTCTACTGATTACTCTTAACAAACTGCACAGAACCCGATCTGCCAGCGCATTTTGTGATGGCAATCTGGGTCTGTGCAGTTTGCAGTTGGGCTTGTCTTATAAGCGAGTATATATACCATACAGTATCTGATTATATCCCACACATTATAAGGTAACTTTGCATCATGCTTGTTGGGCTAATCCAAACAAGATTCAGCCACCTAAAACTATATAAATTTTGTAAACGATCAATTTCTTTGTTGTTACAAAAGGGGCTTAGTAATGTCATTAAAATGTCCCAGAGATATCAACAGAAAGAAATCTGGTGTCTGACAAATGCTGCTTGATTTGATAGTCCTAGACTCTTTTGTACTTTACACTCAGATTTACTTTTATTCATGCCAGAAGGCAGAGGAGTCCTTAATGTGTAACCTTATAATTGATGAAAGATGCCTAAATATATGCCACAATTTGCTAGTGTTAATATTACTTTTTTAGAGTATGTAAGATGAGATCTAAAGATTTAAAGTCACAGAGAGAAGACAACCGGGTACCATCTGCAGTAAGTGTATTATCATAAGAAAGGTGGTTCCAAAAATGCAGTGGGTTATTATGACAAAGAGGCAATGTTGGTGTTTGTGGCAGAAGGATATACCATATTGTATGCAATGGGTATAGCTGGTGATATATCTTTTTTTGTTGTTGTTGTAGGGCTTAACGCTATTTTTCAGCATACGATAGGCTATACATGGCGGCCAGTATTAATGGTGGAGGAAGAACCCAGGAAAACCCCAGAAAGAACCACCGACCCACGAGAAGCTACTGGCAAGCTTTCTCACATACCCATGTTGGCTGAATCCGAGAATCGAACCAACGCAGACAGAGGTGAGATGGCAGTGATCCGTAACGGAGAGCGCTTTAGACCACTCGGCCACTCGGGGCCCCGATGATATATCTAAAAGCTATCCTGAATCATCAGAAGCAAGAGAAAGTAGAAGAAAAAAAAAACAAAGTAGAAAATTGATGTGAAAGTATTTGTGAAGTCAAATGTCAAGATGTTATTAACACTGCAGAAGAAGCAAAGGTCGATGGTGGCAATTATTACAGATGCTAGTTAAATATTGGTTGAATTATTCTTTATTGTAGCAAAAGAAATTGTAATAGCAGTTTGTGGGGGCCCGAGCGGTCTAGTGGTCTAAAGCGCTCTCTGTTACGGATCACTGACATCTCACCTCTGTCTGCGTGGGTTCGAGTCTAGGATTCGGCCAATGTGGGTATGTGAGAAAGCTTGCCAGTAGCTTCTCGTGGGTCGGTGGTTCTTCCCGGGATTTTCACGGGTTGTACCTCCACTATTAATACTGGCCGCCATGTATAGCCTATCGTGTGCTGAAAAATGGCGTGAAACCCCACAACAATAATAGCAGTTTGTTGTTCAGTCTGGAATGTTTAGAAGTTGAGGATGATGATGTACCAAAAGGTGTCTGGGTCTGCTAGGAGTGAGTTTGAGTTAAGTTTCAGGCAGAGGAAGAAAAGAGCAGAAAAACTTGGGAATTTAATATGTGAAAAGATTACTTTGGAGGGGGAGATTACTTTGAAGAGAGAGATCACTTTGGAGGGGTTTCATTTATATTGCTCAGCATGATGCTGTCAGAAGAAAAAGGTGACTGTGTCTGCTAGGAGTGAGTTTGAGTTAAGTCTGAGGCAGAGGAAGAAAAGAGCAGAAGAACTTAGGAAATCAATATGCGAAAAGATTACTTTGGAAGGGGAGATTACTTTGAAGAGAGAGAGAGAAATCACTTTGGAGGGATTTGAGTTATATTGCTCAGCATTATGTTGTCAGACGAAAATTATGACCTAGAGTAATAAGATTTTGGAAATTTGACCTATTTGAAATTTACAAGAAGACCACCCTCATGTTCTAGATAATTTACCTAAGACTGATTACAAAATATTGCTGAGTCATCATCAAAGAGACTATTAAAACATACTTGAATTTGGGAAAGTAGGATGATAAGGATGTAATTATGGTATACCACACTTGAAAAACTGCAAGGTTGATAAAAGAAAGGAAATACCAAGATTAATTCAAATATTTAAGTCACCAAGCATGTTCAAGTATCAAAAAGAGAAAGAGAGAGTTCACAGTTTTAGAAGAGTTTGGAGTGATAAATAGAGTAAAGGTTTATAAAGAAAATGCAAGCAGACTGTTAAGAGCAGCATAGAATAATGGCAAAGCAGTTAGCAATCAGAAAATTAGCTCTTGTTCAGTTAAATTGCAAGCCTGAAGCAGTCATTATTACATCCTTTCTCCTCCAGTAGAAATGTAAAGAGCTATGTATTAGGGTTTGTCTAATTAATTAGTTGAGTGTGAATGCATTGGGTCATTCTTATACTGATTTCTCCTTGGACAGTCACACTTAAATGTGCAGTTTATGCAACAGATGCATATTTGACATTGGCATGTATCTCTATAGTCTACATTGGCATGTATCTCTAGCCTATATTTGACACTGGTATGTATTTCTGTTGTCTGTATATGACATTTGCATGTATCTCTGTAGTCTATATATGACATTGGCATGTGTCTCTGTAATCTGTGACATTGGCATGTAACTCTATAGCCTACATATGACATTTGCATGTATCTCTAGCATATATTTGACATTGGCATGTATTTCTGTTGTCTGTATATGACATCTGCATGTATCTCTGTAGTCTATAGTAGATGACATTGGCATGTATCTCTTGTCTTTATATGATATCTGCATGTATCTCTGTAGTCTATATTTGATATTGGCATGTATACGTGTAGTCTATATTTGATATTGGCTTGTATCTCTGTAGTCTATATTTGACATTGGCATTCATTTCTGTAGTCTATATATGACATTGACATGAATCTCTACTCTATATATGGTGGCCACATGGTTATAGTTTTCTAAGTTACTTTTCTCAAGCTCTGTTTATGCCAGAATCAGGTCTATCAGGTCTGTCATAAAGGGTAGACAATATGGGTGACTGCCTGGTGCACCATTTTACAGAACTTGCACTATTTTTTCGGGGGTGGGGGGGGGGGCAGCATGAAGGCGACTTTCTTGCTCAAGGCCTCATTTAGTCAAGTGCAAAGAAGTTTCAATGGTCTTGGCTAGAATCATTGAACTAGTTCACTATATGCATCTCTATTAGTACCATACATAATAAGGTCACTACGACTTAAATTAAGTATTTAGGGTTTAGCTCAAACCCAGATAGAATTTTAAGCAGGGACATCATTTCAACTTTTCTCGGGGGGGGGGGGGGCAAAACCTCATTCGAGGGAGGGCAAACCTTGACGGGCTTGTTAATTTTCGTATATAGGCTACAGCAATTTTACAGCACATGCAAATGACGTTCCTTTTTAAGCACTATGTATACATACGGTACTATTGTACTATGAATCATGAAATTTGTCGAGAGAATGGATCTTTCATGAGTAAGTACTACACCCTCACTTTAGAAGTACGTCTCTGAAACCCATATTCCATGATTCACCGCCTTCTTTTCAGCATCAAGCATTTTTGATGCTGGTGTCATCAAACTAGATGATTGTATGCATCCCTACTAGTACCACACCCATACGAGAGACATTTATCGTGACCTACATTAAAATTTTTACTGGTTTATCTTTATGTATTAAGCTCATGTCCACATTGATATTTTATCTAATGTATGACAATGCTAGACCTCAGAATGTGCAACATGTGAGATGGTGCATCTGAACAAGTACTATACTTCATCTTAAAAGTAAGTCATAGTGACCTAAATATCACATTTCAATTCATTTCAGTTAGACATGTTTACTATTATTGCTGTACTCTTTAAATGAAGTGATTTTTTTTCTCTTAGTACCAACTCCAATACCTGACAAGGACACTATTACCCACATTTCATATTTTACTGACACAAATTAAGCTGCTGCATTTTGCTAATGACCATAAAGATTTTTGACTTGATTTATGAGCATTACTCCCTCATTACAGTAATAGGTCAAAACTGACCACTTTTTAGACTTCATTGACTAGTATATTTTGTGTTTGATATTCATTTTTCTGGATTGTTCATGCTGTAATTTTGAAATTAATAAGGATATACTTCTTTTTCACTAACACATATTTACAGCAAAAGCAGCTCATTGTGACCTATATTGACATATGTTTAATCATCCTCTGGCATTTATTAAGTTTTTACATTTGGCTCATGACCATGTAAGGTTTTGGACTTTTATAAGCATATTATCCTTGCTTGAAACTTGGGTAGTAAACGCATCTTGATAAGTTGTATATCCTTTATGCAAGATAAATCACTGTGACCTATATTACATGCTCAACGTCTCTGTTCATTTTTCAAAAATCTCTTTTACTACAGTACCCTTAAAACTAAAGATTGTATGCTTTACTAACACGAGTTAAGTATCTGAGTTTATAATTACATTGATTCATCCATGCTAGACCAATAAATACAGCCTACTATACACAGCAGACCCCTTAGTGACCAAGGCCATTAAAAGTAGGTATAAATGTGTTGAATCACTGGTAAACATTACATATTAATAAATATACATTGTATAATATGATATTTTATTCCAAGCTTGTTAACTTTGTATTGTTTATGTGAGGAATCATCAAGGTAATTAATGACAGATGAACTATCTACTGCTGTATGTCACTTTAAAGTTATTCAAGGCCTGTGGCTTCTCCTAGTAAAATCTGACTTTTAGGGCTGGACAATTATAATAGCTTTTTAAGTAGATTTTAAGAACAAACTAAATATAAAATATTTTATTAATCTGTTTCTTATCACCTTGTTACCTTGATTTTGATATAGAAAACAATGTTTTGGGTTGTTGTTTTGTTTTAATTATGTTATGCTGTATCACTGTAGGGGTCGGTAGGTAGGTACAGTACGTTGATGGTTCACAGTATGTTACCACAGTACTGGTGATATAGTTTCAATATATAGTTCACATTTCAAATTTTATGTTAATTAAAAGTTCAACTTTCTATGTCACTTGTTTAGGCTCGAATAAACAGTAACACAAGAAAGAGTGAACACGACAAGCTTTTAAAAATACAATAATTTATTTCCCTGGAAAAATTCTGTAAAAATGAAAAAAATATGAACTTACGGTTTTATAGAATCAAATCCAAAAATGATCCAAAAATAATCCGAGAATAAAATTTTCGTAGTCCTAATAACAAAATGTTTTACTGATTTCACGTTCGAATCCCGACGAAGAATCCAAGATGGAAGACGATGATGTATGCTACAATCTGTAATGTTAAAGTATACAGTTCCTTGTAATCCGGTTTCTGATAGCTGAATACATTTTTATAAAAGAAAAAACTGTCCTTGTTCCACAATATTACATGAGCACACGTATTTCCAGAAAATAACAGAATTAAACCTTTTGAATCCAAGTAATTGGAGAAAAAAATCTCCAAACCAAGTAATTTGAAATAACTCCAAACAGTACAACATACAACAGTTTAACAGCCCAGTTTCTACTGAGATTAATTCTTCAAAACATGGGTTATAAGGTCTTTCTAAAACGTACACAAGGGTCACGTGATCATCTTCTGGAAATTTATAGAAGCAAGTACATGTTACAGATCACGTTTATCTAGTGTGATTCTGACGAAAACCAATCATTTTTACGCAAAGAAATTATTTTTTTTAAAATGGTTATATCTTAATGACAAAGTCCCATAATGAACATGGAAACAACCAATCATTTTAAAATAAAGTAGAACGTGTTTATGAAGGTTACTACAAATTCTGAAACAAGGTCAGGATTTAGATCAACACCTGGTGTTTATAAAATAACAGTCAAGGTCAAACTATTTTCTAAAAAAAGGATCATCTCTAGTGAATAAATTTCTATTACAATAAAACTGACAGACAATTAAATTTAAATAAATATATATTAAATCAGATGTAATTAAATCAAATATACATAACAAACTGTAGACACAGAACAACTCAACGGCAGCAACTGTAGACATGACACAATCTTAATATAATGTATTGGCTTTCAAAACCTTTCACTGTCCACAGACACATGAAATCGCTAACCCCAATCCTCAAATGCAGGTAACAATCCCCATTCTCACAATAGCATAGGTTAATAACCTTCCACCTTTGTGTACTGTATATACTTACCTATAAGTCAAGTCCAACTGCAAACTGCATAAACCTAAATCTGTCATTGCACAATGCACTGGCAAAATAATGTCTGTGCAGTTTGTTTTGAGTAATCAGTAGAACAAACAACATAGACCTGTATCTGCAGTGCATTATTCCATGGAAGATCAGCGTTAGTGATCACGTGTGTCTGTAGCCATTGAAAGGTTTTGAAAATCAATACTTCATATTATAATTGTGTCATGTCTACTGTTACTGCTGAGTTGTTCTGTGCCTACAGCTTTGTTGTTTGCAGTTTGGCTCATGAAGGAGTACATACAGTAGTGAAGACAATTTAGGCAGCAAGACTCTTTATAACCATCTGTAGTAGATGCCAGCTTGTCATCACTTGTTCTGGATTTTGGGGGAATATTTGGGAATTTAAAAAAGCAAGGAAAAATCAAACGTATGGCAATTCCAAGGGAGTAACACAAAAAATGGGCAGAATGTGTTTCCAAACAGGTAGTGCACTTTATAAACAGGAAATCAAAAGATAAAAGAGAAAATAGAGAAGAGAATATTTTCTTGCCTTACCTTGGAAAAATACTTTAAAACAGTGTCTCCAAACAGGACCAAAACTTAAGGTGTAGCAGTGTCCATTTATGTCTGCAATAAAAGGGTAAAAAATTTAAATCAGGTATGCGAGTAGGGTGTCATGACCATACAGCTAGCTGAAGTAAAACAACCTTCATCAAATTTTCTGCCAGGTAATCTTCACTATAAGAAATCATTTAAACCAGTTTTTCTTGAATTTATTCTGATATACCCTTCCATATTATTGTTTCTAAATGGTGTCTACATGTAAACATTTCATTTGGTACACTGCTAGGTGATGTTTCCTGTGGTTACCATAACTACAGATTGTTTTTCCGTAAATTTTATAACTAACACTTGGTGAATACAATATTTATTTTATGTTAAACCAGCATGCATGTCGTGTACTGTTGCAGAGAGTGATCTTTGAGGACTTGTCTTGCTTATTATTTGAAAGAATGGAAAACCAGTCTAGAAAAGGTGAAAGTAAAATTGAAAATATATCAATTAGGCTGACCATGATTGGCTGATAAAATGAAAAGCAAACTTTTAGTAAAAACACTTCTGAGAGATTGTTCAGTTTGTATCTGAAATGAAAAAACAATATTTTATTGATTGAATTTCAATCCTATTAAAGACTTGACTTTGGAAAACTAATTATTGAAATTTGCACCAGACTCTTTGGATCAAGAACTGAGAACACGTTTCAACCACTTTTAGATCCAAAATATGCCATGGGACATGGTTTTCTCCTCACATCAATGCCAGATCAATACTGAAAAATACAGGTTTGATCATGAGCATTAATACATTTAAAGTTATTTAGGTTTAGCATAGAAGCTGACTCTGTAACCCCACCCCACCCCAACTCACCTCTGAGTCATAGAGGATAACAGCCACACGGTGGATGCACATAGGCATGTATAAATAAGTTACTAGAATTGCAAAATTCTGGTTCTTGTGGATAACAAGTAAAACTAATACCTTTTGTTTACCTCCGAAAGTTTTTCTTTGGTGTGTTCTGTATATTTGATTTAATTTATATCTGATTTAATTGTTTGTAAGCTTTAAAATATGTTTATTTTTTTTAAATTTCATTGTATCTCAACACCCCAACATAAACGTCCAGATATCAAAAATGGGGTGGCAAGGGTCAGAGGAAACTCGGACTAGTATTTTCTAATCTTCCTTGATGCATTGTTGTAAATGGCGGCTTGCAAGTGCTACTTTCTTAATTTTAATAATGTATATTGTATTCTTCATTGATGCAAATTGTACGTGGCAGTTTGCAAGTGCTACTTTTCTTCCGCATTCTTGTCAGTGGCTGCTTGCAAGTGCTAGTCATATATTTTATATTCTTCACTGATGCAAGCTGTAAATGGCTGCTAGCAAGCGCTTAGATCTACTTTCCTTCTGCATCATTGTATCTTGCAATTTGTCAGCTTCTGAATTGATTCTGTAGTTTGTCGTATGGCAAATGCTGTGTCAATTATTACAAGTTTTATTGTCCTAGTATAAATTGCTTTATCACAAGTTGCACAGATTGCACGTTCTAACATAATGATAATAATGTAGCATCAAGTACTTTGCAAGTTAGCATCACGGAAGTTTGCATAAAATAATGCTTCGTTATGACAACAGATGGCGCTGTGACACGTCAATTTTTTACAATATGACTACGCCCCTGACCCTAGCAACAAGAGGTTATACCACTCTACGGCATATTTTGGGCGTCTTATTTAAAATATCATTCGAATTGTATTACCGCATTACAGTCAGCTGATTTATCAGTATTAACATTCGGAAGATAGGTGGCCTGCAGGAAGCACAAAACAAACTAAATGTATCAAATTGTGTACAATTAGATGTATTTACACAATGTTATATTACCGCTGACCCTTCCCAGCCCATTTTATTTGGACATTTTGTGGGTGTAATTTACTGCTACCACACGGTGGCAGAATAGGGTAGTCACTTACAAGCAAGGTTTAAGGTCCTAATTTGTTTATATATTCTCATCCAAAACGTTATCAATTTAGAGCATGTTTATTTTGTTTGGAGTGCACTGCAAATTCTGCTTTTGTATCAGTAAAGTCCTCATAAAGTTTGAGCAAATTGCAGATAATTGCACCTCAAGACTATACTTGCATTTTCTTGTTTATTCACGAGAGAGAGAGAGAGAGAGAGAGAGAGAGAGAGTTACAGAGATGATTCTTCTGTTTATTCTCTCGTCCCTACGAAATTAAATTTTACTGTTAATCTGCAGTTTACAGTGGCAGTTTATATGTGTAAATATATATATATATATATATATATATATATATATATATATATATATATATATATATATATATATATATATATAACAATAAGTAAGGTAAATATCCAAATTATACATAATTTTTATAATTGTATGGCATGGATGATTATACAATAGCCAGCAAGTATTGTCACTAGTTGTGACAAGTATATCATATCTCAAATTTCATTTTAAATCTCCAATTCCAATACAATAGCAAGAGGCAAATGACTTGAAACAAGGACATCACCACAAAGCATATACTGTAGCATAGCTGTATGCTACAAAAATATGAAGTTATTTCATTATATAAGAAAAAAGTTCTAACAGTATGAAATATATGCTGGATGCTACAAAAATATGAAGTTATTTCATTATATAAGAAAAAAAGTTCTAACAGTATGAAATATATTTTCTAAATCTAAATATAAAAAACATTTCCATACAATTATGAGATGCTTTATTTGCACAGATATCAAACTGGAAACAACATTGTTTTAAAAACTTCTAAAGTTTGTAAGGCTACTCACAACTCAGGCTGTTGTAGCATCCATTCCCCCACACCGCATAAACATCTTCATTTGTCTGTGATTTTATCATTATTTTATCCTGTTTAATATTGTCATGACACATACAATATCTGCACAATACAACTACGTAATAAAGCAAAATAAATAAATGAAAACTATATACAGTCCTGTAAATATTAGAGAAAATAAATATTTAATGTAAGCCGGCATTCATAAAAACAAAATTGTTTGATGAATTAGTCTAAAACAAATATTATCATACAGATATACAATTATAAGGAACAAATACCTGGATTTTCTTGTTACATTGTTCTTAAGGATTTATTTGCCAATCCTGTTTGTTTTTCACTTTCACACAAATAAAATATGAATAAAGACAAGCTTTGCACACAGTTTGGCTTTTAGATTGGACATACACTCATAATTGCAAATTCTGAGGAATTAAAACTGTAAATTCTGGATTGGCTGAGACACGTTTCCTCTTGTATACCACATACATTTGTAAATTATGCCAGAAGAGCAGTCAGGTTAGATTCCCTAGTGACTGTTTCAAGAATTAATCCTAAAAAAAAAATTTCAAGAATTAATCCTAAAAAAGCATTCCATTACTGGATCTGTATTCAGTACATACAATGTTAACAAATACTCACTTTTTGAAGAATGTTTTTATTTTAAATTATGTTGTTTGCACTTCCTATGAGCAAAAAAAACAAAAACATGAAAAGGATTATATTTTATTTGCTAAATTGTTATATCACATGCTTTGACCTTCACAAAACTATTATATTTAGGAACCTGAGATGAAATTTTAAATTTGGCCTGTTATCCCTAATATATGTGTCTTGGAACAATGGATAAGGTAAATTTCATAATTTAACTGACTTAATCACTCGGCAGAGAGAGAGAGAGAGAGAGAGAGAGAGAGAGAGAGAGATTCATAAGTAAATTAGTTTCTTCACAAAATAATAGAAACCACTAGTCAGTTTCTGACTGCAAGACATTTTAATATGCGATAAAGGCCAGCAACTACTATTCCTCAGAGAATACACAAGACTGGGTTTCAGAAATTGAAGCTACACAAGTACCAGTTTGTTACTTTGTGAAAAATGGAGTCATTATGAGAAAATGGAGACCAACTGATGTACCTGCTGCTGATGAGTGGTCAATGAGCAATCATATTGCTGTTCTTAAGTTAAAAAGACAGTAAATAGATCTTCTAGCCCAGGGGTGGGCCAAGGGCTTTCATGCGACCCGCCAAGGGTTTTCATGCGGCCTAGGAACAAGTCATAATTTGCACTGACTCTGTTTATGTTACTCTGTTTATCAAATAAATGTGCTTCTTTTGAAGTTTAAGTTTTCAAGTATTAACAACATATTAACAACTGAAAATTAATTATGATGTTATTTAGAAAAACCTTTTGTTTTTGCTATTTCAGATATTAATTATTTTACATAATGAACTATGCGGCCCGCGACAAGGTGTAAATTTGTGTATGCGGCACTTGCACTGGAAAGTTTGCCCACCTCTGGTCTAGTCCATAAAACTCCTTAAGTTGGTCATTTTGGTGTCAGCAAGACTTATCACAAGATCCTGAATCATTTGTATTTGCCAAAAATTAAAAGTGATGTTTAAAAGTATCATAGATCTTGTCACACTTGTAAAATGGTAGCACATCCCAATCAGAAGATATATAAGGTACACCTGCAACCTATTCCTGTATTTGACCATTGCACAAGCCATTTTGCAGAAGAATGGTAGGCTGTCGGTTCCTTATCTAATACCAAGTCAAGCTACCAATAATTGTTAACCATAATGTGTGCATCCTAAAGATTTCCATCGGCTATTCCTTTGAAGAATATTAAAGCGAAAACTGTTATAAAAGTTTAGGCAATGTTTTATAACATTTGTTTTCCACCCCAAATCTGTCCAGCAATTTTATGTTTGATTATTTCCAACAGCTTGTATGTGAATTAGACATCCAACACTTTAATGTTTCTGCCTATCACCTTGAAAGTCATGGGGCTTTCACAAGACTCTCCGAAAACACTGTCACCTACCCAGGATACGTGTATATAGTTATATTGAATCAAACCTTAAAAACGACAGTGATCAGTAAAATCCTGCATAGTATAATTATCCAGTAAGAGTTTTTTTCCCCATGTTGATAATTATCACCAAATGAAAGACCCCATGACTACCCAAAACAGCAATAGACTGTCCCAAAACATCCTCAACTACTCAAGATACATGTAAGCATTTTTTTTTTAAATCTAACAAAATAAAAATAACAGTGATCAGAAAAATTCTACCGTGTATAATTATCGAGTAAGATCAGTAGGCTGTTGTTTTATTTTATTTTGTATATTAACAATGCAGACAACAATGCAAATTAAAGTACTGGAAAACAATCGGACACTAAATCTAATGCTTCTAATCGCAAGTAAACATTTATATCATGATGCGAACAAAATTTTCCACCGTTTGATTATTTCGGCTTTTGAGACAAAATAAGTTCCAAAATGAAGATTGTGATAAGAATAAGAAAACCTTTAGGAATGCTTATTTTCTTTAAAATGTCATTTTACATATAAACCTTTTTATATTCTATTGATGTTGCTCTGAAATATATTAATTTCGCCGGAACTTTTGTACAATAGTATCACAGGGAAATATAAACGTCTCTCTAGTGCATCAAAATGGGTGAAGTACAATACGATCCATACAACCAGGGTTCGTTTGATGAAAGCTCGTTAAGAAGAGTACGAGGGGATATATCTTTGTCATTTCTGATCCTGACTCTGCTAAAATAACTAATGTTTCCAAAGTAATGATACCTATCACTAAGAAGTATATTTCTTAAACGGTGGAAGTAAATACTTAAGTGCGTCAAAACTCGTGTTGAAGAAGATGGACCAACCTGATGTAGTGCATGCGTTTTTGTTTTCGTAAGGTACTATAAATCACTTAGATCTTCGAGAAAGCACATGGTTTTAGAGAACGATTAAAACTTCGATGCTAACGTAAACATTTAAAAAAGGGACTGAAAGAGTTACAGTCTTTACCGACACAATATGAATGCCGTAAAGTTCCGTTGGGAGCATGAATTATTTCTGGCAAAGGAAAAGCTTTAGAAATTTAGAGTGCCGTCTGTTGTCATAATGCCATGATAATCTCTTGTATGCCATTATGACGACAGATGGCATGGCGACATGAGTTGGACAACAAGGACGATACTCATAAAACTTGTATTTACATTGTTGCTAGGCCAAATCTGTATGAAAACATCAGTTGGAATGTTGCAATTGTAATATGGCAAGCTTATAAACAGAATATACCAAAATTGTAATAACTGACATAGCATTTGCCATACGACAAACGCCAGAATTAATACAGTAGTTGGCAAACTGCAAGATACAATGACGCAGAAGGAAAGTAGATCTAAGAACGAGCCATGCCGCCATTTACAGCTTGCATCAATGAAGAATAGAAAATTCATTACTAGAATTATGAATGTGGCACTTGCAAACAACCATTTACAATAATGCAGAAGGAAAGTAGCACTTGCAAACTGCCACGTATTTGCATCAATGAAAAATACAATAAACATGAAATAAAATTATGAAAGTAGCACTTTCAAGCAGCCATTTACAATTAATGCATCAAGGAAAATTAGAAAATACACGCATAGAATTATGACGATATCACCCTCCATACCTACATACAAACTCAATATGTGACCCCCCCCCCCCACCTTGCGATCTGAACATCAGTGTGCTGTATTCGGATTATAGTCGTTCATCTCCTTGTCGGCATTTACGACTCCTTTAATCTCTGCGCGTTTGTGCATTGACTAATTTATGCTATTGACCGCTTTTTACGTTAATGTCAAAAGAAATCAGAGGAAACAGGCGTTCTGCATGCCTTCCTCCAGACGTCTGTCCATCCTCTCCTGCCGTCAGTCTGCCCGTCTTCCTATTTCAGTGGGGCTGTCACTACCATAACGTCAAAGACGTGAGAGTCGCATATCCGATTCACGTATTTATGACTCGTGAATTTTCCTACTAATCAGCTACTTTGTTTTCGTGTACTGTACGTATTTGTATCTTTTCCGAAAGTGTGCACCAATGAAGTACCGAGCTAGCTTCACACATGGGCAAATAACTTGGTGTGATACATCGTCTCTAGCCAAGGTTCCGATTTGTTAAACCTATATTCACCTTGACGGATCGATCAGTTTTTTCAGTTCTTTGTCCTAGAGATATTTATTTGATTTAATAGTTCCCTCCCTTAGTATGTAACAGCTGTACTTTGTACATCAACCTAAAATAGTAGAGGCAATTGACTTCAAAAAGATAATTTGTAAGTTGAACATCGAATGAATGGCTACGTACCAGGCATAAACAATTACAGGCAGGCCATCGCATCCAGTCAAATTAAGTTGTTCAAATTCGAACGCTGTTCCTACATGCTCGAGAGAAGGGAGCACACAACTTGAATGGACTCATAAATAAGCAATATTCCACTACCTGCTCGTGTTTGTACAAATACGTTTGACTCAAACACACCTGTAATGACTTCTCTCTGATACGTTGTCACACTTTCGATATTAGACTTAAAAAGTATCCTTTTAAAGTCAAATGCCTCTACCATTTTCAGTAGATATACAATACAAAGTTGTTACACGCTATTAGTTAGTTGGCATTACATACTAAGTGAGGCAACTAATGAAATCCAATAGATGTCACTAGAACAAAGCATTAACATATCTACTCGATCCGCCAAGGTGTAGATTGTAGATATGGTTAACATATCGGAACCTTGGATAGGGAAGATGGACCTAATCTATCAAGCCAGTATTGCAGGCCGATAATTGGTAAAGTCCCTGTCTCCCAAGTAGTTAGTGACGTCACACGAACATTAGTGACGTCATTACCACAACGATTAGTCTGGAAACTCTACTGTAAACTACATTGATTGATTGGAAGTGTCGTATTTTCATGATGAATAATATGTATAAGAGATTAAATGTTTGTCCCTTGAGTACCGAAAGTTTGACGCAGTAGTCAGAGAAACTTTTGATTTCCCCTGGCATTTTTAAAAATTTATTTGACAAATGTTGTAATTACAATGGTAAAAACAAAATTACTTTCTGGAAGTTACAAAGTAACACACTGAATTTTGAAGTTAGATGTAAGCATAATCTGAGGCTAAAAGAATTTGTGTTGGGGTTTGCACCGCGACAATGAAGTCCCATTCAAGGGGCTACATTATTTGTCTCCCCCACGAGACTATGCCGAGTGTGGTGCACCAAGACAAGGAAATCCCAGTCAAGGGTGTTGCATTTGTCTTCCCACGAACCTATGGCGAGTGGGGAAACAACTAATGTAACCCCGCGACTGCGATTTCCTTGTCTTGGCACAAACACCAATATAGATTATTGTTCTCACCCATTTTCTTTCCATACAAATTTAATAACCCAGCAATATAGTTAGCAGATTCAGTCTGTAAAATATTCATCAGGTACTGTTATTGCCTCACACTTTTTCTATAGGTCATCAGGTCTGATACATTTTTTATGAAAATAGAAATAATTATCTAAGTAGACTCTAGCTCTATATGCTGCTCTTAGAAAAGAAATAAAGCAACAAAACAACCCAAGTTATCAGAGTTCATTTGGGCTGTAGACAATAAGTAGCGGTGCTGCACGATAGTGTAAGAGTGCCAGATATTGATGTTCTGATTCTTGCAGCATCTTTATTGTTGGTATACATCTCTCTGCCTCGCCATTGATTTGGGGATAACTTGGTCTACTCTGGGGTTATCTTGGGCTTCTAGTGTTATGATCAAACGTATAGGTTTTCGAAACGATTGTAGATGTATGAGAACTAAATTGAGGTCCATTATCCATTATAGTTATCTTACGAATGCCACGTCGAGCACAAAATAGACACGAGGTTATTGATTACAGCTCGAGAGCTTGTAACCAAGAGCTTTTGTTGCATAAAAAACCTTGAAAAATAATCTAAGCAAAGCAAACAGCGCTGAACTTTTAACTTAGACAAATCAGTACCAAGTTTTTGTCATGGCCTATCTGGAATTTGGAAGTTATCCCTATCGATCTTTGCAAAACAATGTTTTCTTTCTCGTCCGCGTACTTTAAAGCCGTGTTTCTACCTGAATAGCTCGTTCACCAGTCTTGCCACTCATCGTAGACTCAACAAATAAGAACAAAATGAGCGAAATAATTGGTAAGGTAACTTAAGCCGTGATGCACATGAACAGGGTAAGGCATCACATGATCGAGAGGAAAACGGAGAAGACGACAGGCATTTTCTTTAATGGCCTAAGACCTGATGGAAAACATCCTGATATAAGAGATGAGAGAATAGCAGACGAAATGTGAAAAAATGAAAGAACAGCAGTTGCATGGAGAAGAGATGGAGGAGTGGCAGATGGAAACAGATGGCTTTATATTCACTTTTAGAAAGATACGTCCCTGCGGTGTGGTTTGTCTTATGATGAAACCTAGTTGTCCTGTGTATCGTCGTTGACATCTCAACGGTTCAGGCCATCCTTGTCTTTAGCAAAGGGGAGCTACTATTCAAAATCAATGCCAAATGTTTCCTTTTTTGTATAGGTCTTCCAAAAAGATCGAACACCTAAAAGCCCCTTCTAGTCCAGTATAATAGTATGTTTCTTTGGGGATAGTATGCATTTATAAGAGCATCATTAACTCTCGTTTAATGTTAAATGCATGTGCACTTGCATTTTGTATCGCAGTAAGAGATGTTTTCCTTCACATCCATGCTTAAAGCATATAAAGTGGTACATCCACCAATTTTGCTACAGTTGGGGCGAATCAAACGATCAGTCCACACCAGCAATGGAGAGTAATACAGTAATAGGATGCGCGCGATACCCTCTGAATCCCCTTCTAAAGCTGTAATAGCAGTAGTACGGGTCCTCAAGGCCCTTGGTAAGGCTTTAGCCACGAACTGGAGCCTAAGGACATTTGACAAAAATACTACGCTACTATTGGTGTGGGAGCAAGAATTGTGATAGAGGTAGGAAAAGAAGTTACGGGGACGTGGGGGGGGGGGAGGCCATGACGCTGTAAAAAGGCGAAGAGCCAGGAGGAGGAAAGAGGCACGACTGCGGAACTTTGATCAAACTTCGCCTTTCCAAGAGGACCCTAATGCCGAGACTTTCATCATGTCATCAACCCGGCTTCCCGCCATCACCACAACACTGCCGCAGACAATGGATGAACCGTGCGGTATAAACTGAAAATCTAGAATCCGTCATCAACTCCGACCCCAATGGTGACGTCGAATCTCCCTATGAACAAGTTGAAGATGAGGTGGATGAAGAAGAAAGCGACGCAGATATAGAGCGACTTCATGGCATGGAGCTACAGCAAACTTGGAAGATAAGAAGGCCTGTGCCTTCGTAAATGGTGTTAAATATAGCCTGGGGTCGTGAAGTCACGGATATCAAAATTAGAGCAGTGGCAATTCGAAGTCCGCATTATGAGTCACTGTTATAGTGACGCATACCAAAATTATTCCATATCAGGTCTGAGGTGGCCGAACAACTTTAGGAGAGACATGAGCTTGACTAATTCCTGGAGCCGAAGTTCGATGAGGCACGGAGTTCAGCAGACTGCGTAGAAGATGTCCGCATCAAACAAATATAATCTGTCGCCTTGAAAAACAGCCCTTTTAGGGCTACTAATCATATTACCCAAGGGTTTTTATTTTGGCACCGAAAACACATTTTCATTAAACCATTCTAACTTTTTAATTTGATCCTTTTGACCACCGTTCTAAAGTTACTCTATAGCATTGTGAGCCTGATTAAGACCACAAAATAGTAAAGGGGTACTCCAGCCCAGTTTCAAATTAAATTGCATTTTCACAACCCAAAAAGTATGCTATGTTCATAAAATATTTCTTTAAAATAGTTTTCGATAGAAAAATTTACACACAAAGAAAACAACAACCTGCAAAGCTTGATTCTAACTAAAATCGTGACTTACACGGAATTGGGTGTTCGGGACAGCCCACATTAGATAACTGGGCAGGATATGATCAACGGAACATCTATACAGTTTCAGAAGAGGCTTGGCACCCTGCCGCTCCCTGATATGATGGTTCGTAAGTGCGGTAGGGACATTAAAACGTGGAGTGGTTTCTCACTTCCCGCTCTACGTTTAATTAACAAACATACTTTGTATGTATTAAAGTGTTAAGTGGCGGAATTATTAGTTTGCCACTTGACGAGACGTTAAGAGTGGTTGGCTTATCAAATTTGCCCTACTGTATGGGGTTTTCCATTTGGCATCTTGAAAACCCATTTTGATAATATTCATTTTAATCACAAATTTGACTGCTTTCGAGCCACTGCCTAAACTATAAACATAAAATTAGGAGACTTTCAGTAGGTGATACTAAATTAAAAGGAGTACGTTTTACTCACCGACTGGGTTTTCAGTTTTGGAAACTTGATGTACACAAGGTACACAAAATTCAAATTTGAATGTTAGTAAATAAAGACTTTTGTAACTAGTAAGATTGTCTTAATTAATTTATGTGGATAACACATTATTGGTTGTTTTGGACCATCCGATTTAGCTAAAACTGAAATTAAATTTGGTCAGTAATTAATACGTGGTATATATACTTCTGTATCACCACCACCACTACTAGCCCCCCCCCCAAAAAAAAGTATATCTTGTCTGATTTTCATCATTTATTAAAGAGCAATTTTTTCTTTGAAAAAAATATTAAACTGTGATATTGCTAGTATTTTGAGTACACTTATGCAATGATGTTTTTTTTATATATTATTTATAAATCAAAGTTCAGTTGTTGGTCCTCCATTTATCTTGAGACCTGAGATGTGCATTGGATTCAGTTAGAAATTGATACATCGTTCAGTTTCTTTTGCAGCTCTCATAGTGGAGTACTTTCCAGTTTTTACATGTTTGTTTTTAAAGATAAGCAGCAAATAATGGAGAACACGATGTGTATAAGATCTCATGAAATATGATGAGTATTATAATAGTAACTGTAATAACTTTTGTGTATTCGCAAGTTACAATACTGCTATTTAAGAGTTTTGACAAATGCACTTTCCTTGCGCCATTTAGACGTAGTGTAGACTGCCACGTTTTGTAAATCTGCTGATTCCTGGGGTGTTTATCTCATCCAGTGCGTTACCGCTGAGATGTCGGCATGCTGCATGAAACACACCTGCTGCCAACTATATTTTATAGATGTTGTTATTAGATGACACTAGAACGTCCACCTTATTAGATTTGTCTTTAAGACATTTAGATATTTCTGTGCTGTTTTTCTTTATTTAAGTAGAAGATTGCTTCCTTGTTAGACTGTCTTTTTAGCACGTGGATAAAACTATATGCAAAAACTGAATAGTGTATGATACTCGTCACTCAACCCTCACCCCACCCCGCATACAATGAATACAGTAGCATACAGATATAAAATAACTTATCACAGAATGTAAAACAAAAGTATTCCTTTCAGCTTTCATCGCTTTACACGAACTGATGAGCATGTACAGCACTGCATCTAGTGAGCGAGGTGTTTCGTTCCTGCTGAAAGGAAAACAATACCCAACAACGGAAGCGTTGTGGGTAGAGACAAGTTATTTTTATTGGGAGAAAATATATAAATAAATAAATAAACCGTTTCATTTCCCTTTAAAAAGGCATCATTAACTAAATATTCTGAATATTTCAATGAAAATTATTTCCAAAATCTTATAATTTTAACTTTTCGAATGTCTCACAATATTCTAATTGTGAATCCAGGACACATTACGGTGGATATGATGTTTACTGCTTGGCCGGTCCAGGAGAAATGCAATGAACAAAACTTGGATCTATATTATATCTTCATCGACCTCACGAAGGCCTTCGATAAAGTCAACAGAGAGGCTGTATGGAATTTACCAGCGAGGTATTGCTGTCTGCGCAAATTCGTCCAGATCTTCATGCTCTTCCACGATGGCATGAAAGGACAGGTCCTCTCAAATGGAGAATGATCTGAATCCTTCAGATCTCAAACGGATTAAAACACAACTATGTCCTGGCATCGGTCCTCTTCAACCTTTTCAATACCTGCGCCCTCAACCACGCAGCGCATGATCTCCAAGGAGAAGTGTATATGAGATACCGGCTTGACGGTTCGCCCTTTAATCTGCGATGACTGCAACAACGAAGGTGCTGGAAGTTCTGATTAGGAAAGCCCTGTTTGCTGATGACTCTGACCTCATGGCACACAAGACTAGTGACCTGCAGACAATGCTCAGCATTTTTCTCAAAGTCTCCAAGCTGTTCGATCTCACGATTAGCCCTTGTAGGACTGAAGTTCTTTTCCAGCTAGCCACAAACACCAATACACCACAGCAAGTCATCATCATTTATATTACTCTACTGAAAACTGGATAGCTTCAAATACCTAGGCAGTGAAATCTCCAACAACGATTCACTTGATAAGGAAATCTTAAAGAATCAGTAAAGCAAGCCGGTCACATGGAAAGCTTCGCAGCAGATTACTCGACCATCCCAAGGTTACCCTATCCGTCAAGCTTATGGTGTATAACCCAGCAGTCCTCATATTCCTGCTCTACGGCTACAGACCTGGACTGTATACCACAGACACGTGCAAAAATTCCATATGCGAGCTCTCCGCTCTATCCTTGGGTTCCGATGGCAAGATAAGGTTACCAACCTCGGAATATGGATAAAGCTAAGACAACAGCTATCGAAGGTGCTTAAGGCCCAACTTCCCTGGTCAGGCGATTTCATCAGAATGGATGGCACCATCGTTCCGAAACAGATCTTTTTTGAAAAAACTGGCTCGAGGCCGAAGAAACCAAGGCCAACAACGAAGGCGCTACAATGACACACAGAAAGCAGCCTAACGTGGTGCGGCCTCAAACCATCAGAGGCGTACCCTCATCAGCAAAGCTGGCGTATCCTAACCAGCAAAGCGTAAATTGAGCTTGTAAATTAACACTGGAGCCAGAGGTATGCCGCCTGGGAGTGTTATCACAGGTTAGCATCTGTCACTGTAACTATAACGGACGTCCTATGTTCTACCCGTCCTGTTTGAAATCGAAGCGCACAACTTCGGCACTCGGAGTACAGTCTAATGTCTCCCAGCTTCTCTATGATCCACCTCTAGCGACGGCCAATCATGTACTAACGGAATAAAGGACTTAGAACAAATTTCTTATTGAGAATCCGCTCTAGATTTTAATCTCTCGGTTTCCATTGGATACTGTCTGGTCTCTTTGAAAACTGCCCTGGTGTAATTTATCACTTACCCGTGGCTGTCGGGTTTCAGTTTACCAAAGTCCGAACTTGCTCCTAGCCGTGGTGACATCGCTGAGTGAAAAACAAACAAAGGCGTCTCTATCTTATCGTAGAATTCCCTTTGAATTTAACCTCGAACGGGTCGTTGCGTAATGGTTAAACAACAGTCAGGCAGTTTCTTTGTCCAGAATCAGGTCTATAGTCGTAACCTTATATAATACATATCGATATTATTCCAGGTGCTCTTATTGCGAATTAACTATATGAAATTTTTTGTATACATTGAGCATGAAGCATCAGCAAATTTTCCCTACAACGTGACAGAGATCAATAAATATGTAATTCATTTAAATCGTCAAATATGTCCTGGAATGGTAAAGACTATAAGTGTTATATCTTAAAAGAATACCACAGGCATCCGTCCCGCCATGATGCTGACAACTAATATCTGCGTTACCGTTTCATTTTATCTATCTTGTCTTATGTAACATCAGGTGCCCTACTATCAGATCCTTTCTTTATAAGTAAGGTATAATCTGCGTCTCGGGTGTGAATTAAGTCCTAAATTGATGCTTCTCCTTTTAATTCAAATTTAGACTTTTACCAATAATTCTTACTATTATAGCTTTGGTCTCTTTTTTGTGTGTAAATTATCATAATTTTTTTAAACAATTTATCGAAATACTAAATTCACGTTTAACTTTCCGACCTTTTAATATGCTTTGCTTACTTATTTTTAAAGTTATGCGCTGTTTATTTTGTCCAGTGGTTGATATGTATTGGGTTTTGTTTGCGGGTCTTGCAACTCTTGCTTGTTTTAATGTCTTTATTGGTTTCATGTAGTATATGTAAAATATCTCATTAGAACTTATGTTGAAATGTTATTTTCAATTATCTCATCGTAGTTCCCGTTTTCAGACCTGGAAAGAAGGATAGACTCGAGATGAATAATTATAGAGACATCACACTTATTCAAGAGACTCGCTAAATTTAGTGCAAAGAAGACTTTTCCTATCCAGTTACGACAGTTAGACAGGGAGAAATGCTGTCCTCCGTTTTGTATCTGCTATTTATAGACTAGTTGCTACAGCACGTAGTGAAAAGCAAACTAGGGGGTAAAATTGTAAGTTTAGATTGATGCCGATCTACGTTTCCCGATGACTTCACATCCCTATCCAATTCTCCAGATAAATGAGCTAAAACGTTATAGATTATTCTCAAATTTTCTGAAAAATGGAACTAAAACCTTTGTTCTACAAAGTTACGTGTCAAATTTGTTGGCAACAAAAGAAATTCAAATTAAAAGATGTCTCTAACACTTGTCGGAGAAATAATTCATTAAACTGACTCCATTGCTTATCTGGGAATAATACAGGATAGGTCACGCGCCTGCAACGCTTAGAGTAATGCAAAATAAGCATTTATTTGCTTTTGCTAATATTGGGCTTGGTACTCCAAACGTAAACCCAAACACATCCGCCAGTGGAATGATATCATTCATCGCCATAAGTAATCAAGTCAACATATGTGGCAGACCAGAGTTCCAAATTGCTAATGAAATAAAATGGGGACTTGCTTGGAAGCATACTATGAGGTGTAAATCTGCAGCTTTAAGTCACCAGAGTATAAGTTGTATGAGGAGATAAAAACAAATAAACCTGGCCCAAATCCTGCTGCTGTAAATATGATGCTTCAAGCTGGACTACAAGATACACCAATGGGCAACACCAGGGCTACATACTTGCTTGCAGCCACTGACATTCCGCCACCTAGCAGAACATCTATGCAAAGGGCCTCCAACCTTGTAGGCAAATCAGCTGTGGAGCTCAATGAAATGGACATGACAGACAAGCTGAAACTAGTCAGACAGGTTAATGTCATGCGTGGTGTTCAGCATCCTGAGCAAATAAATGTTGCTTTTGATGTAAGATACAATGCCATTAGCTTTGGACATGAAAAGAAACCTGGTCAAAGTTCATCACAAGCTGTTGGAATTGCCTGCGAAACTGTTACAGAGAAGCAATACATTGTGCGGACTACAGTAGAAAACAAGCTGTGTTGGACTGGAGCATGGCTGAAGGTGAAAGGTTTTGATGTGCAATGTCCAGGAGGCCATGTTGACTGCACAACAAATCTGTCACCAGTTGCACCACATTCAGAGTATGAAATGGCAAGAGAAATGGGAAACAAGTTTGTGCTGCAAGAGATTCTCATTAGACATGCAACAACAGATGGAGATGCACAGGCTGCTGCTGGCTTCCAAAATGCTTACACCATTCTGAATCCAATGTGGAAAGTAGAAAGACTGTCGGATCCCATCCATTTGTGTCGTTTACAGTTCAAACGGTGTAATTCTGCAATATTTAGTGAAAACATGTTTCCAGGAATAAGAACAAGAGAAGGAAAAAGGCTCAAACAGAAAATTGTCAGCCAAGATATTAAAGCACGTTGCGGTTTAATCTTTAAGCAAATGATGGAAGACAATAGTGGTGATGTTAAAAAAAATTAAATGTCAACTTCCCCAAGTACTGGATGCCACACTGCGCTGTTATTCAGGGGACTCCTCAAAATGCTGGCATTATTCAAAGGTCTGTGGGGGAGGAAGTACTAACAGCTGGTGGATGCGATCAGCATACCTGGGCCCTCATCAAATGACTCATCTCAACATGACAGAAAATGATAAGAACATCCTGCTAGTAGTTCTGAAAATGAAACTTTCCTGTGATGTTGTAGAAAGACTGCGACTGAACACAAACACACAGAAATGTGAGGCAGTGAACAGATCAATCAGTGTTTCATTACCTAAAAATATGAACTATTCCAGAAACTTTGAGGCAAGAGTGCATTCAACAATACATAGACTCAATAACAGCCTGGGATCATCACTGAAAATAAAAGTGACACACTTGGGAGGTAAACTTTCAACAAGGTCTCTGAGATCACTGGAGACAATGGATAAAGACTGCACTTACCATCAGTTGTATCAAAAGCATCCACAAACCAGGAAACGTATTCTAGCAAGACGAGAAAATATGATACAGGCCCATCTGAGGTACAGGACACAGCAAGGCAATAGGAAGTCTGACTACTGCAAAGGACTGCTAGACACCAAGGACGATCACTCCTATGCAAAGGTTTAGCAGGATGGACACTGCAGACAGAAAAAGTTATCTTATTTCCATGTGTAAAATGAAAGTGCTCAAAGACACCATGAAGAACACATTGTACAGAAGGGAAAACTGTAGTGGGGAAATCCGTAAGTAACACAATGCATGTTATGTGCAGTTGTGTTACTTACTACCACCTGATGAGACCTATGAAGAGGTTGAAACAGTTTCCTCTGAATATAAAGACACAAATAAAGAAATTAAAAAGCAAAATAAATAAAGATTAAAAACTTCAAAATCAAAATAACATGACATGACAAGACATGACTTACTAGACTAGCTGAATGAATGAATGAATGAATGAATGAATGAATGAAATGAAGGAAGGAAGAGAGGGAGGGAGGGAGGGAGGAATTTATTTAAGAAAACACTGTCATACCAGCATGGTCTACTAAAATAAAGACCACACTCTTTCCTTTCTCCTTGTTACTCAACACATCCATCCATCCATCCATCCTTCCTTCCATGCCAGACATAAATTGATATGGATGTGGGTGGGTGTAAAGGATATATCATGATACCTGACTTTATTCCAAATTGCAATTTCAACTTTAACATGCAGTCTGGATAGTCACCATGGCCAATGCAATTACCATAACCTTTGCAATACTGCCTATTATTGTTAACGGAATGACGCTCTAGAATCAGATGATCCACATTCACACACAAACTATTATGGCATAAATGGGATGCATCTAGCTCCTTTGGTATAGTCAGACTTCTCAACTTCACCATCAGTGCCAGTCTGTGAACATGTTTTTTTTCTTCCATGTGTTTGTCACAGGATCCTTATATGACAATAGGCCATATAATCCGTTGGCTGTTACATGTCCTGTCCATATTTTACAAACACTATTATGTGCTATTACAGAATTTAATGAGATTTTCGCTGACAGGCTTTGAAAAAAATCCTCCATTGCAGCTTCTATATGGTGTAGGAATACATTGCAGCTAATAATAATGAGTGTCATCTCCAACAGATGCCATTTCTGTGAATTTATAAGGAAAAATTTATTTTTATATTTTTAAGTTTTTAAGATTAATATTAAAAAAAAATTTAATTTTTTTAATTTTAATTATATTTTCTGATTGCTACAGTAAATATACACATGGTGTGAAAATCTCATGTGCCTATCATTAATAATAAAAAAATTTATAGCGATTTAAAGTTTAATCAATGCTGCCCTGACAGGACATAGAACACAATTAATTTTACTATATGTTCTCTACAATTGTTTCTCAGTACTGGCCTATCCACTGTGTGACAATCAATACAAATCATATGTTAATCTAAAATACCTTCAAAGATGACTTCACGGTGAAGTTCTCGTCAAAGGTTGACCTGCCCTTTTTTTAGATGCTGGACTGTCAACATAGCAGCATGTAAACATAACACAGATTTCACTTCCAGATCATCACCAAGGCCTTATTACTCACTGTGCACTGTCGCCGAAATACACACAGACAACAATACCCTGAGCTCATATTCTCAAGAATAAACAATTACCTTTAAATCCCTACCAAAAAAGCATAAATAAAACTCTTCTATCACCACCAAAATGAGAAAGGGAAAAATGTTCTAAAAATAGACTAGAACTACATTTGTGGGTACTGAACTGGAAGTATTAATTGTGACCCGATTCCTAGTGGACTTGTTCAAACATGACTGCGTTTGGTTTTGTGTTTCCGTCTTACGATTATGGTGTAGTAATTGGCTGCATCGTCCCTCCGCCCGCTAATGACTACGGTGTACTGGCTAAACTTAACGTTAGGCATCCAGTGGTCTATCACCTTAAAGAACAATTAAAAAAATTATTTTTAAAATGTGATGCAATGTTAACTTTATTCAATAGATTACCATAAAATGGTAATTTTAGGAAAACATGTTAAATAATTATAGTGTAATTTGTACTTTACATAACTATTTCGATAGTATAACCTAGCTTATATTCCCAGATGTCAACTTTATATTTTTTGTCTTATATATATATATATATATATATATATATATATATATATATATATATATATATATATATATATATATATATATATATATATATATATATATATATGGATGGGTTTACAGTTAATGTCTCCGTGGTCCGATATGCTAGGCGACATGCACGTGGAGAGTGGATTACCCAATTAATAATGCTTTTCAGACATTTATGGCTGTTTATACATATTTAGCAAAAGAAAAAGCCATAAATATTGATTAAAAGTGTTTCTGCTAATGCCTTATTTTAGAAAACAATTGGAAGAAACTTTTTTTATGTATAGATTAGAGACCAAAATTTACAACATTGTCGTGATAAACAATGTTCAAAATGTTTGATGAACATTTTATTATTTCAACGATGGAGAGTAGTGTCCATACCAACAATTTCGACTGACTTTCGCGCTTTCTCTGCTCTCTCGAGGCGCATTCTCTGCTCCTTTGGGGCGCTCGTCTCGAGGCTCTTTTCTGTTCTGTTTCGGGATGCTTTTCTTTGCTGTCTCGGGGCGAAACAGTACTTTTCTTCAACACCAACAAGAGACTTATATGTGATAGTCAATTTTCCAAATTAGTTATGATACATACGCTGCATTCAGAGTCACTCCCTCTTGCAGGAAAGAATTGTAATTTGTTTCAGCTTATTTCCGTCAAAGTCGCATTAAAATGCATATGGTACCTTTCCATAGAGTTATCGCTTCGAAGTAAAAGTATATATACGTACATATAAAATATTCAGTCGTCTTTAACATAAATATACACCACTTGTTGAGCTCCAGCGTGTCCTATGAACCACGTGTCACTGAAACGAGCCATTCTCAACCGGTGTCTGCTAGGGTTCCATAATCTTAATTTCAAGTTGGCGTAGGTATCATCTGCTACATTCTGTCCGAAACCCGATTAAACCATGTTTAATTACACGTACACCGCGTTTCTGTAGCTCTTCTCGACCTAAACGTACACACAATACATGTACCATAGAATGACGAGGTAATGTACACACAATACATGTACCATAGAATGACGAGGCAATGTACACACAATACACGTACCATAGAATGATGAGGCAATGTACACACAATACACGTACCATAGAATGATGAGGCAATGTACACACAATACAAGGTACCATAGAATGACGAGGCAATGTACACACAATACATGTACCATAGAATGACGAGGCAATGTACACACAGTACACGTACCATAGAATGACGAGGCAATGTACACACAATACACGTACCATATAATGACGAGGTAATGTACACACAACACATGTACCATAGAATGACAAGGCAATGTACACACAATACACCTACCATAGAATGACGAGGCAATGTACACACTATACACCTACCATAGAATGACGAGGGAATGTACACACAATACACGTACCATAGAATGACGAGGCAATGTACACACAATACACGTACCATAGAATGACGAGGCAATGTACACACAATACACGTACCATAGAATGACGAGGCAATGTATATTATGCAGTAGCACTTGCTGACCCCCAACGACATCCGAATGATTGAGAATTGGTCCCATTGACGAGTGTCTGAAACAAAGTAATCAACAAATTTAAAAACTATTTTGTACACATTAGTTCCAAAATATAAGGCTGTAGATATACTCTGAGTATTAAAAAACTTAACTATATACTGACAGCTTAAGGTTTCCGAAGCCTTAGGGTACTTAAAGTTAGTACCTTGTTGCTCTCGTATCATGGAATATTTCAAAAGTGCACTCTCATATCCTGCGCGCTCAAATCTCAATCTCTCTCTCTCTCTCTCTCACACACACACACACACACACACACAATTCCGTGCAATAATCGTCAAGTGTGACTGAATACGTACGAAACATGGAAGTAGAAAAGAGCACAGACGATAGATTTTAAGCTATGTTGTGTTCGGTGCTTGACAGTTCTGTCTGTACTTTTCATTGTAACGGATATATTTATTATATGATTGATTTATTGGGTGAGTGATTAACGTAATTGACCTTACTTTCACTTTTCTGTTTAAAATACTTTCATTTTTGTGTTTAAAATTATATACTTGCCGTACAGGATGCCTTAATTCAGATCTTTCAGTTTTCTTCGCAAAATGTACCTGAGGTATAAAGCAGCTCTATTTAACTGAATTATCTCTACTTTACATTTAACGGAACGATGTGATGGACTTATTCTTTCTTGTTCTAAGAACGGCAATTTTATTCTAGCTGTGAGATAATAATTGTTAGTAATTTACGGCTATTTCATCTTAATATTAGAACTGAGCTAAATATCTCAACTTCAGACAATATTCGTCGATCTGAGAATAAAATTAAGAAGACACCAGTGTAGTGATATTCATAAAGACTATTCAAGCACTGAAAAATTATTTTTAGCATCAAAGAAGCAAACGATATTTCATATGGGTGATCCATATTCCTATAGTAACAGCGGATGAAGAAAGCACGCTCAGATTATAAATGACGGTGAAACTTTAAGATAATATCTCCATAGAATTCCTCTCAAAATTCCTTCATAACTTCATTGGCTTTGATATTCAGATGGGGCATAATAACTGGTACTATAGACTTCATCTTATGCTGTTTCAATGAATTTTCAGACCTCTCCCTCATAGATCTTACTAACAATATTCTGACCAATCAAAATGCTGATATTTATTTGTTTCCATCCTAGTCTGGAGTAACATTATTACGCAAATTGTTGATAGAAGTTGTATGACAGATGGTGCAGATAATCAAAGAGATTTGTATCTTTCTGAGGTATATTTTACTTTATAATCAATCAATAAGCCCCTACACCTGTTCCGCCTATCATTCATTGATTGAAAATACGAATACCGAGTGATATTCTTACATTTTTCATGAAGATGGTTATCGAATTTATTTACACGACAATTACTTGTCAACATTCATTTTTTGAGGCAAAATTATTATCCTCATTAAAACATTTTTAATTCCGACATTTTTAAAACAAATCATTTTTAAAAATATCTTTGGATATATAAATAGTTTACTCTGTACGCCAAATATTCTTAAGTACTCAAATGTGACGGTTGTTATGAAGAACAAGGTGAAATGAAATACATTTATAATATGTCTAAAATACAGAGATAAAATGTATCAATGTAAGAATGCAAATTTCTGTCGATCTATGAAGAGCACATTAACTTGGGACTAGAAAACAATTAATTAGATTTATGGGGACAGGTGCTTGTTAAATTACTATACTGCAATAATTTCTAATGTCTGTGTCGGGAGAGGAAGTAATTTTTAATTAAGCCTTCGTTTATTTAACCGTCAGGCCGACTAGAAAAGGGAAGGCTAATTTTGATTTAATATCGAAAATGTCAGAATTGAAATTGACCAGAATCATTTATTTGGAAATCTAGAAGTCAGGCTGACAACAATTGTGGCGCCTAGTTATAAAAGGCGATAGATATATTTAATCCTGATTGGTTACACTAAATAAGGGGCGTGTTTCCCACACGAAATGCCATGGTCTTTAAAATTTCCCTCATCGAAAAAATCTAGTCAGTCTGCATTTTTCCTGCAAGAGTGAAAATATAAGGGACTCCAAGATTGAATTTAGAAGAAATTCTCTCGCAAAACATTTATCCAAGGGACCGGATGTCTGGAAAGTCGACGGACATAATTCTGGTGGTAGAAGCGAACAAAGCTAGAAATCACAAGGTATTTGTGTCAATCTCATATAGTTCGTTGATACTAATATAATGATTTGCTTGAATTTATTTATTTAAATCCGTAGATCAATTTTCTTGATATTGGTATAACTGTGCTGAGTTCATCTATCTGAATTCGTACAATGATATTTTTATATAAGTTTGACGAATTGCTTGAATTTGTCGTCTTGATTGTTATAGGAATCTAAGAATTTCATGCAGTACTTTAGTTGATATGTGTTACAAGAATCCATGTGAATTCTCCAATCTTAGATGATTTCACGTATGATAAAGACTTGAATGTGTGTATTCGCTGAAAATAACGTAGTTAAGCATATAATGACTTTCATTAATTCATTTGTGTAATTGAGACGAGAACGGAACTGTTATGTCTTGTGTGATGTTAATGCGAGTCAGTGATTAAATATCTGTTGGGAAGTACATTAGTCTTATGAAACTAGGTTTGTTTATGTTCTGTCATGTTTAGCTTGACCATATAGCCTTTGATATCTGTTTGAATTCCGATAGGACGATATCTGACATAACGAGAGGGGAGTAATCTATTCCCAATAGGACAACTCACAGAAGATTTAAGTTGCTTCTCTGTTTATTTTGAAAGGGGAAGTAGCTCCACTGACGTATCCACGTACCTACTTATACAAGTATCTACGTATCTATGTACTCACGTATCCACTTTCCCACACAAAGTTTGAGGGCCGAAAAGAGGTGAGACAGTAGGGAGGTCGCAGAAGGAAAAAAGCGAAGGGAACGAGAAGGACAGCCACAGTGAAGTTGGAGTGAACCGGAACTAAGCAGATTATGAAGTTGTAAAAGGCAATGACTTCGATTGTTCACTCGATTCTATGATGAACCAATTCTATCATTTAAAACAGATCGGCTATTTATATAAATATATTTATGTTTGAAAATCGCTGAATGATTTATTTCAAAGAGAAGTGTATCTTCCTAATGTAATGCATTATCACAGTTGTTTATGTAATTGATTAAATTGTTGGTTTTCATGTGCGGAGGCTCGTGTCATCCTGTTCTATAGATCTGCTAAGATCTCTATCGATTCCACCTATAAGTTTCTCACTGTATATTACTATTTACTCGATCCGGGCAATAACACCGAGGGTGATCATCTCCTAGATAACGAGAACCGAATAAATCGGACACCTTGAAAGAAGGTACAACCTCAAAACACCTCCACCAGCAACAGCACCGCTACAATCAATAAAACGTAAATATTTTTATTTTTTCTTAATTTAGGCATGTTAAATCATTTAGAAGAAAATTACTGAGTCACAAGGGAAAAAAATGTTGGAACTTTGTCAGGATGATGTTTAGACCTAACCAGCTTTTGTTATGTGACGATGTATAAACGTTTCAAAGTAAGTAGTCTAGTTTGCCGGCACTTCCTTGTAAGAACTTACATTTTCTTTACCTCCCGAAAGCCAGTATGAGATGCTAGTATTGGAGCTTTTAACAATGAGCATGTATATGACTTGTGACGGCCATAAAGATAGCACCATCGTACTAAGCTGGCATTCTGAGTTATTTATATCCGTTTTCTCAGCATGAAATATGTTTTACCGTATCTATTTTCATGGAACCATCTCTTTCTTTGGGTGATTCAGACCAATTTTCAGTGGATGATTGTATATAGATAGCTATATCAATGAATGACCGGTGATTTAAAGCTGTTTTATATACTATCAAAAAGACAATAATACAATACTCACATTTTAGAAAACACTTAGCTTTGTTTTGCAGACAAGAATGAAACTATATGAAATATGTTCATCGTTTTCCGACTGAATTTCACCAGCTCAAACCTTTTATAAAACACACCCTGTAGATGTTTGTATTTGATGATTTAACATCTGCGGAAAATGCCAAAAGCTGCATAGTTAAAACAAAAAGATATCTTTCGCTTATATGCTCTGCAAGCATTTTGTGACACAGCTACTACGCAATTCAAGTGTAAGCGCAAATTTAACTTATCGAAAAAAAACCCCACCCCCGTCAAGAAAAACAAATTATTCGTGTAATTAAAGTAAGCCAATGACTGAAGAAGCGTGCTTCTTAATAAATAGGTAAGTAAAAAAACACAACAAGAACAACAACGAAAATCTCGAATCCCATAAGAGCCGTTCTGTGGTTTTGTAGGTGCAACAGCATTTCACTGCCCGGAGATAACATCAACATAGTCTTAATGGAAGCATTACCGTACTGAATACGCCAAGGTACACAAAGATCTGATATGTTGCATGTCTTCTAACCTTCATTTCAAATAGTAATTGATTTCGATCATAAGACGGACATAACTATTACAAAACAGTCGAGAAACCCGATCCTTTATTTAGTTTTCACATCGTTGATATAGAACTTGTCAGTATATCGGTGGATCCTTTTTTAGTATTCCCATCGTTGATATAAAACTTGTTAGTATATCAGTGGATCTTTTTTTAGCATTCCCATCGTTGATATAGAACTTGTCAGTATATCGGTGGATCCTTATTTTTAGCATTCCCATCGTTGATATAAAACTTGTCAGTATATCAGTGGATCCTTTTTTTAGCATTCCCATCGTTGATATAGAACTTGTCAGTATATCGGTGGATCCTTTTTTAGCATTCCCATCGGTGATATAGAACTTGTCAGTATATCGGTGGATCCTTTTTTAAGCATTCCCATCGTTGATATAAAACTTGTCAGTATATCAGTGAATCCTTTTTTAGCATTCCCATCGTTGATATAGAACTTGTCAGTATATCGGTGGATCCTTTATTTAGTATTCCCATCGTTAATATAGAACTTGTCAGTATATCGGTGGATCCTTTATTTAGTATTCCCATCGTTAATATAGAAATTGTCAGTATATCGGTGGATCCTTTATTTAGTATTCCCATCGTTGATATAGATCTTGTCAGTATATCGGTGGATCCTTTATTTAGTATTCCCATCGTTAATATAGAAATTGTCAGTATATCGGTGGATCCTTTATTTAGTATTCCCATCGTTAATATAGAACTTGTCAGTATATCGGTGGATCCTTTATTTCCCATCGTTGATATAGAACTTGTCAGTGTATCGGTGGATCCTTTATTTAGTATTCCCATCGTTAATATAGAAATTGTCAGTATATCGGTGGATCCTTTATTTAGTATTCCCATCGTTAATATAGAAATTGTCAGTATATCGGTGGATCCTTTGCCGATGGAGATTATTATATCAGCATATTACTTCATAAACAAAACTTTGGGAACTTTATAGGTCTGTTGTCGATTTTGTTGGTGTGCATTTCATGATGTTTTTGCGTAAACGTTATCTCTGAGCTCGAACATGAACAAGATATAAATCCAGTATTAATGTCTAAAAGATGTTCGAGCGGGCAGTAAGAACTCCATGTTTATAACTACTAGATCATGTGACTTACAAGTAGGCTGTATAAAATAAGTCATTTGACGGCTGAAAATACACAACTGAATAAAAGCAAAATCGACCTCAAAATATGAAATATAAATATTTAATGTATCATCCCAATATATTGGTGAAAATGATCCCCAGTCATTCCGTATGATATTTTTCTTCCTAAGGAGATAACTGATTCAACTAAGACGCTGTTTGTACACAATCGTCTGCACAGCCAACAATGGCGGCTGGTATCATGGTATCAATCGCTATTTTCTTCCATAGACCTCGTTGCTAACGTTTGGTGATATAAATATACTTTCTACCTTTCTTCTGCATGCATGTCACACACTGTCATAGAGATTATGGGTAGATCGTCAACTTGACCTGGACAGAACAAGGTACTCTTAAGGGAGATAACGCTGCTGGAACTAAACAGACGTAAGAGTTATCCAGTCACAACAGATGTATTTTAAAAAAGATGTGTGTATGTGTGTGTTTCACAATATTAAAAATCATTAGAAAGAAGAAAAGCAAAATATGATTTGGATATGAATTTATATAATATCACATATTTCCAAGAGACTCGACTTATTATATGCCTGAGAGAAACTGCAACTCTTACATAATGTACCAACGACAGCCAGTTTTGTTCTTTATTTCTGAATACAATGTTCCTTCACATTAAGCTCCGCCCCCCCCCCCCACCACCACCACCACCGCTACCGTAGTTATTCAGTTGTTGCCAAAATACCAGCTAAGAAATTATTTTGTGTTGTTCTTTAAACAAATGTGTTTATGAGATATTCATTACGCATCGGTTTGCTGGATTGTAATAACAGTATGGAACCCCATACACTCAAGCTTAGGATCAGAGTGCATGGGTTTCAAGGCAGTCCAAAATAATCCGTACACCCAATCAAACTAACATGTAACCAATAATATGAAAACTATTCTACCGAACAAAAGTATTAAATGCAGAACTTGGAACAGTATCTGGTTGTTTCAATTAGTCTAATTAGAATATCATCAGCCTTTTCCCCCAGTGCTAGAAAATACCTTGGATATATCTATGAGGCAGATTCATTGCCCCATCCACGGGAAAACAAACAGCACCAAATTATTGCTCAGCAATGTAGTCCCCTGGATACTCGGTGTTTCATTTTTGTATTCCCTTTTACTAATAGAACAGACCTTTTAAGGCTTCTTATTACTCCCTCCCCCTCCCCCCCCCCCAAAAAAAATAATCTATACAGTATAGTGTGTTTTGTTTTGCGCAAAGCTTGTACGTAAATGTTAATAACATTTATCTTCTACCGTGTAATACACAATAAAAACAAACTTCTGTTGATTCCGCGTCTATTTTTTGTGTTACATCCGCAGTGTTTATACGGTACGGCAGTCGAGCACTGCATATCGGGAAAATATCATTTAAACTCATCGGAATCTAAAGAAAGACTAAAAGCTGCAAACATAACTTCGAAAAGCTCATGTGTAAAGCAGATGCATGCCAACTTGCTCAATGTTGAATGCATAACTTGATTGTATCTTCCTCTTCCGGCGTCCAAAAGTCCGTGTGATGGCGAGAAAAAAAAGCAGTTTGTACTTCATTCTAACAGGTAAAATGTATATTTTTTTCGCATAAATACTATTATCTGGGCCATCAATGTAAGCAGATCGTGTCGTGTACAAAGGTTTGCTACTGTTCCTTAGGGTATTTACACTATACATGTATTCATGAGGATAAGGTTGCTTTGTGCGTCTTGCTCAGTTCGATTTATATCCCTAATCTATCTATACAAGTTTAAGACCGAAACTTACCACTCTAAAATAATAATGATAGATAGATAGATAAAGAGTTAATTATATAGATAAACTAATATTTAGTCTTTACTTCGTTGTAACCTACAATCACGTAATGTTTTATTGCATCACTACGATCGACAGATAAGTCATTTGGTATCTAAACCTAGTGGATGCTGCTCGAAAAAAATAGTAAAGGCAAATACATGATATATATTAAGTTATTATTATTATTATCATTATTATTATTATTATTATTATTATTATTATTATTATTATTGGCATAATCGGTATCGATGCACATAGGAATTTTAAAAAAGGTCTGATTAAACGTGCACCTAGATAAGACTAAACATTGGGCACATTTTGAATGATCCGACAAGAACTACATTAGGCCAGCCAACATAATTTACTTGTGTTTTCATTATTCTGTGCAAATTGTGTGTTCATTATTCTGTGCAAATTTAATGTTTAAGTATAAATTCGAATTTAATTTATCAATTTATTTTGACTATTGATTTCGCATACAAAATAATCGAGATATCTTCATGATTTAAAACAAATCAAGAAATATGTATCAAAGATGTGTAAACGTAATGACTTACATTTGTATATGATTCAAAATAGTCTACAGCTAAATACCTTAGTTTATAGACTTAACAGCTTTAAAGTGGGTCTTCATGAGCGTTCACATTGTGTTTAATGTAGGTCAGTTGAAAGTAAATTGTAGAAAATGGGCGACACACACACACACACACACACACACATACATACATACATACATACATACATACATATATACATACATACATACATACATACATACATACATACATACATACATGCATACATACATATATCATAACTGTAAGGACGGTAGTTCCAAAGTAATTAAGAAAAAGTATTGTCAATCCACCATGACAACATTCAAATTTTGGTGTTTTTTTGTTTTGTTGCTTTCTTTTTTTGGGGTGTGTGGGTTGGGATGCGTTTTGTTTCAATCAATAAACGAATTGATGTAAGTATAAAATTGTAGTTAACAAAATATAAACTGCAATATAATTCCAGTTACGATGAAATAAAATTTTCTTGACCTCAAAATAAATGTTGCTTACATTATAACTTTGGTTATTTTATATTTACCTAGTGGGATCCTGAAGTTTGTTTAATCTTTTACAAGTACATAAGCGACACATTGCCATAGCTTTGATAATATATATGTAATAATGTTTGCATACAAATGCAGCTCCGTCCACTCTTATTAATGGCTGACTCGAAATAGATATGATTCCCAATCAGTATGATCAAAGAACAATAAATATGATAACAGCAACATCCATGTCCAAACATTGTGCAATAATGAATACGAGGAAAACTCACCACGAAATGCTAAATGATAAACAACATTTAGTTTGTCTCCGTTGAGACTGAGTCGTCCTTTGCATTAGTAACTATTTATATTCCGTTGCTAGGCGGCATTAGCAACCATCCTATTCCGTTGTTAGGCTGCTTTCTGCCATGAATTATTGAAATTAAACTTGTCCTCACATCCTAGAGTAAACAAAAATGAGCTAACAGCAGTCTATACCAGCTTTTGTTTGTACAGTTGATTTCGAAATTAATTATGCTGATCAGTATAATACACTGTGATATCTTTAAAAGGAATAGATTTTAAGTTTTATTGTAATATTTGTATTACGTATTTGACAATGATTAAACCTCTTTCAAAAGGCATGAATCGTTGACCAAAGACCAGGATCATTAAACGATTTTAATCGAACGTTAATACATAGAAATGTATTATGATAATTACATTTGTATTATGCCTCCGTCATGAATTTTGCTCGATCAGTGGTTGAATGTATAACGAATGAACCAAGAAAAAGCACAAATACATTGATCAAGTTTGTATTGAGCACGTGCCCGTAATTTAGCCTGAGTGGTTGGTGAAATTCCAGTTTTGAACACTGTGTGCACCTGATTTACTCCAATGAGTTGGCCGAAGAATTCAAGCCCAGATAAGGGTCTAAAATGCGCTGATCCTTATGTACCGTTAAAAAAATTAAAATGCTGCATTCTTTATCTTATAAACAGCCTGCTGGTGTGGCGTTTCTCAGAATGGTGTCTGATGCTTCTAAACGTTTTCCTCATATTTAATCGTCCTGTTAAATCCTTAGAAGAATTCAATAATACATCCAGTTAATTCAAAATCATTTGACAAGCTGCACACAAATACTTGTACGAAGCAAATGTACCTTGTTAAGACTCCTGGAAACTATCAGGCAGTCAACGAATAAGTAGGTCACACGAGTGATACTCAGTATTGTATCAAAAATATCAGCGACGTATTACACATTCGGGGGGATCAGCATCTTCTTACACACACTCTGGGGATCGGTTTCCTCGTATGTAATATATCGCTGTTATTTCCGTTACTTTGTTGAGTGTCAAGCATTCTTTACATGGTCTTGAAAAATGAAGTCGCGTGACCTGCTTTTTGGATAGACTGTCAACATACTTGATACCAACATTCAAGTCTAAAACTGTTGCATATTGATAAATATCTAGTACATAAGACGAAGGGAATAAGCCGTCCGTAGTACAATGGTAACTGCTCAATGGCTGTGATAAAATAGGGTAAGCCGCAGTTGAAGAAACTATATAGATAGACATGGGATGAACAGACATACATGCATACAGAAACATGTATAAATAGCACGCAGTAAGACCAGCTGTTGAAAAGGAATACTTTAATTTCTTTTTTCCACGAATAATTTCCCTTATTTGCCAATAAAACCTTTTTTTCAGTATTAGGAATATCCGTTGTCTGCATATTGATGTACTGTAAAACTTCCCAGGACATTTTAGCAAGCCCCTCGCAGGCGTCAGACTTTACAGCTACAATGAGTGTTTCAAAATACTTCCATCCGGTCTCTAATAATTCATGTGTTAAAACAACGACAGTCCCAAGCTTCAATATTTGTCTTTATCCGCTGGACAGAGATAAATTTATCTCGAGGTCACTCTTCTACGATGGCGTCTGGGAGCCGTATTTTACAAAAGTATTCCAGTCTGCTCTTCGAAACGTTCCCAGTGCTACTGTTCTTGACATTGGTGCAAATATCGGATATTACACACTCCTTAGTGGAGCCATGGGGCATAAAGTTGTTGCAATCGAACCCGTAAATGACAATATTCTGCATCTACAAGAAAGTCTGAAGCTCAACAAATTCAAGAGAAAAATATGGCTACTGAGATATGCAATTTCAAACAAACAGGCGAAGTTGTATTTGAGTGAGAACAGAGACAATCAGGGTGGCATCAGAGTGGTTCCAAAGCCACCACAGAAAATGAAAATAGTACAGACGTGCAACGCCATAACTTTGGACGATGTCTTATCGATAGTAAAAGTCGAGGAAGCAGTTTTAAAAATAGATACAGGTTAGTATCAAACCTTTATGATTGCAATTTTAAATGACTTTTGGTGTTTTACGGCACAGCATCCCAAGTAGGTTATTTATAGTTCGATAAATCAAGCCCAAATCTGTTCTGATACTGACTGTTAGTATTAGGGGATAATCCCGCCTATTCTTTAAATGTGCAAGTCCTTGAAGACACGTGTCCACATTCATCGCTGTACATTTTAGGTATTTAGATACCGGTATTTCTCGCAGCTCTTGAGTTATGATCAGCTAAAGGGTCATTTCGGCAACATGTACAGAATACTTCAGAATCAAATCCTTTTTTTGACAAGTCGTAAATGCACATGGAATAACGCAACCCTAATTACCGTGGCCATTTCGAATTTCGTATCGATATAAAATAAGAAGACTTTTCTTGAGAAAGTGCTGTCAACAACATGGAATTCCAAAGTATTTCGGTCTTTCTCTAGAAAATGCATGACCATGGTGAGGTTTTGGGCGTGTTTCAAAGTCAAACTTGATTAGAACATATCTTTCGAGATTTTCACAGTGTATAGGAATAATGTATACATCGCACAAAAGAAATGTGCAACATTAGACGCTGTTTATATTTCTTCCTGTTTTCGGCGGCGAATCTAATGAGTTGGCTTGTCTTTTTCGAAAGAAAAATTCGGCCTGCTAAAGACATTTAGCATCCTCAGCGTATTTTAAATTGTTGCATTATGTCTGCGTGCTATGTTTGGGATCGTCAAGCACAAAAGAATCTTTTCAAGAAAAATGTGTATGTTTCTTTGTTTCTTTTTTTTTCTACTTTGTATTTGTGAAGCTGTATTATTTACTTTCAATAATGTATGCTTACAAATAATAGTGTACATGTAGGAAGGTCGTATTGGGACTTCATTTTGGATACATCGAGCCATTTTTCTGTGTGTGTGTGTGTGTGTGTGTGTGTGTGCGTGTGTGGAAGGTATTAAAGGTCTCAAGGGACGTTCGCACTCGAACAATAAAGCAGTATTGAAAAAAATAAATGTCAAAGAAATAATAAAGGACGGACGATAGTTACCGCAGTTGAAGATAAAAAAATAGGGTATTATTTCTTACAACATGATAAATAGTATGGACCTCTCAACTGTGCCATTAGACACAATTAAATTAGTCATAAACTGTTACAAATATAGTTGAATAAATATCTATCTAACTTCAGTATCATCAAAATGACAAGTAACTACTGCGGTTCCCCAAGGCTCCGTGCTAGGGCCTTACTATCACCGCTTGTATCAGCGTTACAGTAGACGACTTCATCTGGCTTGCCACGCTATTTTGCCCTTTCTTCTAGAGCCGCTTCACAAGTACAAAAGATTATAAACAACCATCTTTAAAAAAATAATGCATGGAGAAACGATATACTTGTTACTTTTAACACTTCGAAAACGGACATTTTATGAACCGCAAAAAGGCACCCACTTTTCCCATCCAATTTGCTTTCTGTTAAAAGTGATATACAGTTTGGACTAACATTATCCTCTGATGCTAAATGGACTGATCATTTAAGTTTGGTTATTCAGAAAGCGTATAAACCGCTCCGGTGGCCTAGTGGTTAGAGCGTCCGCCTCGGATGCGGGAGGTCGTGGGTTCGATCCCCGGTCTAGTCGTACCAAAATGGTACTAACAGCTGCCTCGCTTGGTGCTCAGCATTAAGAGGTTAGTATTAGGACTGGTCCGCCTGGTGTCAGGCTAATGTGACTGGGTGGGACATCATCCTACATGTCTGCGGCATGATGCCCCAGTGCTAGACATCACTATAAACTGTCACACTGACATCGTAGCGATATGACTGAACAATTGTTAAAACTACGTTAAAAATCCAAATCACACACACCCAGAACGCATATACATAACTGTGTTGCACGACACTGAAACCTTCTTTTATTTTGGTAGGACAAATTTGGCCAGACTGTATATGCTGTTCATACGTCCAATTTTACAATATGTTTCTGAAGTCTGGAATTATTGCTCTGTTGGTGGCTTAGACAGATTAGTGACAAATTTAATTAATAGCTGCATCTATTTAAGGATATAGAGAATCGTTAATGCTGAAACTGGTTGATAAACACTTGCGCAAGGAATGGATTATGCATATTGTATTTGATTTAAAAATACTCAATTACCTAGGTAAAGCGACCATATTCCACCGAGGGGATATGAGGCATTTCATTATCGTGTACATTATTCCCAAAGCATGACACTTACCTTTACTAGACTTCATTTTGTTTCCATACGTTATTTCTCCCATTTACGACTCTCTCTCTCTCTCTCTCTCTCTCTCTCTCTCTCTCGATCGATCGATCGATCGATCGACACGTGAAAGATTCAACTCTTTTTGTCTGTAAAATACATTTATCTAATGGTATCACGGTACCAATTGTTTTTCCATATACCTCAATGCTAATGTTTTGTGAAATAAATATACTTTCTGTCCTACTTGGGCATGCATGTCACACACTGTCATATAGAACAATGCTAGATTGTCAGTTTGACAATGACATAACCAGGTACTCCATTGCATTTAAGAGAGATAACTCTACTGGAACTAGACAGGGGTAAGAGTTATCTAGTCACAACAAGCACATTTTCAGCCATGTGTACCATATTTTAAAAAAATCATAAAAAATACAAAATATGATCTAGATAGAAATTAACACAAACTCACATGTTGCCAAGAGGCTCAACATTTTTTTAATCCAAACAGAAAGTACAACTCTTACATAATGCACCAATCACAGCTAGTGTTGTTCTTTAATTCTGAATACAATGTTCCATACACCTTAAGCTCCGCCCACCTGGACTTGCGCAATTGGTACCGTTATACCTAATTCAACAAACGGGGCACCACCGTAGGATGATAGTGGCAAACAATACATTGATATCCACTCATGTAGTTCTCTCAAATCCTATCACATATTTACGTAGTGAACTTTGTTAACTCCAATGTGTGCATCTGGATAAGCCAATGTAGATTATGAGAACTATTTTTTGTTTGCTTCTTATTTAATACCCACAGATATTTCGCTTCATCTTTAACACACACTTGTAACTCTGGATTTAATATGAAAACGTGAAATAGAATTAAGAAAAGAAAAATATTCCGTCATACTCCAAAATGTTGAAAAATATATCAGCAATATTATATTATCTTTTAGACAATAAATGCATAAATAAGCTAAAGGGACAAAAGTAATTTTAACCCGGTTCGTCTCGTCCCTTCCCTTCCCTGTCTCTGTCTCTTTCTGTCTCTCTCTCTCTCCCATTAAGGGCTTATTCAATTCACTACATACATATATGTTTATTCTCTTTGAAATATATTGTCTAGTTTAATATGAGACTATTTACATTGATTACTGGATGTACATGAAGGTTTGTAAAATGGATGTCATCATTATATTATTATTGTACGTGGTGGGAAAGGACGTACACGAGTTAGACAACCCGTGCCCAATCCTATATTGTTTGAAAAAATGACAATAAGGTATGCTTAAAGCAATTAACATTATTTTCCGCGCTAGAGAACGCGAGAATGGCCTTGATACTGATTTCAAAATGAAATGAAAAAAAAAAAACAGACTTTGATAGTGTATGGTGTGAAATATGGAATCAAAAGTTGAAAAGAAAATTGGGCAGTTACGTAACAGAAGAATGCGGTACGGTTTGCTAATATATGTACTTGGCATTATCACAGAATATGAAAGTCGCAGAACATACAGAACTACGAACTGAACACCACGTCTGTATTTCTTACCCATTGGCTTTTGATACTTGCACGCTGGCAATTACTTTGCAAAACCTGATTTGCCAGAACCCAGTTTTTAACGTGTCCCTTGGGTCGGGAAAGTAGATTTGTAAAGCCCTGGACGGTGTTAATTTCTGAAACTGAAAATAAAGCTCTTGGTGGATATATCACATTGGTTCAGTTAATACGTGGTTTTAGAAAACACAATTTGGCAGTAATCTTGAGTTTATGATTGTTATTAACTTGTGTTTCATCTGGGGAGGTAGGAGGCTCTTTCTTGGTCTATACAGAATTGAATGGGTCTATGTTATGCATGTCTATTTTTTCATAATTCCTGGTGCATGCTTTTGTCTCATTTTTTAAACTTTTGTTCATGGCTCTAAAATGTAGAGATTATCTTTAGTCAATTTTTTACATGCATAGGTCATATATTAAGATATAAAAGAACATAAAATTGATTAGTATGCTTAAATGGATACTTACGTATGCGCTGACAGTTACTAATAATACAATTATCATCAAATCTGTTGAAAAGATTCGGACTTTGACCATTGGGTAGGTTTGTCAGGTGGTATCTTAGAAGAAATAAGTTAATTCTCATTGGACGGGTTAAAGCATGCAAGTTCTTCGACGATGTTGGAAATTTGCGATTTGTCATGACAATATGCGCGTTTTAGCTTTTCGCCCGTATTTAAGTAGCTCGGACTGCAGTTTTGGTATTCTTTTTTTTTTCCTTTTTTTTTTTTGTTGTTGTAATGCTGAGTCTATTATTTGAGAGGAAAAACATTTTTTAGGAGTATTCATTGCAAACAGAAAGTGCTCATTAGACTATAATAGTACTCTGGAACTAGTGCGAATTATTCAAAGGTGTTCTGGACGACGCCAATTTTGGCAACGTCACGGTTCTTGGCGGACCAGTAAATTTATGGTTTTGAAATTTATGAGGAACTTTTCAGAATATAACCTTTTTCATGATTATTTTGGTTAAGGTTCATAAGATCATATTTATTTATAGACGTTTATATTGTTACATATTCCATAAATCCCGTAGTACTTGGGATCATATTTAATGTTAAATTCTTATTCGGTTATACTTCATTTGAAATTCCTATTGATCCCCATAGGGTCATGCTTAATGTTAAATTCTCAAAGATTCCCCAAGCCATACGTGATGGTAATTCCTTTATATCACTATAGCGCGGAATCTATCCCATTTCATCCCCCATAACTACTTATATGTTTCTAATAATAATCCAGATGGTACGCAAAACATACGTAGTGTTCCTTTGTCAGAGTCAAAATGAAATTAAAATAAATTTATTTCGAAATTTAATTAACAGAAAACTGTCAGAAGTTTTCATCATCATTACAGGAACATAAAATAAAACCTCTTTGTTTTCCTTCAAGTATATTAAATACATTGTTCACATAATATTTTCAAGTAACATGTTTGTTGTAGTTTAATAGTAGGTGTAGTTGTCACTGAAAAATGTATATAAAAAACAATTCCAATTCTCAACTTTCTCCGCCGTCATTGCCCACAAAAGCTAACTCGGAGTATGTATGTATGTATGTATGTATGTATGTATGTATCGATTCGCATGATCTTGTACATTTTTTTGAGAAAGAGTGCAACAGATTGACATTTCAAGACAAGGCCTATTCCATGTTATCGTCCAACATGAACTCGAAATTATAAATGGCTACAGTAGGTAGGGTTTGTTCTTTCATGTGCATTTACAACCTGTCAAACGTATAATTTGATCCGGAAATATTGTACACTTTGCCGAAAGAACCCATCAACTGAACGTTAACTCAAAGAGCCGTGAGAAATACCGGTGTCTACAATGTACACCGTTGTGTGCGGACACAAATGTCTGCACGGATGTACACAATTTTAAAAAAATAGTCTAGATTAGCCCCAAAAACGTAAGTAATATCAGTACAGCTTTGGTGCTGACTTATCAGACTAGGTTATTTAATGCCCAGTGATATACAAGTAACGTGCCTTGCCCAAGGATACATCACGTAAACAGGGTGAATTACATCAAGAATATTAAAGTATGATAAATGGATGGATGGAGGGAGGGAGGGATGGAGGGAAGGATGGAAAGGGTTTTTTGGAAGATAACAACATTCACAGTCTTATAGTGCAAAGCTAAAGCTAGTTAGAGACACGACAAAATCAGAAATATTGCCAGTAAGACAAATCACTTCAACCTAGAGTATATCCGCCATGCAAATTAAATATATAAAAGGTAAAGCTATTGCACACACACACACACACACACACACACACACACACACACACACACACACGGCATAAAAGAACAACTATAATGAAAGAAATGTAAACTTTTTAAAATACAAAGGATTATCATTATGTTATATGAGGAGCAATTTTTTTGTCAAGTCGAAGACCTTCTCTGTTTGAACATCTTTACAGGTTGCGTCCCATATAAAACATGCTAATTACGAAAGAAAAAATAGTGGAACTGTTACTTTTACCATTCTTTAACTGAACATTTTTCAACAGTACAGAATTGAAGTCACGTGCAAAGTTATGTATTGGATCTACACAAAGATGGAACGAAACGAAATATAAGTAAACGGAAAACATAATATTCCAAAAAAAAGTTGAATTAAACTATGTAGTTTTTAGTAGCACAAGATCAGTATTTATGCAAGAAAAGAATGTTTTTTTTTTATTATTACTGTATACAAAGCTTGCTCCAGAATTGATGAGTAAACTCTTTTTGACCCTCCTCCACCCCACCCGCCTTTTTTTTTCTTCAGTTCAACCTGCTTTCATATGTTGATCATATAAATATCAACGCCTTAAGGCAGCCACATAATTGGGATGACCTACTCAGTCAGAGTAAATGATATTCTTTTGACATCTTTGAAATTATTTACCATATCTGACCACGAGGCAAGTAAGATTCATCAAAGCATCAAAATGGGTTTTTCATTGTGCTGTCATAGAAGTAATGGGAAATAACTTTCTTTGAGACGCGAAATGCGTCCAGTAACAGTTCTTCAGCAAAAAATTTAATTTCCTTGTCTGAAATGTAATGCACTTTCTATTTATGTGTTCTAGCTTTACACGCAGGAACAAGCAATAGACAGGTCATAATATCAACTAATGTTCGAACTGGGTCCCAACATACCATTTAAAAACGCTCGAATGCCTTTAGAACTGATGTGAACATTTTTCAGACTGTCTTTAGCCTCTACTCTTTAGCTCAGGGATCTCGAACTCAAACCACCCTGAGGGCCGCGTGTTTGAGACCCCTGCTTTAGCCGAAACTTTGATACGGGAATCAACTTTACTTACGGAGCATTATTGTCAGTTTTAGGTTCTTTTTTGTTTCTATGTTTCTTTTTTATCTCTGGAAATTTGTCATAATATATCTGAAGTTGAATCCTTGTAGTACTTAATAGCTATTACATAACTTACATTTGCTTTTCTTCCCATATTTCTGAAGAGATCAAAACTTTTTTTTATTGTTTCAGAGGGATACGAATGTAAGATTCTAGAGTCATCAAGTGAATTTTTCAGGCATGTAAAAGTCCCATATATTTTCATGGAGTGGCAAATAATGTCCGGAGAGCAGAATAAATATGGTGTCCCCTGTCCAGCCGCGAGAATCCGAAATCTTAGCTTTACACTGAGCAAGCTGGGATACACTGCCTTTGAACTTCGTTACGGTATAGAGTTAGATGTCGGTGAGAGTGACCGCTGGAGAGTTGGAGATATATACTGGCTTCACAGCAATGCAAAGCCTCTCGAACCGGCCATCGACTAATTTAGAACGCTAAAACGTGCAATAACGGCTGATCTCATAGTCTACAAATTCTTGTATTTTGTATCAAACATAGCTTTTTGTTTTATTCCGTTTCTTTCGGAGTTCAAGTGTTTATTACAAATTAACATTTATTGATGACGCATAAGTAGTGAATGGGGACGATATAGGGTCTATGGGCTTTAGTGTTAAAATAGTGTGTTTGCACTATGGGGTATATGGGAATTAAAATGGGCGGGACTGTATAAGGTCTATAGAAATTTAACATGGTTGGGAGTTATTGGGTCTATGGGAATGGGATAGGGGTGACAGTCATTTGCAACATTATTGCAAGTGGATGACCTCTATCCGGAGGAACAGTGTGGCAAGGGTCTGTCCTGAATATATGCTACTCTAGGGACAAACACAATAGAGACAGAGATATAGAGACATTGTTAGATAGGGTTAGAGACATAGACATATATACATTTATCGACATAAATCTATCAAACAAACAACTATAAAATCGAATAAAAAAAGAGTTAGGCAATTGTGTGTGACTTAGATTTTAACGTAGCTTTAACAATTTTTCAGTCATATCGATACGATGTCTGCAGTATGGCAGTTTATAGTGATGTCTAGCACTGGGGCATCATGCCGCATACCTGTAGCATGATGTTCCACCCAGTCACATTATACTGACACCAGGCGGACCAGTCCTAAAACTAACCTCTTAATGCTGAGCACCAAGCGAGGCAGCTGTTAGTACCATTTTTGTAAGTCCTTGGTATGACTCGGCCAGGGATCGAACCCACGACCTCCCGCATCCTAGGCGGACGCTCTAACCACTAGGCCACCGGAGCGGTTTTAGGCAAGAGAGGATAGGCATCTTTTCGAGACAGGCAAGTGTCCCTGGAAAGGACCTTTGGAGTTTCATCTTCTTCTACTGTCTTCCTTTCCACCAGTTCATTATCTTCTTCACTACATTTCTCGTCTTCTTCTTCTTCTCGTCCATTTCCTCCTCCACTTCCTCTTTTTCTACTCCTCCTCCTCTTTTTTCTCTATTTATTTACCTCCTATTTCGTTATTGTTTCATTGCAGCTTCTGATCTGATCTTTTTCCTCTTTGTCCTCCATCTCCTCCTTTTCCTATTTTATTAGGTCTCTTAGTGTTTTCTTCACCTACTTCAAATTATTGATCTCCATTTTGATTCGGTGCTGACTATAAGACCCATTCTGATAAGCATCACCTCCACCATTCCCAGATTATCCACTACCTCTTGCGACTTCACCATTTTGTCTAAATCGTTGCTTGTCATCTTCGTTTATTCAATGTTGAATGGCGCGAATCTTAGCTTAGCTTTGTTGGATTAAGGTCGCATTCGCCCGTTGTGCATTGGCGACCGGTTAATGCCCCAGGGGTTGGGGGCTGATTGATTTTATCGATGGGCGAAATACTGCCGCGTCACCCAACGCTTTAATACACACATAGTGTGCTGATTGATTTGGTCCATTTTTGGGACGTATTGTCCCAAGGGATATGTGGTGCATGGGAATAGACCCACACGCACTTACTCACACAGCTGTTCAAAATGTCCGTTCGTGGCAAGGCAGGGTGGGTGGACGGGATGAAAGCGCTGTACATCCGGGTTCTTTTGGCTCCCATGTTTCTGAAAGTTAATTCTTGCCGTTCATGACGTAGTTACGAATTTTGAAACTATTATATGTGCTGCTTGTAGCGGTAGTATTGATGCAGTGGACCAACCTAAGATATTTTGGTGGGCATTATTTGAAAAGTTCATATTTGGGGAGACTTATTTAGATCTAATTGTTTCCGCCTTGTGCGGAAAGGGGGGCTGATATATCTAAATAGGGATACTATATCTTAAATAAGTAATTAAGGCGCCACATTGTGCGGCTGGACCTGATGGCTTTGGATTTAAGCCACGTTATCAAGCTAATTTGGGGTCTTACGCTTTGTTTATTAAGTTAGGTAATCTAGTCATTGCCACTTTGCGTAGCTGGTCCTCATGGCTGCGATTTAAGCCATCTTATAAAATCTAGGTTTAGTGGACCAGTTTTGTTAGCTTATTTTAAAATGATCCACTATATCTTGAGAAACAGAAAGAAGCGAGCAAGCTGTTGTTAGTATGGTTGTATTTGCAGAAATGACGAAATAGTCGTGGGGGTAATTTGACTGCCAACCACTTTGGGATACCTGTACTTATGATGCATTCCCTAATCAATCACATTCATAATGCTGTATGATGTTCTGCAAGGGAAAATTGGTGCAAGTGTAGCATCGGCCTGCGCACAGGCATGTACCACCCCTATGTGGGTCGTCAACAGTATGCAACCTCCGCACCATCCTTCCCTTTGTCACGTCTTCATAGAAGGCGACTATTCGAATTCATAGCAATCTGTATGATAACGGCACCAATTACACGATTCGATTGTGTGTAAGGGGTTGTTTCAAGCTTGTAACGGGCTTAAGACGGAATGAAATGGTGGGAAGGGTAGATATGAAGGGTATATGTTATAAGGTATAAAATCTATTATATATCAATTGAAATTCCTGTACTTATAATGCATTACTTGACGGATCAGATTTATGGTAATGCCCTCAGTGCCACAAGGGGCCTATATCAAGGCACCATCAACAACATGATCCGGTAGTAATAGGTTGGTATAATAATTGATAACTAAAGTCGGTTGTAATATATGGTCAAAGGCTAAACGGTAGTAACTTGGGACAATTCTGGAGTGATATTAAATTTTTCCAACTTTATCTATCCCTTTAAGGAAGAGCAGAACTGATTCGTTTGTTAAGTTTGGATTTGGATTGCTCTGACACAATAATTCTGGATAGGAGTAAGACGCAGGAACCAAAGGTTTTAAGGGAAGTGACTAGTTTTTCCCTTTGTGTTTTGTATTTGGGGCAGGTATTGGACACATGTTGCTGATCCTCTGTATTGTGGCAATAGGGGCAATTGGTACCTCGTTCTACATTGGATTTAATGTTGTTGTTGTTGTTGTTGTTGTTGTAGGGTTTAACGCCATTTTTAATGGTGGAGGAAGAACCCGGGCAATTGGTACCTCGTTCTACATTGGATTTAATGTTGTTGTTGTTGTTGTTGTTGTTGTAGGGTTTAACGCCATTTTTAATGGTGGAGGAAGAACCCGGGCAATTGGTACCTCGTTCTACATTGGATTTAATGTTGTTGTTGTTGTTGTTGCTGTAGGGTTTAACGCCATTTTTAATGGTGGAGGAAGAACCAGGGCAATTGGTACCTCGTTCTACATTGGATTTAATGTATTTCCACCATATTGCGAACTAATAGAGGTTTGCTAGTTTTAATCCTGTTTATGACTTGTTGGTCATGTTTAGAGAGTATTTGTGGGGCTTTAGTGTTGCGCCACACTGTTTTCTGTATTGAGTACAGTTCACGACCCTAAGGCCATGAATCCCATTCTGTTTGAGATTTTGATGTGATTTTTTTTTATATCATGTTGTAGTCAATATGGGTGAGGTTTGGGTCGTTAAGTTTTAATTTTGCTGACAAGTCATCTTTTTCATTTCTTGGAATGTTAATATCGAGCGAATGACAAACGCTATGTTTATATACATCAAACACGGACGTGAAGGAAAACATCCCCTCTCACCAATTACCCATATCACAAACCAGACAACCCCATAGTGATTTGAATGCTAATCTAAGTAAATTTTTATACAAAACAAAACACTAATACTAACAAAATCCAATATACTTTCTATCAATACATAGTTATTTACCAACACACACCATTACCTACAATCACACCAGTCAAGTGAGTAAATGTTTATAATCACACTACTCCACTTTCACACAAAACACTCATGAGAGTAGGGGCTTGGGTTGTTTAGGGGAAAAAGACACACACACACGTATGCGCACGCACACACACACTATCTCATCAGTCGAGCCAGTGTTTATAGTTACACTATTCCTCACACAAAATAAACATTCTTTAGTGTAGGGACATGGGTTTTGTTAAGGGAAATATAAATACACTCACACATACACACACTGCCAACAAACACAAGCAGAGTTTTGGCAAATTGACCAGTCTCTCTTTTCTAGAGATCTCGTTAGCTCTGAGACGGGCTGTTGTTTTGTTTTTTTAAATTCCAAATGCACCTGCCAATAATCACACCTCCCAGGTTTGGACCCACACACGCAACGGAGGTTCCAATCATTGTTCAAACTGACTATAACTGCTGGGAGTACGGAGGCAGCTTGAGTTGTCTCATCAAATTCTCACCTTGAGGGACTCGAAGAAAGACTTTTTTCCTCACAACTCTGCGGTGTGCCTGTAGATGTTGTCCCTGGCGATGAGGTTCACAGTCTTGTAGCTTCCTCTCCAATTCCGCCTCCCAGTTTTCTATCTGAGGAATTACATGTATTGGTGGTGGTAGTGGCTGTGGTGCTTGTCGCTGGGGCGGTGTCCTCACCATAGGATTGACTTCGATGGTCTGTCTCAGGATGAGATGAGGCAGGATCTCTTCTTTCTTTTCCTTCTCCTCTTTGTTTCGTTTTGCCTCTCCTGCTCAATTCTGGCTTTTTTCTCCAGTTGCCTCCAAGGCCAGCTCATCCAGCAGGCGCCGGGCATGCTACAGGTGAATTTGGCGTTCAAGCAGTTTTTCTAGTCTACTCATGTTGTTGAAGTTGATTCGTTAAAGATGGGTATCCAGACTTAGTTAATTTAGATTTAAGTGGTTTTCTCACAGTCGTGCATGTACCACTGTTGTATGCCTACACGGTAGGCTGTTTGATTACTTCTAGGGAAAGGAATTGGAGCCACTTCCCCCAGGATTTTATGTGTTCATGGAGCACTGTTTGATTTATAGCCTTCAGGCAGTGGGACTAAGATTAGTCCCTAACTGTCTGAATGGAGGGCTTGATGGCGAGTGAGAATAGACCCAATACACACTCGACCTATTCAGTCGCTACTACTTAGCTGCATTTAGGTATGTATGAGTGGGATGGACCCATCACACACTCATATGTTGGTACTGAATTTTCAGTAGTATTAATTTGGGGTCCTTCTTTCCAAAGTTGTTTATGGTTTGCTACTTTGTGCAACGGGCCCGATGGTCTTGGGTGTTAGACCACCTTATAGGCTCTACTTTTGTGGGCCTAGAATTTCTCTTAGTATAGATATTACTGTCACCTTCGGTTAGAGGTATTAGTGGCGTTACGTGCATACTAGTTTAGTCAAGTATTGTTTAGAGAAAAGAGAAAAAGGACAGGTTAGATGTAATGTATAAAAGATAAATAAATATAAGAAAAAAAAAGTAAAATAAAAACTTCCATTTTTCTCCTTTTCTCCGAAGAAAAAGGGTGGAAAACAAAACATTACCCTTTTTATCTTTAATATTTTTTCCTCCTTTCTATTTCTATCCCGTTGCCTTATTATCAGGTGTTATTTTATGTAGTTTGATTTGTTTGATGTGATTTTTATTTTCAGGTTAAGTCTGTTTGATTAAAACAGATATCTTTGCCGAATACTCGGGTCGCTAAGACGTATTAAAGTCATCTGATCTTAAATTTTCCCTAAATTTGAGTTTCTTAGCCTGAACACTAGTTATGTGAGATTTATTCCCAGGTTAAATCTATATGGATAAGACAGATCTCTTTGCCGATTAATCGGGTCACTAAGACGTGTCAAAGACATCTGATCTTATTTGTTCCCTATGTTTAAGTTGGTAAGCCTGAACTAGTTGTGTGATGTTATTTTCTGGCTAAAACTATTTGGATAGGATAGATTTCTTTGCCAAATATTCGGATCGCTAAGACATGTCAAATGCATCTGATCTTCTTGGTCCTTATATTTGGTTGTTAGCCAGTCTCCTAGTTGATAATAATTGAAGTATGTAATTTTGGTTTTATATTTTGTTTTGTAACGGATTTATGTATAAAGTTAACTATGTTTATATATGTAAGATTGAGGTTAGGGTTGTTATTCATTAAAACTCGACCGCTCCGGTGGCCTAGTGGTTAGAGCGTCCGCCCCGAATACAGGAGGTCGTGGGTTCGAACCCTGGCCGAGTCATACCAAAGCCTTCTAAAAATGGTACTAACAGCTGCCTTGCTTGGCGCTCAGCATTAAGAGGTTAGTGTTAGGACTGGTCCGCCTGGTGTCAGAATAATATGACTGGGTGGGACATCATGCAACATGTCTGCGGCATGATGTCCCAGTGCTAGACATCACTTTAAACTTCCACACTGCAGACATCGTAGTGATATGACTGGAAAATTGTTAAAGCTACGTAAAAAAATCTAAATCACACACACACACACACACACACACTCAAAATCTGAGTATGTCCAGGGCTTCCAATCTTATTTAGTTCTATTTTTAGTTTAGTTCTTTCTTTCTTTAGTTTGTGGCAGGTGTTGAATATATGTGTTAGCTCTTCTAGTGGTTGCAGATTGGGTTGTGGGGTTTGGGTCCTATGTATTGCCCAAAGCTGCTGGTCAATTTGGTTTTTCCTGTGTAAATTCTGTTTCTGATCCATTGATCATTATTGTGCGCTTTTGGTGGTTTCCTAGATCTGGTTACGTTTTTCATGATGGAGTATAGTTTTCTGCCTGTAGTATTTCGGTTCCAGTTTTCTTGCCATATCCTATTGATATAATTTGTAGTTATACTTATTAAATCACTGACCCTGTAGTGGAGGTTAGTATAAGTTGGGTCATGTAGTTTTTGCTACGCTACTTGGTCAGCTAATTCATTTCCTTTGATGTCAATGTGGGATGGTATCCACATGAAGTCAACTATTTGATAGTTATTATTAAGCTCTATAATTGACAGATAAGTTTGTTTAAGGAAATTTTCTCTTGCGTCGGTGTTATTGTTGAGGATAGATGAAATGACACTTAATATTGCTACTTTTTATATTATTTTTTTAGTCTATCTTAGGGCTTCCATGATGGCCCAGAATTCAGCTGTGTATATGGAGCATTGATTCGGTATTCTATTTCCCATTTTAATGTTCAATTCAGGGATTACTACTGCTGCTGCTGTTCTGGGGGGTTCTGCTATTTTGGATCCATCAGTGTAAATTTTGACTTAATTAGGGTGTTTAGTCATTATTTCTATTGTGGAAATTGATTGTATCTTAAGCTCCTGTTCATTTTTGTTGCCAAGTTTCGTTAATTGTATGTTGATTGATGGTTTGATGTTAGTCCATGGCATTCTATCATAGTTTTTAGTGATTTCAGCCTGGAAGTTGACCATTGGTAATCGTCAAAATAGTTAATGTACGTGTTTCCTTGCAGGTACATTGGGTACTAATTTTTAGCTGAATGGTTTATTACATTTATTGTTGGTTACCCGAGTAGGGTGTGAATTGGGGCGGGTTGATAATCTAGTTGCGTATCTTAAGGTTAACTCCTGCCTTCATAAGTGCAGTGGTAATTCTCCAGTTAGAATTTGGAGCTCATCTAGGGATACAGACGGCAGAGTGCCAGTGCATATTATTAGTGCTTTTCTTTGAATCGAGTCTAGTTTCGTAAGCTGTTTCTATGGTGCCGAGTTATATAATTGACACCCGTAGTCTAATTTAGATCTTATTAACTCCCTGTATAGTGTTAATAGAGTTTCCTGGTTGGATCCCGACGTGGTCCCTTCAAGGTTTTTAAGTAAGTTTAGATCCTTATTACAACTGTTAACTAGTTGGTCTATATGATGTCCCCAGTTTAGATGTTCGTCATAGTACATACCCAGAAATCTAGTAACTTTAACAAATTTAATGGTTTTATTTTGTATGTTAAGTTTATAGTGTTTTAATTTGATTTGATGTTTGGAGGAAAATAGGACTGCAATGGGTTTTTCGTGAGATAGTTTGAGCCCCCATTTATCTGCCCATTTCCCTATTTTGTTTAGACTATTTTGGATTTCACTGATAACTGTGTGACTTTCAGGGTTTCCTGATCGCCAGAGTCCACTGTCGTCCGCAAATTGTTACATTTCAATTCGGTTAGAAGTCAGATTTAGATCGAGGTCATTTATCATGATGTTGAAGAGTGTACGGCTGAGTACGCTCTCGTGCGCTGTGCCGTTTTCTAGTTCAGAACAAGTGCCCCCTACTCTAGTTATTATTTTGCGGTTGGTTAGAATGTTTTCGATAAAGTTGAACATTCGTCTGGTGATTCCAAAATTATTTAGTTTGGCTATCAATCCTTTAGTCCAGACGAGGTCAAAAGCTTTTTCAAGATCTAGGAATACTGCTTTTAAATTTCTGTCTGCTTTGCGGTGGGAGGTTAGTGCTACTTTGATTGCCGCTTCTAATCGAATGAGTTGATCCGTAGTGGACCTTCTCTTTCTAAATCCACATTGATTTTCAGAGAGTAGATTGTTACTTTCCAAGTGGTATTTAAGGCGATTTGCTATAATTGTTTCCATAATTTTACAGATGTTTTATTTAGGGAAATGGGTGCATAAGAATTAATGTAATTTGGGTCTTTTCCTTGTTTAGGGATTGGGGTTACTATGGCGTGCTCCATTTATCAGGCAGTTAACAGATTTTGTTAAATAGCTTTAGTATAGTGTTGGTAATATTTTCAGGCAGGTGTTTGCATATAATATAACCTATTTGATCTTCCGCTGGCGATGTTTCCTTTTTAGAACCTAAGGCTATTTCCCACTCATATAAGGATATTTCACAATTTAGGTTGGATTCCTTTGTCCCTAGGTCTTTAAAGAGGTGTGAGTGGGTTTTTTCTACTTTATTCCTATGTTGTTGAAAGGTAGGGGTGTGGTTAAGGTTACTATTCATTACAGTAAAGTGGTAAAGGGCCTTTCGTTTTTCCTTATGCGCCTGATTGCATAGGTTATTCCACCATGGTACAGTCTGTTTGGTTTAAGTACCACTGGTTTTAGGGATGTTGGAGGTGGCAGCTGCTTGGATTGTGTTAATTAAATTTTCATAAAATATATTTACGTCCTCATTTTTTAGGTTTTTCGTGTTAATTTTGGTTAATTGTATTCTAAATGATTCCCAATCGGCGTGGTCATATTTCCATCTAGGATGTTTGTTAGTGGGGTTATTAGGAACGGCCATCTGCAGAGTGATGATGATTGGAAAGTGGTCACTTCCTAGCGAGTCGGTTTGTTCCACTCTCCAGACTGTCATCTGTGCTAGTTTAGGTGAGCATATGGTTAGGTCGATAGCAGGCAGAGATCCATCCTCCGGGTTTAAGCGAGTTTTTGTCCCGTCATTAAGGATGGTCAGGTTGGATTCGGCAGCCCATGCCTCATCCAACCTGCCTCTCTTATCCGTTCTATCTCCCCCCACCCCCCAGCTTGTTGTGTGCATTGAAATCGCCGCAGATGATGATATTATTTTCTACTTTATTGTTCGTTATTTGCCTAAGGGTTGCCAAATTAGAGGCGTTGGTGTTTCCGCCCGGGTCGTATATGTTAAAACGTTGAAGGCCCTGTATGGATTATTAAGGATTGTATTTCAAAGTTTTCATTATTACCTGGGGTGTGGGTTATATTAACTGGTGTGATATTAGGTAGGTTTTCTAGGATAAAAATGACTAGACCCCTTCCTGTCCCATTTTACGATTTTTAAAGTGGCCCGGGGAGTATCCAGAGAGTTTGGGTAGTTGCTTAGTTGTTTCTGAGATCTTACTTTCTTGTATACAAATACTGTTCGGCTCTGGAACTTGGTCTTGTAATTTGGTTTTTAATTCATTGATATTACTTGTTATATCCATACAGTTCCATTGCCATATTATTATGGTTGTGTTATTCATAGTTGTGCGTGGTCATTTAATTTGGTTATATATTTGGGGGAGTGGGTTTAGGGTAGCTTGGCTAATATTAGTTTGAGTTTGCCTAGATATTGATCTATGTTATTTTTACATTGAGTTAGGCTATGTTTCCCTTACTTGTGTTTGGATTTTCTTTAACTGCTGGTGGGTTGGGTGGGTGTTTATACTTTTCCTGATTGGGTGGTTCTGTTATTTTTTCCCTAGGTTTATGTGGGCTTGGTTTTTGATTTGCTTGTGTAGTTGGTTTATTTTGGTTTGAATTTCGACTTACTGTTTTGGTTTGAGTACTGTGTTTCTTGCTTTGTTCTAGGTTGGTGTTAATTAACTGTGTGATTGTTTTATTTTTATTTTTTTGCTGCATAATAGGATATTTGTTTACTGAGATCTATTGTTCTAGTTTCTCTATTTGTAATAGGCCATTCAGGGGATTGAGGTTTGTGTTTTCCCCTGGAGTTAGTGCATTTTGGTGATGTCCTTCTACAAGGTCCCTTATGTTGGCCCCCCATTGATACATTGGCTGTTGAATTTGCAATTGGACGCAAAGTGCCCCCAATGCTGGCAGTTTCTACAGAACCTGGGTTTATTTACGTATGGTTCCAGGCGAAGCCGAACTCCATATGGTCCTAATCATACCATGGATGTAAGGTGTGTTATGGACTCAATGACTGCTGTATTGGTTACCTGTGCTTTATGATTATTTAGTCTGTAAGCCCTTTCAATTGGCGCCCCATTTTGTTTTAGTTTTGGGGTTAGAGTTTTGTTGTCCATCCTTTGATTTGGGCCTCTTAATTTAAGTACTGCTTTAAATTTGGTGTTTCCTACTGGGGGGTGGGTGGTTTGACAGTTATTGGTTGGTTGTTATGGACAGGTGTGGTGTTGGTCCTGTTTTGGGGGTTTGGGATGTTGTGCTGGTTTTCCTATTTTTTGGTGTCTTTGCACTTTTATCTTAATGTTGTTAATTTATTCCATTTCAAGGAATTTAGCTACTTGGTTTAGTGTGCTGCAGTGTACAATTATGTAGCTGGTGTTGGGCCGAAATACTGTAAATTTGCCCTGGTGTACCCTTTATAGGTCCCCAGTTAAGTTGTTTATGCTTAGATTGATTAATTTGGTAGAAGTGCTTCTTATGTATAATGTGTGCTCTATTGAGTGGTAGGGGAACTTGGTTTATTTGGAATTATTTTGTTTAGATGGGTTTGGTTGTTTATTATTTGGTGACTGATTCCTTATTTCAGCTGCTATTTGGTTTGTTGTTTTTGGGTCCTTTAATAATTTTGATTTTCAGGGGTTGCTTCCCGTTAAAACTGGTTTGATTTGGTATCCAGACTAGTTAGTTGATTAAATTTACGTCGTTTTCGCACGACTGGGTATGTACGACGCTTTATTCTAGCAAGGCTGTATGTTTAATTACTCCTGGGGGAAGGAATTGGTTCAAAGAACACTGATTAATTTGGCCATCAGTTCGTGGGTCTAATTAGTCCCTAACGACCCGAATGTAGGGCCGTCATGAGTGGGAATGAACCCAACACGCACTCATGATAAGAAAGTTAATATTCATTTGCGATTGAACGCACCAGGTGTCAACCCAAGCAGTATGTAACGTCCGCTACGATTGGTCGGCAGCGATGACGTCACATTAGGACACCTGGTTTTTCGACAGGTGGAAATGGTTCCACATCTCCGTTAATGTACGATGTCCGAGAGAGGCAAGGAAGGTAAGGAACTCTGCAAGCCGTAAATGGATGTTGTGTACTCCCAGAAACGCAAGTTCGAACTTATTTCAAATCTAGTCTAGTTATTCTAATGGATAGAAAAATACCTATAATGTGTTAGCCACCTGTGCAAATAGATCAAATCCAACAAGTCTGAAAACTTTCCTACTTTATATCAAATGTATCTAATTCTATTACACAGTGTGCATAATAAAATGATTGTTCTATTTAACTAATATGTCTAAGTGAGATTTAAAGAGTTTGGTCACTATCAGGTCATAAAAAGTTTTTAAGTTTTGATGTGGCAATCCAATGGATCAAGTTAGTGTGAATATAGAGATTTTATCGAAATGGTTTTCAAGCCAAATAGAAAACCTCAATGCGAATTGGTTTCCAGTCTGTGTAGCACCGAAGAGTGCTCGTACTCTATTATAACTCGTTCCTTTAAGTGGATCTGGAATTCCACTTTGGCTGTAACATGGATTCTCTCGGCACCTGGTCGATCATATCTGCTACACTGCTGTGCATGAATTTTACGTCGACAGTCAGAGAACCAAGACAATGCTTCTGGAAGGTCATGAAGGAATATAAGTTGATGGGCAAATCATACGAGCAACCATGACTGGACAGTTGTTGTATTGTACCCCTCTAATTCGGATGGCTCTTCGGGCTTTCCTTAAGGTCGCTTTGCTGGTGCGGTATGGTGGGGTGCAGCTCATGGTTTCTCGCACCAAAGATTGTTTTTTGGTCAGCCAGATGTTTGATGGCTTCGTCTTTGTCATGGTAAATTGTTTCGAGCCCCATTTCGTCAACATTTTTTTTTTAAAAAATCAGCTGAGATCCAGTTTGTTCTTCTGTTCTGGATTCAAAGTATCTTCATCCAGGTCAGATTCAAATTCAGTCTCTGCTACTAGCTTGACTGCTACCTCATGTAACTGGGGGGCTGGTGTATCACTTAGGGCCGGCATCTCTTTACTGACAACTTGTGGAACTGATTGTGGTGGTGGTGGAGGTGGGGGAGGTGGAATAGGTGGACTACTTTCCCTCACCTCATTGTTTCTTTCTCGTCGCCTTTGTGGTGGTGACTTAACCGGCGGTTTAGGCTGTGGGGGCTTAACTCTTCTGGGATGGTCCCGTCTTTGCTGAGTTGGCCTTTGAGGATACGTTCTATCGGGTTGTTATTGATACTTGTTGAGATATCTATCATTGCCGTATCCATTTCGCCTATTTCTATTTTGTATATCTTCTTCTCTATATGTAGTTTCTTTCTCCCATATGAGCAATAGTGTCGTCCTTTGCGCTTGTGCACTTAAGCTCCATCCTGTAGCCAATTTAAGTCCCAGAATTCTCAAGGCGTCTCTTGCAGGGGTGGAGATAAGATCCATCACTAGCTCTGTGTTTCGTTAAGTGCGTTGTTTCTACTACGTTCGCTACGACTAATCGGTATTCAGACTGACGAACACTCCGTTTTATGTCCCTGAAGCACGGACGTGAAGAAAAACGCACCTTACACAAAAACTAACAATCCGGAAACCACTATCAAAACACACGGAACGTGCAGACCTAAAAGAAACACTCACATCCACATTTTCCTACAAACACTTTATTACCATCCATACATACAACCCTAAAACAAACATACACACACACGCACACGTTATCTTACAAACCAGGGAAACAGAGTGTTTATAGGCACCCTTCTATATTTTTATAACTTTCAATCACACTTACATAGCAAAACATAAATACAAATTTTGGCAATAGAGAAGTAAGTCTTTTCTAGATTTTTGGGGGTACCCCGAAAAGGGCCATTTTGTTTATAAAGAGTTTGGTAATCTCTTGGCGCCTGGGATTTCGCCCCCGTCTGGCTGCATGCTTTCCTACGGGATACGGCATTGAGAATGAGAACTCCTTAGTGTCTACACTATAGACCACAAAGCCTCAGTCTGGCTCCTGTTGTTGTTGCTGGTGCTGCTGATACTGCTGATTCTGCTTCTGAAATCTGTACTTCTCGGTCAACTCTTCTTGCTCTCTTTTATTTCTTCTCAGAAGTCCCCTTCTATCAGGTCTTGTGTCACTTTCAGCATCCTGACATTTTCAATCTCTTCAGACTTTGGCATCAGCTTTTGCCTGACACGATGCAAATGGGCGTATGCTTCGTTCAGATTTGGTAGAATGGAAGACATTTTTACAAGTTGACAAGTCAACAACGGATGGTCAGACTGCATACAGCCACGCTTTATATGTCTCAAGCGCGGACGCGATAGAAAACAGCGCTGTGGTTTTTGTTTGGTAGGAACGCTCTAGCTAATGTAGAAGGATAGAATGAAATCAAAGAGCATATAGAGTGATAGAAAAATGTAAAACAAACTACAGACAATAATTCTTTGATAACATTTTTATTCAACCAACAAACACCCTATGGGGCCCCGAGTGGCCGAGTGGCCTAAAGTGCTCTTCGTTACGGATCACTGCAATCTCACCTCTGTCAACGTGGGTTCTAGTCCAGGATTCGGCCAATGTGGATATATGAGAAGGCTCTCCAGTAGCTTCTCGTGGGTCGGTGGTTGTTTCAAGGGTTTTCCCGGGTTCATTCTCCACAATTAATACCGGCTGCCATGTATAGCCTATCGTGTGCTGAAAAATGGCGTTAAACCCCACAACAACAACAACAACATCAACAACACCCAACAAATAATATAACATCAAGACATTTTTTCAAACAACAAATTTTTGACAAGGTTGGCAACGTTGTGAAGTCAATTTAGAATTCCACTGTTGGAGCTCATTTGGCCATTGATGTACACTACGTTTCCTAGCTAAAGACAAAAGATATCCATAATGGTCACAAAACCATCTATATATTTTATGATCGTTTTTAGAAGAGTCACGATCAAAATAAGTCACTAAATGTTCTAAGGGATATCCAAGACTGCCTTCATGAAGAAAATACACACAATATTGTCCACATACCATGGAATCATACCTTGTAATTTCACATTATTTAATCCTGTCGTTTTGGCATTTCTTCTCATAAAGTCGATGGTGTCGTCTCCCTAAGGCGGTAATCCATACGAATCAAAATACTCCACACAGTCATCGTGGGGAAAGTTGATGGCAACCCAGTGGATTCCTGGGAGATGACTGTCGTCCGTGTTGATGACATAAACTTCATGGTCATTAGGTTTGCGATGAGGAATCTAATATTTAGTGCACACGACAGGATTCCAAAAAGCGGCGTACGAACTGTTGTTCAAAAGGTAATAAAGTTCTCATGTATCCAATTTTTTCTTGTTATACATGTAATGATAAGTCATCAATTCAATCCTGACCTTTTGCTTGAAAACCTCTGTCAAGTAAACGGTTTTTGGCTTCGTCTCCGTATTCTGTGCCAAGAGAGATTCAGTGCAATGGATCTCCAGAGCAGTCAGTGGAGGAGAGGAATGAAGACGCAAGTCTTTCTACCACTGATGCACCATTGCTTCTTTCGAGATGAGACCCCAAGCGTCACCAGATACACGTCCAATTTTTTTCTTGGCTCATCATCAGACATTGATCGTGTTGAATTTGACTGGGATGATCGTTTTGCCATCAATAGCAATGTTTCTATGTCAACCCTGTAATTACTTCCGCCAGGTGTTTAGCACACCAAGAGACTAAATGTTGTTCTTGTTCTGGTCATCTGGATATCACCATGTCCTCTTCATCTTCGTCTTTTTTTGGTGGGTGGTTCTGTTTCCAAACTCTCCTACCATTCCATTTTCAAAGAGGCTCCACCCTTCGAAGAGGGATACGAGTCGTCTAAACCTTCTAATAGTCTAGAATGACTTCTCTCAAACTGTTGATTTCAATCGTATTATCAAATTCGGCATACAAGAAGACTTTCACCGTCTACTTCAGTAGTCCTTTAAACTGAAGTTACACGCATTTGGCCGGATTTTATAGGGTGGAAATGTCCCTTGTCGCTGTATTGGTCAGAAGTGAAATCAAAGACCCGTAAAGCGTAACATTCTGTATAATCGTCGTACGAAATGCCGTGGCTGGTGTTGATCCCTAACTGTCCGGTGGCTTCGTACAGGGACAAGTACGACCTTAAGAAATTCTTGTGTCCAAAGTTATGTTCAAAAGGTCTGGTACACAAGGTCTTGCAATCTCGACTGACTTCGATCTTGGACACGTCGAAGTGCTGAAACTGGAAAGGATTTTCATCGTAGGCTCCCTTGAAGACTGAATTCTCAGAGATACCAATGATTAAACGCTTAGGTGACTGTCCTTGGAACAGATGAACTTCGATCATGGATCACTGTCCAGCGGTAATAGTGAAGGTTTTCACTTCCACGCGTCGCATCGGATTCATGGCGGTCGTTCTACTCAAGGTGTGACTCATGTCGATTCCCACTTTAGGTAACACTTCCACGCGTCGCACGTAGAGTCTAGCTTTTTCGATGCCTGTTTTGTAATTGGCAGCATCAGCCATCGAATGGAAAGCGGTACTGCTGTGATTCAGTCTCAGGTAGATATCCACTCCGTTCAACAAATACTTCACTTGTAACCAAATGTACAAATACAAACGATCCATCGGTCCTAAACTCTGCCCATCCTTGGTTTTGTTTAGTCAGTCGTTGAATCCCGCATTGGGGCTTGGATCTTTATCTTTAATCAAATCGGTATCTTTGAATTTGCCTACCGTATCAGGTTTTCATACCACGCAAGCATCCAGATAGGTGTTCTTGGCTTCTTTTCCGTACGTCAAGAGATTTTCTAGGTACGTTCGGTAAGGGTAAGTATCCATACTGCTACTGACCAGTTTGCTATTTAAGTACAAATCCACTTCGTTGAACAAGGAATGCATGAAAGTGTTGACGGGTGCTACGTCCTCATTACCGTCTAAAGTATTTCCAGTCGGATCGAGAACCTTGACTTTCAGGTACAAGTAAGTGCTATTCAGATCGATGTAATCTTCGGGCTGTCCTTTGATTTCAAATTCGATGGGGGCTAATGTTGTCAAAAAGGAGATATGATGAAAAAATCTACCCTTTGGGATTCTTGCATCGTCATCATAGAGGGCGACATAGCAAACAGATCCAGTTAAGTCTTGGAACATTCGCAAGACTCTCAGTACATGATTTTTCTTTTCAATAATCAGAAATACGTTAAATTCTCTTACGGTTCTTCTTTTCTTGGTCTTTCTGGCTGAGTGTGCATGAACTCCTCTGGAGGGATGTCTTTGTCGTCTCTTTTTGCCTTGTCCTTACTGTGGCGTAAAGGAAGCAGGAATGCCTGACTCGGCATGATTCAATGCATCTATAGGAGTTTATCGTCGGACCAAAATGTCTTTTCCAGTTCGAAGCAATACATTTTGCCTGCTCTCACGATGGCTTCTTTGGGGTTTTGTTGTCGATGATGACATTTTGGAATTTTTTTTGCCTTGCCTTTCAAGGCCTGCAATCCTGACCATCGTTTATAAAACGGACGCCACCGAAAGAAATGTAGATTTCAGCATATCCCCTAAACCATGTCCTCGCTGTCGAGCGACACATCGGTACACTGGATACACGACTTACAATTTGTTAGAGAATCGTTTTCGAAAACGGAGTTTCACCGTGACTTTCTCTTTGAAGAATGGAATATTTTGTCCCAGATCTCCTTTTAGACCAATACCGACAGTGTCGAAATATGACTAACTGACGGGTAAGTGATGAGGATGTACAAGTTCATGGTGAACGTGATACGTGTTTCCACCATCCTCGTCATTTGCTGTTACAGAATCCACTTTAAAAGGAATGACTCTCAGTGACGGTGCGGATGTGTGTCACACCACGTTGTATTCCACCTCATCGGAGTACACAAAAACCATAATTTCAAACAAACTACTATTGAAACTGACGGACAACGTTTCGGCATCCTTCAATTTCATCACCAGGCGACGAGCCACTTTATGGTACTCAATGGTGACACGTAGTTTGGCTTTGTCTAGGGCTTTGCAAAATAGTTCCTCAAACCTGGAAGCAATCGCGTCCACCAAATGTTGACCGCTAAAATAAATAGTCTGCTAGCATTTTCGCAGTATAGTTGGTGAATAACGTATTGCTTGCTGGATTTTTGATACCTAAAAACCCGATGTCACTTATGGCTTATTGTTCTTGATCGTTCAGGATCTCGACGTCGAAGGTGTTTTGATTTTCAGTGATGTTTTTGATATGTGTGGGATGAATGATTTCGACTAAAGCCACTTCCCAATGGGCTTCGTCATCCAGTTGGATGGCCTGAGGTAATTTCTCCGTGAAACAGCACAAGGTATTGTGGGGAAAGACATCCATGGAAGTGTTACTAGGTAACGTTAAGTAAAATTGGTTATTCATAATTTCAAAGATCTGCTGTCCGGATGGTCAAACGATGTCAGAGGTGTGTCCAAATGAGGGTTATTGTTGTTTTGGTAGAGACTATTTGGAGGGTGACTGACGTTGACCGCAAGACCCCCGTTGTTACCGTTAGAGTATTACAAGGAAGGATAGGAGAGAACTTAACAGATGCAACGGCTCAGTAAAAGGGTCCACAATTGTTTGTCTCCTTATTACAATCTCAAATTGGCAATGGCAGCACCGATGACACAACACACCACAAACATTTGGCAGAAAAAGGCGATTTTCATTTTAGGGACACGTTCTCAACACCACACCCACAAGGGTTGCCCTTGTAGATCTTGCAGAGAATAACTCGGAGAAGGAGCGGTCAATGTTGTGGTTGAGGCTGTGTTGAAGGGCACGATGGTCACTTCTTGTTAGAGTCGATGACTTGCGAAGCGTCGATCCAAGAATAAAAGCTGTGAGGATATCCTTTGCAACGTATTTTGACTACTTTGACGCGTCGTTTTCCCACCATACAGGTTCGTCAATCAAGAATGTTTTCGATGTCGCATACCTCGTCTTCTTCTTTTTGGTCACACGTGATAACTCGTGCAAGTAGAATGTTCCCCGTTCATATCTTCCAATTTATAGACGGCATGATGATGGCCACGCATTCGTCCAGTGACACGAAACAATTCGGTGGTCCAGTTGGGTAAATGACCCTTGTCGAAAGTGCGTTTGGATTTGCCAATACACACCCAATCTCCCATCGTCAACACTCCACCTTTCTTGGGGACAGCCACAGTCGGGACGTACCGATCAGGCGCTCAAAAACAGTCACTTCGTTGCCGGGAGTCATTTCTTCTGGGGCACATCGATGATCCGATGGTAAGAGTGGTTGTATGCTTTGACCAGGTGTGGTAAGAGGTCGATGTAATTGACAGTGTGTTGATGCGTAAAATATTTTCACGTGCTTTCTTTCAATGTTCTTTGAAAAGGTTTCAGGATGATAGCTTTGGTTTCGGGATTCTCGGTGATGAAAAAATGGATGTCTGCTTTCGTTAATTCTTTTTGGAAAAATTCGGTGCATTTGTTGGTTAGCCATCTAAGAGGGTGACCATCTAAGAGGGGACACCAGTTGTATGGCTTGTGCTAACTCAATGTTCGATTTGGAAGTCAATGACACGTCCCAAGCAAATTGGGAAGAAACGTCGATGACACAAAATAAATATTTTTAGCCACGATTGTAGGTGGACAAATGAGAGACATCGGCTAAATCGGCTTGCCATTGATGATCAATGCCATCCATCCGAGAGCGATTTCTAAACCAATTTCGTCGAATGGGTTTGTGTAAGGTGTACGTGTCTTGTTCTTGTAACCATCGTTGCACTTCAGATGAACGGACACTTTTGAGTCGAGTGTTGGCATTAAGATACAATTTCTGATTTTCTCCGTATCCTGCAGGATAGGCTGGATCGTAGTAAATGCTGGCTAACAGATTCTCCGTCAGGACTCTCTCTTCAATAAGTCAGCCACTGTTCATTGATGTTGAGGTGAGGTGGTGGTTTGGAAACGGCTTTACGTGTCCAACGTGCCACGGGAGAAGAAGCCGAGGGTAGTGGTGGTGGCATGGGATGACCTTTGTCTTGCTTTCTTTTTTTCACTTCTGACTTCCCTTCTTTTTTTTCACTTACGTCGAAGGAGGTGTGGACATCATCTTTTTAACCCAAGCTTTGAGTTCTTCTCGTTGGGGTGTAGGGGAAGGGGTCAACAAGGACGCTGAAATCTTACTAGGGATGGGAGCGGATGAAGGTGCTTGAAAGACTTCTCGTACCGCTTCTTCTTCATGCATCCGTGGGGCTGCGTCTGTCTTGGGCACTGAGGGTAGTGGTGGTGATGGACTTTTCATCAGGGTATTAAAATGTCGGTGGAGCTGTTTCGAATAAAGCTTTCTGGTGAAAGAGTTGAAGTCGCTGAATCAAGTGACCGTACCGTTGAGAGTTTTCCGTTTCTGACTAATCGTTGCGATCCATCAAGGATTGCTACTCGTGTTGTAACTAGGACATTTCCGTCAAATGAGGATTAGGAGATACAAGTGGGGTCATTGTTCTTGAGAACGATGGAATTCCTTTCATCGTTTGTAAGGCACTAAAGTGAGTTTTCGTCCTTACATCAGATCCTAAAGGTCGCACCTGAGATCCTTTCACCCCAGAGGTTTTTTTTTATTTTCGTGGCATTTATTATCTTTGTCCCTTTGGTAGAACACCTCCAAGGAGTCCTCCCAGCATGTCTCCCACTATTCCTTTGGCAATAGGTCTCATCAGGAGTAAAAAACACTCCGCGTTGTACCAACATCTTTTTTCTTTTGACGAATGGGGATTTTCTTTTAAACCATTTGGCGAAGAACGTGTACATGATTTGCGATGCGTTCTTTCTGGTGTCCATACAAAGGTATCGTTCCTTTCAAGACATTCAAACAACATTCGCCCACGGTATAGATGACGTCTTTGGAGGAAGTTTGAATGGACAGGAGAACAGGGATGGTGATGGTGTGCACTTCTGATGGGTGACATCTTTTTGCGTTCAGGAGCAGCAAAACAGTGATACCCATCGTTTACACTAGGTCTTTCTTATAGTGGAATTCGTCGCCACTGATTAGCGGTTCGTTGTATCAACTTTATGACAGGCAAAACTCGACGTTGAGGGGTTCGCAACGGACAAAATCAGGACAGTTCCTGCTTGTATAAATCCAGTAAACTCTGTCACATAACCGATCTCCCTTGGACATTGATTTTGTGGGCATGTGCTGTGTTATCTGCTGCAGCTGCGGCTCAAGAGAAGCAAGAGGGTGTCACCAACGTAGGAGACGTTCCTGGAAACACAGTTTATTTCCATCAAATTAGGAAACACTGGTGACAAATCGGACTTGGCTGGCATCACAAGCAACGGAAAAGTGGAAGAACCTGGGGCTACTGTAGACGCGGTCACAGTTGCTGCAGGTCGAGGCTTGGGGATGTAAGTTTGCATCATGGCCACAGTATCTATAAGCCGATTGCTAGGGTATTTTCTTGGAATTTTTCTTTTTCTGGGGCTATGACCTGGTCTTGACACCACTTCTCTTTTTCTTCTGGGTACGTTTGGGTCGGAGAGTGGCTTTGTTCATGTAGATGACTTTTTGGGGGCATTGAGATCCCATTTTAAGAGGGATCAAATGATGACACCTCCTAGAGAACCGCTACCTCCAAGTTTCAATATGATTTGCTTTTTGGTTTGAGAGTCGATGCGGAGATCAGCCAGTTGCGTAAAGGCGCCTTTGTTTCTCTCAAGGAGGTGTTTGGTTTGATGTAGGATGTGAATGATACCTTGAAGTAATTGACGTGCTGTCACCGTAAACCATCGTAAGACTTAGCTGAGACTGGATTCTAAGACACGAGCACGTAATTGTGCATTTTGTTCGCTACTGATGCCGTGCAAGGCACGAATCAATGTGACGAGAAGATGAGCATGAAAGGGCGTCATTCTTACGATGTGCGAAACAGACCAAAAGTGTCCGAGGTTTTATAGATATTTTTGTTAAGTCGACTGGGACGTGTACATGACAGACCCTCCATCTTGGTACCAGTAGTGAAACAGATGGGTGCGAAATCGCAAATAATCGGTGGTAGTGATCTTTAAATCCACGAGTTAACATGCGTGTGGGGTTTGAGTTGATATTGAGTGGCATCGTCGTAGGCATGAGTCATCAAATGAATTCCTAACGGTTATACTTACACTTGCACTTACAATTTATCTCTAGAACTTTTAAACAAGACCACGTAATCTCATTTGGACTGATGGGCTTTACTCTGTTGAATCATATTTTGAGTGATGTAAATGACACTGGCATTAAGATGATGCCCTTTGTGCGTAAACCACAGTCTAATATGTCGAAGATGACCATATGAGTTTGAGTGGGTCAGAAACGATCAAGTCGTCTTTGCCAGGAATGCCTTCCATACAAACGATGGAATCTCTTTTACTTTCTGGCAGGAGATTGTATGTCGATCGCCACTCCTTGTAAAACCACACGATACTTTGAGGTGGACGATCGCTCAAATGATTTTTTTGTTCGATCAAACGTCTGACAAATTCTGTTTTGCCTGAACCGCTCAGTCCAGCAATTAACACGATAAAGGGATGGCGAAGATACAAAGTCTCCCAACTAGCACGATCTACGTTTTCGTCAATGACTTTGAAAGTGGAGGAAGAGGGAGCAAAGACAGCAGAGATATGCATAGTGCAGGGAATGTTTCTTTGGAAACGAACAGACAAGACAAGAGTTTTTATACTTTTTCAGGTCACCTTTATTTCAATCTTTTTTACATTGAACACGAAAGACACAAATACATCAAAGCCAAATGATTGTTTACATCGATACAGATGCAACTGTCTGTTTCAAAGTACAGCATGCGCTCTCCTATCTAGTGTAAGGCTTCGTACAATTTTAAGCGAGTATGGGCTGTCACGTAGGCTGCAATGATGATATTTCCAAATTCGTCGGCCTGTACAAAGACCAGTTCTTCGGAATTGACCAGGATCAAGTCTTCGCAAAGAACGTTCACATGTTTCATGTATTTGGTTTTGTCGTCAATAATCTGGAAGTAGCGGGAAGGTTATGTCAAAAACTCCGTCTTGGGTAAACACTGTCGTTTTGCCATTTTTCCCCACAAGCAATTCAACATCACTTTGGCAAACGATCGTCGACCTTCGTTTTTCCCGATGTGACCTAAAGTGATGCCTTCCTGCTCCAAGTATTTCTCTTTGAATTTATTTGGTCTTCCGGTGTGTGGCACCAGGAAGGATAGCCGCTGGATTCTTGTTTCAGTTTCAAAAAGGCATCCAGTTTGCGAAAATGCCTTTCTGAGTCTCGTCACCCTTGCGGTACTGTTCTGTCTTGGGAAAGTGGTAAATTTCATACACTTCTAACAATTAGTATCCCAGGTCCAGAGCTTTAAACAATTCCACGCTAACCCACGTTCTTGTCAAGGCGCGTTCTTTCTGGGTGAGCTGGCAATATTGGTCTTGGTTGTACGTTTCTGCACAAGTACGGTACAAAGGAAATATCATTTTGGTTCCATTTAATCAATCCTTCGTATTGTCGAATGTTCGTTACGTCGATGTGTTTAGTCAGCAACTGTAGGTGCCCTGCGGAAAAGTGACAATATTTACACACGTAAGGAAACAGCGAACACACGTCCAAGTATTTGATTTCTTCTCCTTTCTCCTAGTCGGCTTGCTACAGCAAACAGGTGGCATTCGTCCGTCCTCCATACAAACTGTCCCGCGGGTTCAGAGGGTCCACGAACTTGTAAATTTCCAAGATACGCTTAAAGTCGGGATAGGCTTTCAAACGGTGATCGTACTCGTGTTCCCACATTTCCACAACTTGGTATTCTTGCTGCTCCAATTTTAAGCATCGCTCACAAGTGGCCTCGTACAAGTCTTCCATGGTCCGTTGTAAAAACTGATTTTTGGGTGTACCGTTGGGGGTAGCAGATCGGATATCCGTGAAATAAGCATCCGTTAAATTCTTGGGGTTTCCTAAGTCCCAGCCGTCCACAAAATACGTTCCAATGGTCTTTTCACCTACTCCGTTTCGGGCGTGATGGATCCACTTGTCTTCCTTGTCACACAAGTAATATAGCCCGCATAGAGCTTTGACCGAGTATTGGTGTTTGACAAAATTGGTCGTTTAAGGGCGAATGACATCCAGGGTCTTTTCGCTCATGAATCGTTTGCGGTACATCAAAGAACACCCTTTAGCAATGGTGCAGTCTTTTTTCAAACGATCGATCCGTCCATGAACAATTCTCGAAATTTTCCACAGCATCTCCGTAAAATGTCCACGTCGGAACGAGAATACTCTAACATTTCTTCCTGAAATTCGAATGGGTCCGAAGCGTGAGTTTGGTACCAAGCGTAGAAAGCTTCTCGTTGTTCGGTGCGCATGTTGTCGGGGTCATAATAGTGAGCATCAAGCGAATTGGGTAGAACGGCGTGTTGCTTGGCTTCGGTATTGAAAAAGTGCGATAAATAACCTTTGGCCATTTCTGTCATTCCAAATGGTTTAGGCATTCGTCTCAAACCCATGGTCAAGTAACTCATCGAATCTTTAAACTGCACTTGTCCCACTTGCATGGAAATTAGTTTGGCTCCGTTCAAAGTCACTCTAGGACGTTCTGTGCTTTGTTCCGTATAGTATTTTAAAAGAAACTGCCCATCGTATCCCGAGAAATTGTAAACCATCACCAATGGCAATCTCCGTAACGTTCGACGTTCTCTTGACCCCACGTTTCGTCAATATGGACTAAGATTCATTGGGCAAAATCGGTCAGCGTGTTAGGTCCACGAAATATTTTTTCACGTCCTCCAGGAATCTTGCTACAGTGAGGGCAATTACTAACGATAGGCTTTGGATGCACTTCTCGCACGCTCGATGAGCCACGCAGAAATTCAGAATGTGAATGCCAGTCTCTTGCATCATTCGAAATCGAAAAAGATGAATTTGCTTTTCTTCTGGTCTTCTTCCTCTTCCTCCTGTAGGGGTTTATATTTTTGAATGTAGTATTCGTGTTCCACGTCCACGATTTGGTGAGAAATGCAACCGTTTCTTTCCTGAACATATGTGAACCCTGCTACTATTGGTACGTATGCCTTGTCCACAATTAGGGAACAATCTGAGGAGTTAACAAGCACTTTTCCGCTGTGAACCTTGCGTCTTCATATACTGTTGGTAACAGGTAGGGCTGACAAAAGTTCGCTGGCAAGCTGGGCAATGCATTCGTTTTGTCCTTCGCCAAGACAGGGATTAGAGGCCAAACATCCCTCACATTTCGTTCCACAATGCTTGTGATGCTCTCGATTGTTATATCCATAGTCACATTTCTCACAATAATAACAGTATTCCACGAATCTGGTGATACTGGTAATGGTATCGAAATGTTAATCGCAATGATAGACATGACTGTCCGTGTTTGAAAAATTTGCTTTGAAACAACAGAGGTCCGCGCACTACTTGATGGTGTTTTTTCAAGGTGTAGCATTGACATAAGACGCCTTGCAATGTTTGCATTTCAGGAATGTCATAGGGTGTGTCTTTGGACAGGCCAGCTTGCTGTAACAGGAGTTCTGCTTCTCTTTGTTGTTTTGCTCGGTGTCGAATGTTCTCCGAGGTTCTTTCCCATTCTGCCGTGTCGTTCTTGTCGGCATACGTTCGTCCCACCACGATGGCACGAGCTAAACACATCTTGTCTTGAGTAATGTTCATTTAAATGAGACTAAGCTTGAAATGCGAAGGTTGTCCACCAGGAACATCTTTTTGCGTTGTCCGGTCTCTTTGGGAAGAGAATTGTGGGTCATGTACAGTGTCGCTTTTCCATCGGTGATGTGAAGTTGGCCATTTGATTGATGCACGTGTTGAATCTTTTAGATGACTTTGGAAGGTGTAAATTCTGCAAGGCTGTTATACTCGATCCAAACAGGTGGCTTCAAACTGTCGTGGTAAATGGAGAGTCTCAAGCGATCGTCTTCTTTGGCTTGACATTGTCGTTTCAGTGTGGTTAACAAAGAATCCCATACATCAGTGATGAATCCCTCTGCTTTCTCCAGCGGTACTCTGACTTGAAATCTTTAAATTTCACCGTGTACATGTAGGCCGTAGTTCTAAATTTCCTAGAGGAGCGTTTATCCGTCTCTCGAATGTGGTAATTCTTTTATGGGAATAATAGCAGTGGACTTTGGCTTGTGTGTGCTCTCTGGATCCGAATTCTGGCTCACTCATGTCATCTGCAAAATCACTCTCATTTGACTTCAGCTACTGTGCGAGGCGATAGGTCGCGTTTCTGCCTCTTGCTTTCTTCTTTCTTCACGAAATCATGCGATCGTTTGATCTTGATTGCAAAAGGTCAAATGACTATATTTCAAATGTCTTGACCAGCTATATATAAATGTAAGGTAGGTGTCTTCCCTATGTAAACGGTCAGTGTCTTCCCTCCAAGTATTTATTTCACCCTCAATCCTACCAGAAAGAAGGAAGAGCCAACACGGATCGAACTAACATCAGAGCTATGCGAGGCGTCATACGAAGGTTTTCTTCAGAGAAACTGACGGACTATTCCACTCCTTTCGAGATTAAAGTCAAGACACGTGCTATATCTGTCAGAAGAAAGGACATTGGGCTAGAGAGTGTCAACAACGTCAAAGCAATACAAACGCGAAAAGAGACAAAGGTCAAGATGCCTGCTATCATTATAAAGAGAAAGGACATTGGTCAGACTGCCCTAAGAAACAACAGAAGCAGGAGCAAGAGATGGGTTCCGAACAGGAAGAAGAGGTACCACCGAAAAGGAAAAATCAAGACCAATCCAGAATGAGAAGAAAAGAAGACGAGAAGAAAGTGAGGAAGAAGGGGGGGGGGGGGGCGAAGAAAAAACCTGTGACAGTGAAAAAATGCAAACAAAGGAGAGAGTGAACAGAAAAGAAGTGTCTATGAATTTTTTAAAGAGATGTGTTGTGAAATTAGATTGTAATTTGTACCAGAGAATATACCAGAAAGATAAACGTAAGTGTCTCTTGGTTTTGATTTTAATAATCATAAGGACCTACACACTCACACATGTACATGATGGAAAAAATAATCTTGAGTTTTATTTGATTTTGGCAAACACTGAGCAGTCCCTTTTCGAGAGAGATGGGCCGTGAAATGGACCGTTGGGTGTTTGTTGTTGTTTTCTTTATTATATATATATATATATATATATATATATATATATATATATATATATATATATATATATATATATATATATATATATATATTCAGGTACGGGAGGTAATGCGCTTTAACTGCCTTATCCCTTTGCCACGGCCATGACCTACTTCTAGACCTGCTACTTCATTGATTTGGAAGAGATCACTAGTGTTGGTATCCTCGGTGTAGGGGGACTGTGGACGGGATTGGAATGTTTGGTCCGGGAATTTCTTTTTCTATTTGGTCGTAAAAAAGAAGTCTGATACATTTGTTTCAGACTCCTTAACTCTGCCACAATGTCTAAAAGTACCGTCACCATTTGACTTTCACCGTTCTCCTTCTCTCCTAAACCTTGTTTCTTCTTTTCTTCTTCTTCCTGTCGTTTTCTGCTTGCCTCTGCTTCATCTCGCTATTGCTGTTGAATGCGGAAATATTGTTCTGCTTCATTCTGCTGTTCCAAAAATTTCTCCAATTCTTCTTTTTGTTTCTGTTTAAAGTCCTGACGTTTGGTAAAGAAGGATAAAGCGGAGAAGGTACTGCTACCGGAACAAATTCTTGTGAGAGAATATCCGCTAAATCTCCCCCCCCCCCCAAAAAAAAATCGTTCTCTTCCGGAAGTAGAGCTGGTTGTTTTAATAGCCACTGCTATGCCACCACTCCTCGTTTCCCTAATTCACCGTCATCGTAGTTTCCGTCATCTTTTAATTTCGTCGCATTGATTCACTGTGCACAGACTCTAGCGTACCTATATATGGAATGTGACGTCACAGATAGCTCTCTTCGGACTGTGACTGAATTTTGTAACGCGTATTAGGATTGGTGATAGGACTCAATCCGTTACGATCTGCTCTTCCACTATAAATAACCGTGATTCATCTTATTCCATTCACCTGTTCTCATCAAAAGATGTGGACTAACGTAGAATATCTACCTTCATATCGTCGATGCTGTTCAACCCGGACTATCCCATGCATGTCAAACCATCATTGGCTATCACTCAGATCACCGTTACAGCTCTTTGGAAACGAAGAATCTATGCGTAGAGGCAATGCTATCTAAAACGAGTCTTAATGTAAGGTCTAGATGTCAGTCGAAGATTGAGAAAGAGAAGAAGATCCGTGAGATGCAATCTATTTTAACTGAATGGTGTTAACACAAAAAGCCCTTTTCAGGGCGCATCAACTGTCTTGAAACGAGGCCTATTCTCTATTGCCTAAATTTTTTTTAGTCGATTGTATAGTTGTTTGTTTGATAGATTTATGTCGATAAATGTATGTATGTCTATGCATGTGTCTCTAACCCTGTCTCTAACCATGTCTCTACATCTCTGTCTCTATTGTGTTTGTCCCTAGAGTAGCGCGTATACTTTTCAGCCCCTTGCCACACTGTTCCTCCCAACTGAAGTCAGCCACTTGCAACATTGTTGCAAGGAACTGTCACCCATTTTATATTCCCATAGATCTTATACATTGCCTCTAGTAGATTGCAAAATGTAAAGCAATTTTGTATGGAGATAAAAAGTAGATGTGTTTGTGTATGTATGTATGTATGTATGTATGTATGTATGTATGTATGTATGTATGTATGTATGTATGTATTGGTGCCAAATTTAGTATAACAGTTTCTGAATATAATTTCGTAGCACATTGTGTTGTGGTCAGCGTGACACATGAACATTAAGATTGACTTATGGGCTAGCCTACCGATAAACTTGGTAGCTAGCGACAATTAACATCTCTTGATTGGGCATAAACTGAGTTTTAATTACGGGCCGCTTGGCTAACGGTCACAGCCAGACAAAAGTGCAATGTTACCGAGAGGTCATAGAAGTATAGTTACAAGAGTTGAGACAAACCAGGGTCTATTGTAGGACGTTGTGGTTCATTTGAAACTTGTCATAACATATTTTCCAGAATAGTTATTAATAAAGTCTGATTTCTGACTTCTATGGGACTTTTAAGAATTTTGGCGGGTAAAGTAGTAATCCTTATTGGCTACGCTAAACGAGGAGGGTGTATTCCCGTACGAAATTCATGGTGTTACCATTACCTCCATCGCGATATTGATAAGTCCATGTTTTTTCTGCCGAGCGGTAAAGTACGAGGTACTCCGAGGAAAATTAATGAGTATTTTCTCTCGGTAAACAAATTCTCCGTAGGTCAAAAGGGGGTCTGGAACTTTTAGAGGTCCATATCCAGAAAAGAGACTGATTGAATCCTCTGATGATAAGCGTGTGATTCTATGATAAATCACGAGGGAAGTTTAAATAACATACGGTGTGTTCATTGATACAAGTTTGCAATTATTGTTAAATTTATTCATTTTAATTTCATACCTCAGTTTTTCTTCGAGTTCAGAAATAATCGTGCACGTGATATGGTTCATTTACTGTAAGGACGTCATACAATATTTCATTATAAAAATGAGATCGGGTTCAGTTTTAAATATTTAATAGAACCATGTAGTGTAAGATTTCAAGCATTTCTTCTGACAAATTGTGAAGAGTAATCTGAAATGATTTATATAATAAAGATTTCATGCTTTGTATAAGGTATGCTGAGAATTTATTTTTGCCACGTCTCGAAATGTAAGTCCATGAATCGCTAATAGCAAAGTAACGCAGTTAAGAAAATGAGTGATGTCAATTAATTAGTGTGTAATTAATTGTGAATTTCCTTCAACTGAGAATCAGCTAACTTGAGGCAAATTCAGCTGGTATATTTATAGACACAGTTATGTCATGGACTCTGTAGAGATGAGAAAGCAACTAAAAAGATATTGATTTATGATAACAGGATAGTGAGTATTGGCGATATGCCCATAGCTAGTTCAGTTGAATATTCGATAGACGATATCTGATGAAAAGAGGTCTAATATTCGTTATTCCCAGGAGGAGGAAAATCCTGACATGTATTTAGGTTTGGTAATATTTTTATTTGAGGGGAATTAAAGTTCCACACCTGACTGCACAATGAGAAAGAGCGCAGTCCGCAACCAAGAGATGATGACCCGAAGATTCTAGAAGAGAAGAGAAAAGAAAAGAGAAAAGAAGAGAGAGAGAGAGAGAGAGAGAGAGAGAAGATATACAGAAAGACCGACCGATCACCAGTAGTGATTTGGAAAGGACCGGAAACACCAGGTGATGCTGTCATGCCGGCAATCTGAGTTCGATCAGTCACTCGATCATTTGATGAAATCTGTTCTATCAGTATAACAGAACGGCTATTTGAATTTCGCATAATTCTTTTACACTGTTTCCGAGGGCCCCGAGTGGCCGAGCGGTCTAAAGCGCTCTCCGTTACGGATCACTGCCATCTCACCTCTGTCTGTGTGGGTTCTAGTCTCTGATTCGGCCAATGTGGGTATGTGAGAAAGCTGCCAGTAGCTCCTCGAGGGTCGTTGGTTCTTTTCTGGGATTTTCCGGGTTCTTCATCCACCATTAATAATGGCCGCCATGTATAGCCTATCGTGTGCTGAAAAATGGTGTTAAACCCTACAACAACAACAACAACTATTTCCGAAGAAAGTGAATTCGTCACATGCCATGTTTTATTTCATTTGTTTTTGTTTATGTAAATAATTAATTGTTGTATTTTGCAAACGGGGCTAGAGTTGTAATATTTTATATCTCTGCTCTGCACTCTGTTATTCCATCCATAACTTTCATATTTTATTTAATTTTATTGTTTCCTCGATCCGGGTGATAACACCGTGGTCGGTCATTTCCTTGACAACGATAAGCACCAAAAAACACCCTTATAGCTTATATATAGTGTATGTGCCCTTTAAATATATATATAGTTCTTGGATGGAAAACTTCACAATTTAAAGGATATGAGCCATGGTAAACATCCTGTAATAGGACCGAGTGAAAACACAGTATGAGTGAATGGAAGTTTATGAAATGAAAGATAAACATTTCCCGACAATATATACGGAAGTAGACTCACCAACACACCCACTACGTATGATATACGACTACCACACCGAATATGTTATGAAAAGAAAACAGTCATATTTTAATTTAGTTATTGTGTGAATCATGTTATTATATATATATATATATATATATATATATATATATATATATATATATATATATATATATATATATATATATATATATATACATATAGTAGGACTATGTAAAAAAATAATCCACTAAAAAAATAATATATATATATATATATATATATATATATATATATATATATATATATATATATATATATATATATAGAGATATATATATATATATATATATATATATATATATATATATATATATATATATATATATATATATAGATAGATAGATAGATAGATAGATAAATATAATGAAATGAGTATGATTCACAGAATCATGATGCAGAGGAATAAGAATCTTTCACACAACCGTATGATGCAAAGCAAAATATATGGTTCATACTACCATGTGTCCTTGTAAAGGAAATGCAGTGTATACTGTCCTTATTCAGAGTTTGGAATTCATATCACTATTCCTCGACCTTCTCCATAATTACAAAATCCTATGTCCGCGGAGAAGTAAGCATGGTTCTTTCAACCTCATGTCCTTGTAAAAGAAATACAGTGTATACTGCACTTATTCAGAGTTCGGAATTCACATCACCATTCCTTCGCCTTCTCTAGAATCCGGAATTCTTCTCCTACACGTACAGGCATGTAGTAACAGATACAAAGTCGGTTGAATTTAGTTCAGTGGATACGCTGCCACACTGCTAGTCATGCTGCCGCTATTTTGGTTCTTCCAGCCCATCCATCCATCTTTAAATATACCAAACTGCTCATAATAAGAAATAAACTTAGCGATGAATTATTATAGACAACCAATATATTACAGACCACACACACACACACACACACACACACACACACACACACATATATATATATATATATATATATATATATATATATATATATATATATATATATATATATATATATATATACACATACATACATACATACATACATGTAGGTGTGTACGTATGTGTACGGTTACAAAATTGTCTTATATATTATTTAACACTTACCCTATGGCTGTAGTAAGTCGTAAGAGTATTGTTTTACTGGTGTGGTCCCTCTCAGACTCCATAATAGAGAGGACCCCCTAGTGCCGAAATTTGAATGATTTTATGTGTTTTGTTGCCCCCATAGTATATATAGTGCGTGTATATTCAAATAGAATTTTGACAGATTTATTAATTTGGATTAGGGTGTTTTACACAGTCCTACTCTAGTGTTTTTACAGCTCCTTAACCCTGGCTGGTTTCGAAGCTTTAAGTACCTTAGTGATCCTTGCCAGGGATCTATGTTGTCCAGTGTAGGATATATGCGTATGATATATGTAATGTATGCTTTTTTTTTTGTTAGGGCTGGCTCTATACTCATATTTATGTTTAGAGTTGTCTTTTGTTATGAGGATTCCCATGTAAGAAAAAAAAATAATTCCAGCTAGGGAGGTCCGATATTAGTATGTGTCGGTGGCATGTGATTCCAGTCTTTTGTTTGCACGCTTCCGAGACAGGACAATACCTTCATTCCCATGCTCCTTATCTAACGTGAAAGGGATGTGTGTAGAATAGAAGAGGAAAGTATAAGTTTGAGAATAAAATAATCAAGAGGAGAAAGAACAAAGAAAATATTTTTATTGCTTAGTGCGTGTATGTTGTGCATTTTATACCTCGTAGTTTTAGTAGATTGTATATGTATCTCCATTTTTGTGTTTTCGTAATGTTCTATAATTTGACCTCACCTACCTCGCGTGAGCCACGTAGCTTAGGCAACATACCATCATATGCACCTTAATCAGTAAGGCCAATCCCTGTCCCACTTTTTTTGTTCTTTGTGAACCTATCTATGTTGTTGCTTGTATAAGTTTCTACGAGGTATTCACTGTTTTCATTAGTATGTTATTTGATTTTGTATTAAATTCAGTATTTATGTTGTTACAGAATATCAAAACTTAAGTTGCAAAAACGATGCAGAGTAGCTCGTTTAGGAAGCAGCAGAGAGGCTGAACAGGCTCTAATTGGTTCACTCTCCGTTTCGCAAAATAAGACCCCCACAAATCGCGATTGTCTCAGTACCTGGTATGAGAAAACACTGTCAACAAAGTTAATAAACTCTAATTGACTTACCCAACGATCACGTTGGTGTCAAGTTTGAGACAGCGCCTCTCTGCTGCTATAAATTAAATCATTATTATATCAATAATGGCAAACATCGGAGAACCATATTCCGCTAGATTGGCACGAGAGCGACTAGAAGCAATCAAAAAATTTCTTCCTGTTCGTGATTTTGTAAGACAAAAACTTCAAGAACGTCAAGAAGCAGAAGTTGAATTTGCTACGGGTACATAACAGTTATTTAAACCTATTACAGCGGTTACTGAAAAAGCTATATGGAGAGATATTAAGGATGAGGAGGATAGGAAGAAGGGTATTCTTTCAGTAGTAAACAAACCGCTGAGCAGACTGAAAAATAGCAAAAGGAACTGAAAAAATAGCAGCGAGAACTAAGAAAACAAAAAAGATTTTACAAGAACTTCTTACTGATATAGCTGCAGCTCAGCCTCCACCCGTCGGCGAAGAAATACTTGAAGGTATTAGAAAAATTCGTACTGAAGTTGCCGACGTGAAAAAAGAACTTGCATCTAAATCAATAAGAGAAAATATTGAATTGATTGCAAGATTTAGGGAAGGTTTTGTCGAAGATATTAGAAATACTAAAAGAGAAAAATTACCTCAAAAAATATTAATTAGTATGTTTAATAGTATTTTAAAACCGGGTTCTTAAAAAGTAAGTGATGATAATCTTATTAAATGGATATATCGTATATATAAAAACAAAAAACAAGCCAGAGATGATGATTTAGAATACAGAAGTCTTTTTGAAAAAGACCGAGACTTTATAAAGAGAGTGTGAAACATATAGAACAACAGCAGCAACAGATAGAACAACAACAGTCTTCTTCACCGCAGCAAACGTTGATGTCGGAACTTAAAAAGTCTGAGGTGCTACTTAAAAAAGCAAAAGAAGAAAGATCACCCTTAAGACTATTTAAGAAAAGCACGGAAACAACAGAAGAAGGAGCAACCGGAAGTGGTTTAGGAAGTGGTCTTGTTTTGTCCTAATAATATCCTCGATGACGTGAAACGGTTAGAAGTTCTCATAGGAGGAAAACGAGCTGAAAATAACTCACCAGAAATAATTAATGAAGCAGCTGACATTTGTCGACGATTATTTCAAGGCGGTATCATGGATCCTGATATTTACCGAGAACTTATTGATGAGCTCGTTGATGATTATCATAGCGACTAATTGTCACAGTGATTAGATAAATAAATAATTAAATAAAAATGATTGTACACAATTCTCATCGTAGACCAGTTATGGTCAGGATGGTAAATTCACGATTGCCAGTATACAGGATGACTTACGGAAATGGATTTGGTGATGTTGTTCTGGGTTTATTCACGAGGATAGCCCCCAAAGCAATGCCAATTGCAAAACAATTATCGATGAAAGCCATGGATATTATTCGTGATAAAGTTCCTGGTGCTATTGGTAACGTTGCCAGTAAAGCGTTCTTGGCAATCAAGGACAGACTAGCACGATTGATACATAGACCAAAAGTGGTCCAACCACCACCAGTAAAATTACCCTGGACTGAAGTTATGCCCGCACATGTCAGTAAAATAATAAATCAAGCCGCAAATAAAAAAACTAGCAGCCTTGATGAATCAAGGGACAGAACAAATAAATACAAGTCTGATATCAGGAAGTGGTCATCGTTTTAGACGATAACAAATTATAATAAAATGTTTAAACGTGAATCCGACACAGCGTTTGAGATAGATGAACCGGTTCTTAAAAATGAGTCAGTGCGTTATTTTCAGTATTATTCTTATGACGCATGAGATCCAGATCAGCGAGGACTAATTGAATTACAGGTTCAAGATACAAGCAGATATTTCTTGCCCGCTGAAGCATTTATTGAAGTAGAAGGTGAAATTATAAGAACAGATGATACAGAATACGAAGGTGATGTTAGAGTCGGTTTTGTTAATAATGGAATTATGGTCTTGTTTGAAAGTGCTACATATGTGATTGACGGAAAAACAATTGAATCAATTGAAAATAATGTTGATATAGCTACAACAATAATAGGTTTGGCAAGATATTCTGACGATTATACAAGATCAGCTGGTCCATCAATGATGTTTGCTAAGGACACCTCTAATTTTCCTAACAATGATCAGTACAATATAAGACGACCAAGAAACAATGCCAACAACGCTGACGCTGATGTACAGTCGGTGGTTCTTGGTGCTAATACATAATTTAATTTAGGATTCACAACACGCAAATTAATGCTGAGTGGTAATCGTAGAAGATTTTCATGTGTAATTCCGCTGTCGCATATATTTGGATTTTGTAGAGATGCTAGAAAAGTAATTTGTGGAGCAAAACACACAGTTGTGTTTTTTAGAAAAGCTGATGACAATGATGCTTTATGGCGACCTCTGGGTGATGCTAGTAAAATAATACTAACAAAACTTTCGTTGTGGATGCTGGTAATGACTCCGGCAATTGCTGAAGAACAGCGATTACTTTCTTTTATGGATCAAGGTGGTAAATCGTTGTTATCATGGCTTACAGTAACCACAGATAATGCTCAAAGTGGAATTAATGGTTTATTTACATGGTGTATAGCATCTCAGCAGGGAGTTTCTGCACCACGACATATTCTCATTGCTTTTCAAGATATTACACGATTAAACTCACAAACACGGAGTCATATGATATTTGATAAACTCGGTGTTTCTGAAGTTTCCTTAAAAATAAACGGACATCAAGAATCATCTGAGAATATACTGTTAGATTTTAATACTAATCGTGTTGCACGTGTATATCATGGTTTGACGAAATATCTAGGACATGATCTAGATATAAATACTGGCTTACACATATCACAATTAGATTTTGCAAATATTATCCAATCTATTACTTTTCACTGGAACATCTTGATTTAGTTAGACAATCTGTCGTTGATATACACTTTCGAGCTAAAGTAAACACAGGTGGTGGTGTTAATTACAGAGCGATCGCAGTTATACTCAGCGATAAAACAATGTTACTTGAAGGTGTTTGTGGGCGAATGAGAGTTATTGATGCACCAGTGGAAAACATGTAGACAATTAGACCAACCGATTAATTATAACATTGTCAAATAGTCACGTTAATGTCACTCCTGCTCAGGTGAAAAAATTACAATAAAAAAACGCGAGCGCATGCGGGACATAAATAACATTGAAGCGAGATCAAATTGCTAGTGGTGGTCCAAACAAGTTATCGTTGACTAAAACTCAACTAAAACATTTCAATAAAGCGCAAAAAGCAAAATCCGGAGTTCAACTTGATTTCGCTCCAAGTGCCATCAACGACATTATTAAAACCGGTGGTATATTTCCACAGCAATACCAGCATTAATTGCTGCTGCTGCTGCCCCAGCTGTTGCAAAAGCAGCCGCGTTGGGTGCTATTGGAACCGCTGCTGGAATGGCATTAAAGAAAGCAACTGGAAAGGGATATAAAAAAGGAGCGGGTCTAAGACTTCCAGTAACTCCGCACTCATGGTACCCAAAACGTTTTTAACAGACGCAGCGGGTCTGGCGGTGTCAAATTTTGATTTACTCGATGCTGTTAAGCAACTTAAAATAAACAAAATTCAGAGGTGTTTTTATGCGAGATCAGTTACCGAACCAACCAATACCAACGAAAATGGAATTATTTATCCTGATAACAGCGATGGTCCAGGAACTCATTGGGTTGCTTACGCGATTGATCCACGTGGAATTGTTTATTTCGATTCGTATGGGTTAGCGCCGCCAGTTCAATTTCTAAAATATGTAAATAGAGTACAAAGTACTCCATTTCAAGTTCCAGTTTGGTACTCAACGCTACCAACAAAAACATTAACCGATCCACCAATATGCGGCGGTGAAGTACTTAATGTACTTGACGCGTTATCAAAATCAACCAAACCACCTCACAAAGTCGTGCATGAGTATACCGCGGATAAATTTAACATTTTAAACAATCCCTAGAGTAATTAAGGTTGATATTTACGGAAGATCTCTCAGCACGAGTAAAAGCAAAAAACGCGACGACGTAGATTTATCAAAATATGCGACCAAAGATGAGATTGATGATCTTTTAACGTTGTCCGGGATAGACACAGATGAGGTTGTTATTTTTCAGGACCGATATGACAAGCTAAAAACCAGCAATATCAAATGGAATGACATAGTTCAACGAGTACTCGGCGCGGTCACGGATAACGTCCCTGTGTTTACTGACAACGGTAGATTCAGAGATTCAAGTATATCAGTTACAACCATCAGAGATGAAATCACAAAAAAGTTTTGCTAATCGCTTAAAAAATACCGGTGACACAATGACAGGAGAACTCAACATGAACGGAAATAAAATAGTAGCCGTAACAGATCCAACATCTGATGAAGACGTGGCAACAAAAAAATATGTCGACGTTAACCACAGCACCGTAGATGGTAAATTATCCACGTTACGGGCCGAGTATGATGTTCACGTAAATGCGTTTAAAAATCTACGTAGAAACTTTAGAAAAATTAATGCAACCACAGAGGAACTTTTTGGTACCCCATTGACCGTTGACGCAAAACTCTCTGATATCAAAATAACATTATATATAAAATCGCGAAATATCGCCTACATCGACAATATGCCGGTCACTGGATTCGAACTCGAAGCGTCGAGAACGAGAATTAGCCACTCTACCACTGCGCCACGGAGCCTTGTTACAATCACTTTTGGATTTTAAAAAAATAATACAATCACTTTTAGATTGCAAAAAATAATACAACTTGAATTTAGGTCTACTTGAAAATTTATTCATTTTCTGGATAATATATAATATAAAATAGTGTGTGTTGCATAATCTTCTGAAATCAAGGGAGGTAACTCCATCATCGACTTTTACACAATCGCGGCAGAGTTATCTCGGTTACCATATAGATATACTAACACCACTGAGACATGAGAAAAACGAAATCCAGTTTCCAAACCGGTATCAAAACGATAATTTGATTATTTTATCTGCAACACGTTGTACTGAACGTGGGTTAATACCAAAATATTTGCCAGCCGCGTTCATTGACTAAAATATTATCTCTTCGTCGGTTTCAATTACTGACAGATTTAATCGCTGTTTCTAATGCTCTTAAACCGACCAGTATTCCCTTGTGCAGAAGTCTCACTTTGTCTAATAGCCTGAAGGTTAAATAAATTATTATTACGTTTATTTCCTTCAATATGATCGATCACAAAACCGTCTCTGATCTCTCCGTGATAAACCTCAAATACGAATCGATGACAGAGATACATCTTCTCCCCCAACACGAAATCGAAGATAACCGAAACTATCAACAGTACCAAACGGTTTCTTCAGCCGACAATGTCTATTTGTACCATCACCAGATGCTTCATAATTTTTGATGATTGGATGTAGGACAAATTATTTTTGCTCCATTTATATGTAATGTATTTATCTAAATTATAACTTACCTTCAAATCTGGCTATATAGTCTTATTGGGTTCTTATGACCATGACAGACTTGTTATTTTTTTGTCATAATAACGTTTTCACTCTCTATACCGTTTACCACCAAAACGCGCGCACAGCTGTGTTTTCCCTCTAACCCCAACACCACATCTAAAACACGGTTGTGGACCAAGGTTGCCTTTCCTCACACTTTGCGAATGTTGTCCACAGAATTCATTTACACATGATGTATTACAAGGAGTTGAAGATCCCACCATAAGCCATTTACACTCATTCATTATATATAATATTTTTATTTAAATACTTGTCTGAAATATAATATGGAAGAGTTTGAGAGATTATCCACAATCAAACCTTGGCAAGCTTCAAGATTCGATCTTGATAGACTAACCCCTGACTCGCGGAGGCGAGCTCGGGCTGATCTGATTAATATTATCAGGGATGCTAAAAAATAATTTTGTGATGATGGTGCATCTCACACGTGGTCGACATTTAAAATTATACGCGACGACGAAGTTATTGATGCTTCAGTGAACGATACACGAGAGAATAAGATTATCAATTACCTCTTTGATAATCAGAAATATTTTTTCAGAATAAAGTTTATTGTGCTAGCAGAAGATTCCGATACGTGGATTATCCGTGAGAAACGTGTCCCTGTCTTTGCTGGAGGAAAAATCGTTTTGTTAAGTATAAATTCCAAGCCAGGAACGCTGAATGGTATTGACAGACAATACTACTCGCGAGCATATCCTGTAACCGCAGTTATTTATGGAATTTATCAGCTAAATGATAAACCCAACATTAATGAGCTTGCACCAATGAGATTTTCAAAGTTGAATTGTGTAGCCGAACGAGTAATGGAACATTTTACAAATGCGAAACGTGGAAATCGTCTGACTGATCAGCGACTTGAAAAAATAGCAAAGTGGGCTGAATCGGTTAAGGATAGCGGAGCTACAATAAATGATGTTGCCGATTATCAGATAAAATAAAATTTCCAATGATAGTAAAAACGTTAACCGGAGAGATTTTATAGCAATCACCAAATAAATCGAGAGGAGCTCCTATAGAAATTTTTGATCGTAATGCGCACACGTGGACTAGCGCATTAACAATATTTCCACGAGATCGAACTGTAAAATTTTACCCGTCGGAAAACATGTTAGATTTTATTTACGCGTTAAGTAAAAACGATCCTGTGTCAGTATGGTTATTTAAAAGTCTTTTCGATGGAGAGTATGATCAATTTGTAAGACCAAACGGTGATTTATATCGTCAAGAATCTCTTCACGAGGAAATGAAAAAACTCACGCAGAAATTTTCAACATAAAACACCGAGCAATTATTAAAAAAAAATTTCACAGTTCCGTCAGTCGCGGTTCATTTTGCCAGAGAGAAAAACTCGTGGAAACCAACACGACTTCGATTTCTCGAGGGTGTTCAAGCTAGTTGTGTCAAATACGGGCATGGCGGTTTGTGGAATACCAAGTATGATCGTGACGGTATGATATCCGTTGACATGATCGCGTGTTATCCTGGAAGTTTTCTTGCTTACGGAGAATGCGCTAGATATTTTAAAATATTTGGACATACCATGAACGAGATGACGAGAATTGCCATAAAAGGATCGTTACCTGATTTTGACCTAACTAGATTCGCTCATGTAGTGTCTTTCGAATTCGCTAAAGGTCTTCATCCGTGCTGTTATGTTTGGTTTGGCAGACATTTCTCGGAGCGACGCTGGGTGCCAATAGTGTTATTACGATATATGCTTGACAGTAAAATATTAATATCGTTGACGGTTAGTGTGGCAATTATATCGTATCGGAAAAAAACAGAAGTTTGGTTACCAACACCAGAATGTATCAGTCTCGATGAGGTAGTCGAAGAATATAAGCGTGAATGTCCAAATACTCCTATTGATGTCATCATTGATTAAACTTGGTAACAGTGAAAAAACCGCTAAAGATCTCGGTAGAAGAATAATCGGTTAGTTTACTCAAGGCGCTGCATTTGATCATCAACGACATTGTGCAAGATTGATTATGGATCCCGCCGAATATAAATTTGTGGTCGCTGATGCAACAGCGAAAGATATACTTTGTAATCGACAAGTTGTTTACTTGTCTAATGGAAAAAGTTAGGTACAATTATTAGTTACACTGATGGAGAATCTCCTCAGTATACTCATTTAAGATCTTCAATGTTTGCTTATGTTTCTATAAATTTATTATCGAGGATAAATAAATTCCCCGACACCGCAGTCAGAGTTGCCACGGATTCATTTTACTTGAATAAAAAGTATTTAGAATTACTGGATCTTGTTACGAGTACTGATACATCATGGGGTTCGTGGAGAATAAGAAAAGAAACGTTACATGATTATGATTTATCCGCGGGTGTTACGATTAAAGATAGTTATCGCAGCGATCAGATATCAGAATTGTCGTTGGCGCCATCCGTGCATGATCCAGTATCCTTGTACAAAACAGTCTATTTAAACGGACCGGGATGTTCTGGTAAGACGAATCGAGTGATCGAATTATTTCGGCAGAAACACGATGACATGATTGTGTTAACACCAACACATAGACTCACCAGGGAGATGAAACAACGAGGAGTTAATTCTTGTACATATCACAGCTTTTTCAAATGCAGCGGTGGCATATGGACTCCTGACCGAATGGGAGAGAAATATATTCCTGGCATCATTATTTGAGACGAGATATGCACGGTGGAAATATTAAAAATATTCTTGATTGGTTATTAACAAAAAAAAAAATACAGCTGTGATAATGTGCGGCGATCACGGTCAACCACCTCCGTTTGCTGGACCATCTCCACATCATTGGTTGAAGAATTTTGTTGATTATTACTCGGAGATGACTGATGATCACAGGGCACTTGATGCAGAATTAAGGGAATTTAAAAAATTTATCAGACTACAACCGATTAAATTCAATGTGAAATAGCGCGTAAAATAATTCCAGAAACTTCTTTGAGCGACTTTTGGGAAAGGTGGAGACCAAACGATTTGATAGATGCAAGTAGAAAGATAGTCAGAGACACACTTCAACGGGAGTTATTTCAGTTACAGAAGGAGAAATTCTCAGCCCTACGTGTACTGTTGTGTTATAGACACACTAATACACGACTACAGAATATCGACGTTGATATACCAGGACAACCCGAGAAACAGAATATTGTATTAAATGATATTGTTTTGGTTCCTGTCAGTGTTGTTGAGGATGCGATACGCGCTTACGAATCTCCGTGGACGCTAGGATACGCAATGACGATTCACTCATCTCAAGGATTAACCATCACTGATACAGTTGTTTGGATCGTTGATGCTTATATCAAATGGTCGAACTTAGTTTATCTTGCAGTATCCCGAGTCAGAAAAATATCGCAGCTACGAAGAATTGTCATGGACGCGTCAGAAACTATTATGATGATATTGACAACGATATAATAAGAAAAAATTAGCCGGTTATAAACAAAGTGACAAAAAAATAATCGGGATTTTGATATCGATGCTGAATTTATCAACACGCTGAAACAGCAGTAGAATAATCACTGCGCGAGTTGTAATTGCTTAATGTTATGGCGGTATCTGAAAAATGATCCAAGACAATTTACCGTGAATAGAAAAGATAGAAGTCGCGGTCATACACGAGAAAATGTGATGCTGACCTGTCTTGAATGTAATCGACGTAGGGGTGCTAGCACCCTTGGTGCTAGTTAAGTGATCGCGGTGGTAATTGAGTGTCTACGGGAATTACTTGTAATTGTTCACGTGTAAATCCACGTTGAGGAGCAGTTGAATCCAGTCTGTAGATTGCGGGTCTACAAGTAGATCCTGTTATGTTAGATATCTTGTGTGTCGTGATACTCTAGACATGATCAGTCGTTCTTTTTTACCACCTTCTAGTTCCCCGGGTTCATAGAAATATCTTACAGTCACATTGCCCATCACTGGTTGTTTTGAAAAATCACGTCGTTGTGTTGTCATACCCGCGCTTTTGATTGCATTGATTGGTTTCACCGCAGTTGTTCGAGTTATTTCATTATTTAGCGCGGCTATCACACCTGGTAATCTTGCTACCCATTCGCGTGATCTCTTGTCTTGAATGAATTCCTTCGCGTACTGATATCCAAATAACCGCTCAGCAAGTGTTCGATTAAATTGCTCAACAATTGCCTGTTCACGATGAATTGCAGTATGTCCTCGTCTGATGGTGACATTATGTTGCTTCATCAACGATGATACTGCACTCTGAAATTCTTTGCCAGGATCAACTTGTAACAGCTGTGGCCATTGCAAAGGTCCACGTTGATAAATTCGTTTAAACGCAGAAGCAACTTCAGTTGCTGTCTTTGTTGACAACGGCTCTGCTTCTTTATATCTACTTGCAACATCAACTACAGTTAACGCGTATTTATATGTTATTTGACTTCTTTGGATTTTAATGGTATCATGTGGTAAAAAAATAGATGAACTTCATTAGGAACTCCAACATCGAAATGTGCAAAGTGAATTCGTTTAGGTGGTGGTAGTTAAATTTGCCATATTGCTTGTCGTGCTAACCACGCTTCAGCGGTAGCACGTGTAACTTTTGCTGCTTCGGCGACTTTACTAATCGCTGCTCTACCTTTCCAATATCCTCTTGGGGAATAATAAATCGATTCCATTTATAATTAATTACAGCACCTAGCGCTAATTTACCTTTCATTGCAGATCTTACTAACCAATTAGCCAATGATTCCTTGAAAGATTTATTTGTAATGGAATTTAGCGAGTGAATTAATTTTACATCTGCTATGTGTCTATGTTGCAGATCTTTACTTTTATAAGCTACGCCATGAGCATGACACGCTTTATCAATAGCGTTTATCGGATAGCCACGTGTTGTCAAGTCTGATATCAAGTCGGGTTCCAGGGCCACAGAAATTATATCCTGGGAAATGTTTTTCTTCTTGGTACTTAGCCCACGGTGTCCCTGGTAACTTTGTTAATTTTGTTGCAATATCACCTCCTCGTGTTTTTTAATAATATTATTTGACTTTGTGAGGGAAGAAATTTAAATTTTTTTGTACCACATCGTTCACATTTACCCGTAACTGCTGATCTGTTGTTTTTTGTTGTAATAGTTGTTAGATCACCTGTTGGGGTATGCGTCCTAAATGTCACACAATATAGATCCATGATTATTTTATATATAACATGAATATAACTGATTTCTCAGCAACAAGAAAACAAGAGCCGGTCAAGCATCATGCAGCGCTACCAAATTCTATCCGAATGATTATCATAGGTCCATTTGGAAGTGGTAAGACGCAACTGTTACTTAATTTGATAATGAGCTGGTTAAAACGGGATAAATTGTATTTGGTAGCACCATCAGTTGATGATCAACGATAATATGATGTACTTAAGGATTTTAATGAGAACGCAAGATTGTAGGATGACGACGTCATTGAATTTATAACCGATATTGATGAAGCGCCGAGTGTTGATGACTTAGATGGGTTTATTAATAATCTGGTTGTATATGATGATGTGATACTGGACAAACAATCAAATCCAGCTAGTATTTTTTCTCGAGGTAGACATAAAAACACTGATGTGACTTATGTTACTCAGCGATACACACAAATACCAAAGGTGATCAGAAATAACAACAATATTTTAGTTGTGTTTAATGGAGTCGATACTCATACGTTGCGAAATATTCATCAAACATGGATATAAATAAATTTAGAAACTTTTTTCACGAGCGCAAGATACTCCACACGGATTTATAACAATAAATTTACATGATCCCAGAACTAGATATCGAATCGGACTTGATAAAATTTTTGGATAAATTAATAGCAGCAGAGAGGCGCAGTCTCAAACTTGACACCGACGTGATTGCTGCGATTTTTCGCGACCAGAAAAACTTATCAGCGATAGGCTGGGTAAGTCAGTTAGAGTTTATTAAGTTCGTTGACAGGGTACTGAAACAATCGCGATTTTTATTTTTATTTTTGCGATTTTCCAGGAAGGCTTATTTTGCGAAACGGAGAGTGAACCAATTAGAGCCTGTTCAGCCTCTTTACTGCTTAGGATAAACCTCTCATATCTTGTCTGTTTCTATTTGTATATCATATGAAAAGAATTTATTGATTTCCTTTATTCAGAATATGTTTTAAAGTATATGAATAATTATAGTTGTTTATATAATCTGTGGATATAAGACTATAGTTCCAAAATTACAGTTACAAATACTATGCAGAGAAGTTCCTTTAGGATAGATTCTATAGGAGTTTATACCTATTGCGTCTTGTCTGTTTCTGTTAATATATCACATTTTAAAATATTTAAATTAATTTTAAGGTCTACGTAATATTTCTAAAGGTTTTCATATTTTCGTTAATAAAGTGTGTTAGTTCAGAGTATATTTTCTTATCTATGATTTCATTTGCATATAACAATTGTTTAGATTCCACTCCCCCGTATTTATCTCTAATCTTATTCGTGGTTCTATACCTGTCTGTAGAAGTTTCGATACATCTTAAAATAATATTACTTTTTGAATATGTATGGTTGCTACACAGTCTACAGGGTGGTATAGTTATTATTAGGTGCATGTTGAAGGCCACCTCTCCAGTCACCCATTTGTCATGCAGGTACAGGAACATCCTACTTTGTATGGAGGTTGATCATATACCTGCCTATTTATTCCATATATTCCCCCAGTTTAAATTTGGTTGCCGTAGCTCTATCTCATGTTTCTCTTTGAATATGTTAAGAGTATTGACACTTCTTGACAAGATCACTGTGTCACATAAGACAATATGTCTAAAATAAATAGAGAAAACAAATTTCACCAACAGGGCTATAGCACCCGTGCACATCGTGATATAAGGGTATTTCGCCGCGAGCTACCAACGACGAGATGCATGTATTTCCCAGTCACGCAAAACAATATGAACTGCTCAAGGCAATACCAAATTAAGTTTTCTTGCTTTATTCCGTGACTGTTCCCATTCACAGGGCCACAACCTATGGTCTGTGCTGGACATATGTCTCATTTTGCTTCCTCTTTCCATTCAAACCTATATAGTTATAGGCAAGGGATCTCAACAGTTTCCCTGTGATGACCTAAGAGCAAATCTCCTTCGTCAGGGTCTGTAATGGAAATTTGTCTGATTTCTTATCAAGTCTTTCAAGCAGTATATCGTTAAAAGGTGTGAATCTCAACTGTTTTCAAGTTATGACTCAGGGGCAAATCCATGACCTAATGGCCACGACCCACAGTCCGTATTGGATATGGCGGTATGTCCAGTTCTGTCTCATGTGATACAGCCCCTTATATGGTTGTTGACAGGGGATCTCAATAGTTTCCAAGTTGTGGCCCAGGGGAAGCACACACACACAGGGGAAATGCATGGGCAAGACCAAGAATGTAATCCAAAAACCCAATGCATATATCGTAGCCCTGGCATTGAAGATGACACAAACTAGCTTTTAGATTTCCATCTACAATACTTCAAATATTTAGATTTTTGTTGAAATATTAACCATCCATTTCAAACCACTGTGAACATCTAAAACGTTTCAAGTCTGTGGTGCTAGACGTTTCAAACCTTTAAACCCTTTACACGCCACGTTAATTTCCATTAAAATAATCTTGTAGGAGATACACTACATTACTAAAGGAGGGAGAGCCAGACAGGCAATAGGACATGTATGAGGACTCTGCTAAACTGGCTTGAATATTTCTGTCAAACAATGAATTAAAAGGTCCTCAATATGATGTGATGCATGAAAAAGAAGATAATGAATAAGGCAAATAAACTAAAACAAATTCAAAAAGTATGATACACTGCTAAGTACCTCTGCAGTCCATACAATGCACAGTAAAGAAATACTGAGTAAAGCAATTGAATTGAGTTTTAAAAGTAACATTTCTTGGAATTAAGCAATAGTAATGACATCTGGTTATGTATATAGCATGCAATGCAGTCTTGCACTGAGGTAAAGGTCAAAAGGACTAAAGTATATATTTACACCTTCACTCTCCACGTTAATTTCCAGTAACGATAATTTTATTCCTTATATTGAATGCATAACCATTCCTCCATGATTAATGTAAAATATCATTGTGATTTAAATCAACTTGAAATTAAGGCACCATCAAGATTCTAGAACATTAATAACACAGTGTTTGTATGATGGTTTTGAAACACCCCTCGTTCTCTCATACCAACTTACTTTAAGCTATTTTCCATATTGGTTTGAAACGTCTAGCTCAATTGTATATTTTGTCCTGTCTTGTGTTTCTTCTTGATCAAATTAATTCCGTATGCACATGCAGATTAGATTATCCGCAAAACAAATTTCTTCTTCATGGGTGTGGGTCTCCGATAATCTTGATGTTTACATGCAATCATAAGGTTCTAATGTAACAGCAGCAGTTGCTCTAATCTGTAAACATTATTCCTATGTGGTATTTACAGAACTCAAAACCGATGTCGCCCTATTTAAAATCTGGACGTTTGACTTAGATCGTCAAACCAGGTCCAAATCTTTTACATGTAACTGAAGGGGGGGGGGGGCTTGTAGGTTGCTTTTCATTCCTTTTGAGGTTCGTTGAATTTTGTAGATTTTCATACTTTGCTGTAGTGATCCTTTAAAGACAGCCAAACTTCGACGTACGTAGGACTTTCCTCGTCTGAAACTAGAGCTGATCCAGTCGTAATATGGTCACGTGACAAATCAAATTGCGTCAAGTGTGATATATCTATCCGACGTGGTAAGTACATAAACACCAAACTGTGAACCTGAATTAGGAACACGTGTAAAATGTATTAATATCTCAGCAGGTGAATGTAATTTTTTCTCACTGTGTTTACTAACATCAAGATGAAAGATTGCGTAATTTGTGGCAAACTCGTCTAGTGATAATTGCGCTCCATCACCAGTATCTTGGTACTTTTGCAGTGACTCAAACAACATTGTATATGCAAGTGTGACATTAAGTGTTGTTGGCGCAAAATCACACTCTAGTTCTCTGTCAAGGTAATTTCTTGAAATTATTCTTGCGTAGATTCTACTCAGATAAAAATATTGAAGTATCATTTTATGTATTTATTGTTAATCTATTTATGCAGCTGCGTCTGGTGATGCTGGTTTGAAAACAACAAAAATGTGTCGTCGTAATTGTTCACTTGGTGCATTTGTTATTCTCGAGCTGTGTATCGCGGTGTTTGACATCAGCAGCTTGAAATAAATTTTAGTTTGAACAAAATAAATTCTTCTGCTTTATGTTTCTAGTATTAACAAAATGTGACTTTCTTTGTGATTGATGCTACTAACTTTTGGCATCCAGAGCGAGAAGTATGTTATAACAAACACACCATTGACAGTACCAGCTGCTCTACGCATATACTCAGATGCTTCAGTTCTGTTGAGAATCAGTGTGTGCATAACTCATCTGAAGACTGTGTTAACATCTCGAAAGAGTGAAGTGAGAGTTATGGACATTGCTATATTTGCACCACCATCGATGAAGGCTTTTCTCTTAAAAAAATCCATCGTTATAGTATGTGGTTTTGATTCTCTGAAACTACAGTACTTCATTTAACCTGTTAGACACAGCAATACCATCATCTGCTGCTCTAGGTGGTGCTACTCCGAGTGCATTACAAAATGCTGTCAAAGCATATTTCTAGTTGCGTCAGCATTAGCAGCAACATCTTCTGCTGCAACGCCTATTTATGGATTAATAATAGTATCTCTTACCAAGACGGCATCAGCGTTCGCATAAGCACCAGGTGGAATTAAAGCTCCTCTATGGAGATGTACTTTGTCAGCAGCTCCACCATTGCCTGTGTTTTCAAACCAAAATAAATTAGTTGCTGCACTTCTCTAGTAATCACTAAATGAAATTAAATATAATATTGTGCTCGCAGTTGGTAGATAATTTGGAATGTCCTCAATTATTTGACTAGCAATTTGATAACGTGCGTTTTTGAAAATAGACCAACCGTTATGTTGTTGTTGTTGTTATTGTTTTAGGGTTTAACGCCATTGTTCAGCACACGATATATATATATATATATATATATATATATATATATATATATATATATATATATATATATATATATATATATATATATATATTAGGCGTAACAGTGGATTAGCAGCAAGTGTAACATTTGCTTCTACATCACACGGTGCTCCTGATAATCTCTCGGAGTCTTTGCAGACATTACAGAAGGATTGGGTAAATTGTTGCAAACTCAATGATATTGTGTACTCCATCACCAACATCTTGATACTTCTGCATTGTCTGAAGTAACATTGTGTAAGTCTTTGAGACATTAAGAGTTGCTGCAATAAAATCGCATTCGAGTTCATTCTCATGATATCTCCGTGAGTTGATTGAGGCATACATTCTGATCAGATTGAAATTATTGAATATAATCTTATTTTCTTCTTGCGCATTTGTTCCAAGTCCTGGTCTAAAAACAGCAAAACTGTGTTGCGGTACCTGATCATCTGGAACAGTTGTTATTCTCCAGTTGTGTGTTGTCAATGGCATTTGTTCGTAATAGACCTTGTTCTGTATAGAATACCTTTTCTGGTGAATGAGTCTAATGTTGACATTAGCTCAAGTTGTTTTGCTATTGATGGTATCACCTCTGGCATCAAGAGAGATACTCGTTGTATTTGAAATTCACCGTTGGCAACAGCTGCTGCCCTGTGCATGTAATCATTTAGTTCAGCTCTACCAAGAATGATTGTGTGTTTGACGCCTCTAAAGACTGTATTGACATCTCGACAAAAACCAAAGATCGCTGACAATGGCAAAACCATCGAGATAGTAGCACCACCATCAATAAACGATCATCTACTAGCAAATCCCTTGCTGTACAACAAATTTTTTCTCATGCGAAAAAGTATTATTTCATTCAGTTTATTTATTTGCAGCATCATCAGCGGCTGCTCCAGGCGGAGTAATTCTAAGGTAATTACAAAGTGCTTTTAGCGCTACCCTGACTGTGCCAGCATCAGCTTCCGCTAAAAATACAAGACCTATTTATGGATTAAACACATTGAGATAAGTCCTGACTTTTATCACAGTATCTGCCGCATTGGGCCCATGGGTAATCACGTCTCCAGCTAGCACAAATTAATAGGTCTCCGCTGTTCAATTTCCAGTGTCTTTGTACCAAAACATTTTACTCGCTGAATTTCCCAAATAATCATCGCTGAATAAAAGCAAATTCAATATTGTGCTCGCAACAGAGAAATTGTTGCTGATTTCCTCGATTATCCTTTACAAACTCTCTTATCTCAGGAACCGTTGGCATTGGAGCAGCGGATGTTTGACCTTTTATTTTGTCAGCGATCGTTTGACCGACAGCTGCTCCAGCTGTTGATGCTGCATCAGTGGCACTGCTTTATTTGCTTCAGGTGCAAATTGGTGCAACTTTACGAGCTATTACCAGTATCATCTCAATAAAGCTTGTAAAAACATTCCCACCGAATCCACCAATTATTTTTCTTCCGTAGATTCCTCGGTTTCTCATTATGTCATTGTTGGTTACAAGCGTAATCCACTATTCTCAAGTGTATATAATACGTTACTTGTTCGTAGTTAAAATCAATTTCTCTACCAGACTGATCAGTTAGTGTCATTCTGATGCTAGTTATCTTCTCCCCAACATTGATTGGATGATAGGTCACTTCACTTGATTGAATTTGTAAAAGTGAACTATGTGGAACATTAGGTGAAAACGAATAGATTGTTTGACTTCGACGACCTGTTGAGGTATGAGAACCGTCTGATATTGAACAGTTTATCAAGATTGTGCTAACCTCATTGATATCAACAGCCTTTTCACCCTCATAAGCTAAAGTTGTTGCAACAGTTGAACAATATTGTGCTCGATTAAAACCAAGCAGAGTATCTATTGTGTTATTACCAGAAAAATCAACAAGAATATATTTTTAACGTGATTTTATCTCTTAGCGTGCAGTAGTTCGGCTCAAGCAAAACATTTTTGGGGTCACCACCAGATATCAATTCTTTCAGTATTGTGTTAATGTAAGTGACATTAAAAGCTCCTTGTGGTATTGAAAATGATGTCCAGACACCAGTTGAATAACGAAAGTTATCGTTAACGCATGTTTTAACGTTCATTGATGATGATCACATTGTCGCTGAAATCAATCCGATTTCATGTTGCACTTTTGGATCAAGTTGTAACGGTGGTGTGTAAGATCTTATGTTCACCTGCTGTTAGCACGCCATTCTTTCTCAAATGATCTAGTGTCTCAATAACTTTTTTGTGTCACCACCAGATGAGATGAACATAGTTAATATGTTAACTAGTTCATCATTTGACTGGTAAATGTCTATGCCACGACCTCTTTTTTAGTTTATCAGTTAAATTTTGAAATGCTTCTTCTTTTAACTCATCAAAATTTGTTGTGTATTAGTTGTGTACTGAGATACCCTCATAAGGAAAAATAGTGGTTCTACCCTCGGTTACCTCGTTTACTCCACGAATATAATCAGCAAATATTTTACCTAAAACACTGCAAATCAAATACCTTTTTACCCCTTCATCTTCTTCTGCTGAGTAGATGATCTTATTTAACAAATTTATTTCGTCATTATACTAATTTACACACATTTGTTAAATTTCTCCATCATTTTCGATGGGAAATCTTCGTGAAAAAATTAGTTCGCTCACCTTGTTGTTTAATTTTGATAGTTTAAATAATTCGCCTTGATCTGGGTCATCTTTAGTAATGTCCGCAATAATTCCTCTCACGTTCGGTGTTCAGCAAATAATTGAGGTGAAATATCAATAGTTAGCATAGTATTAATTCTGTTTTTGATATCTTATATATCAGTCTTAAGTTTATCGAACCAAGTTTTCATCTGATTTGTGACAATATGTGTATTGTTATCAGCTACACCAGCTAGTTCTCTTTCTCTGATTGATTTTTGTTATGATGGTTCTAGAGTAGACTCCAATGATTTTTCACCGAGAAGACTTGTTGTCACTAGTCTAAACAATTTTCAAGATCTTCTTCAACTTCATTCTCACCCAATCTATCCGATGTCCATGCTTTTTCAAACGTTTATGTTGTTCACTACGTTTACGTAAGATCTCTGGATTATCCATTATAACAAAGCAATGTATAAAATGTTGTATTCAGATGTAGACAAGTTATTGTTTGATCTAAGATAATCAATTATTGCTATTTCATTGGTAATTTCTTCTCTGGTGTTACCTGCTTCTTAAGCTGAAATCAACAACAAGACGCGATCAATAACATCACTCAGTGATTGATAAAGTTACCCACGTTCAATTTAATATCAGCAACAAAATTTTCAAACATTAAATTAAAATAAAGATTGGTCAACCTGTCTTTCTACTTAAGGAATCTACTTATCTCTTTACCACGAATTTGTTCTCCAGATGATTCAAGGATTTTGTTTTCGTCTTCAGTAAGTTTACTCTTCAAAAATATATGGATAATTTCCTCGTTGATGTGACTGAAATCTAAATCGATTAGTTCATTGATAGTTATTATTTTTCTATAATCGAGATCAATCTCTGTTGATTCAACTGGTTTCAACTGCTCACTTAGTTTGCTTAATCCTTCGCTGTTTTATCAACCTTTTCCTCAGCTTTAGCGATGTTAGCGTCTTGTTTCTCATCATTCAAAACCGTTCAAGTCTTTTCTCTTATCTTTCTGTTCTGCTTTACCATCAACAATCTTATCAGTAGATTTTTCGCCTAGTATAGCAGTTATCACTGGTTTGAACAGTTGTTCAGTGTCCTCCTCAAATTTCTTTTCTCCTTGTCTGGCTGCAGTCCAGACCTTATTCAACTTTTGTTTGATTAGCTTTTACAATATTTTTGTCTCATCCATTTTACTCAAGTCACACAAAAATTGATCTAGATTACGACGAAACATTTTTGATCTATTTTTGCACAATTTGTCGTTTAACAAACGATCATGCTTCTTATCTGCCGTATTTTGATAGTAATCAGAAAACTTTATATTTGTCTGGCAATGTTTTCAATATCAGTGTTGCCAACTCCAGAAAACAAAATAAAACAACCTGCGTTCCGTCTGATAAAGCGATCAACGTTGAAAAATCATTGTGCGAGATAAATTGTGTTGCAACGTTTACTTCTTGACAAAGACAAATATGATTCTATCTTTTGCATCTTGCTGTGCTCCAGTGGAATGTCGTCAAACACAGTGATTTTGTTTTCTGTTGCATCTAACTCAGAAACTGGAGTCACTTGATCCGGGTCCTTTAGCATAAAAATATCCTCAACTACACTTCATTACGTAACTTATAGTTTTAGTCTTGAAGCAACTGTTCTTTTTTCATGCTGCGTGTTAACTGTTTAGATATAAACCTTCTTATAGTTTAGACCATTGTTGAGAAAAAGGCTCATTAACAAATTTGTCTTACTAGAACCTATTCGACCAGCTATCAAATAATGACAAAATTAATTATGTTCATGTTATACTTAACTTTTATACAAAACATATCAATAAAATGAGTTATTTTACTAAGTTTGGGACGATAGTTGGTGATATAGTTGCTGGTGATAGTGTGACTAGTGATGTGTATGTTCTGCGAGAAGGCGATGCTATGACAGGAGATGTTAACATGACAGGAAAGAAGATAATAAATCTTGAGACATCTTATCCTTTAATAAATGCTGATTTAACACAACCTGCTACCTAACATCAGTTGAACACACTAGGTAAAATGAAGGTAAGCAAAAGCGGTGATAACATGACAGGTGATCTCAATATGAACGGTAAAAAGTATTGAACATAGATATTGTTTACCCAATGCCAGGTGTTGATATAACATAAACAGTCAGCTTAAATCAGTTGAACACAGTTAACAACTTGAAAGTAAATAAGAGCGATGATACTATGACATGTGATCTCAGCATTTCAAAGAAAAATATAATAAATCTTGTGACCGCTTATCCTTTGTCAGGTGGTAATCTGTCTAAAGCAGTAAGTTTAAGTCAGTTAAATACAGTAAACAACTTGAAAGTAAGTAAAGCTGGTGACACAATGACAGGCGATCTCAACAGGTCAGGTATAAAAAACAACGAAAACAACGTGTCTATTGTTAAATTCTGATTCATCACAGGCTGCTAGCTTACATCAGTTAAATACAGTAAACAACTTGAAAGTAAATAAAGCTGGTGAAACAATGACAGGTAATTTGGGTTTTAATAGCGGCAAAATATCTGGTTTACCAAATAATTTTCCACATGGTGATTCTAAAGTTTATTACACGCAGGTTAAATCAGAGTTAACGAAGTATGCACCTCTATGCGGTTTTCAAATACAAGATCAATAAATATGACTGGTAGGGTGATACTAGGTCTATCACAATCATTATCTGGTGATAATACTTATGCAGCAAGTCATGGTTGTGTAACAGGATACTCACTGAGCAAGACAGCTGACACTATGAATGGAGATCTTATCATGGGAGCCAACAAAGTAAAATCAACTGATGTGGCACCTGCTGCTGAGAACTTAACAAATAAAGCTTATGTTGACATAACCTACTCTGGTCTTGTCAGAAGAACAAAAAACAATGTTGGTGGTTATATTACACCGATGACCAGTGACTCATCAAATAGAACTGGTGTCATTGTTACAGCCTCGTCGTTTGTTTTTGTTTGCGGTTACAACCCGTATCTTGCTTGTGCATGGAACTTACCAACACCAAATGTAAATGAGTGGACAACACGCGGGACAAACAACAATTTTTGGTTCAAGATAGAGTGTCCAGCTGCTTTAGCAATCTATAAATTTACATTACAAGGTCGATCTAGTGGCGGAGAGAGGTTTCATAACTGGAGGCTTGATGGATCAAATAATAACACAATATTCACAGCAATTTATCAGGCGACTAATCAAACTTACGTTGGTGTTCCAGCACAAGAGGTCGCTGTGTCAACAATAACAAAATACAAATGGTTCAGACTCTACTGTGTTAACCCTGAAGGTGAAAATCCTGGTCTAAGTTGTTTCCAAATTTATATTCTCGATGATCAGGTATAAATGTTTGTGTGAAGGGTAGAATAATGGCTGAATTTTTGGAAATGTGCGAATCATTTTATGAGCAGGTTTTGACTGATGAAATTTTATCTGTGCCATATCCATTGTTGAAAGATGATGAAAATTTAGATATTACTGAGTTCACAATCGAATGTGAAAGATTAAACAATGTTCGTTCTGTTCACACAATGAGAATTGAAGAATTAAGAGAAAGTATTGATGATTACAAAGTGATGCTACATTTTTCAAACAAAGATGGAATCAGATGGAATCAGCAAAATGCAGGAGATCTCTGTCTTGATTGATAACACAATAAATGAGATTCATCCAGACTTAACCTGGTCACGTTAACCAAGAATAAATTAATAAAGAGACAAACTGAGAAGCACCATGATTCAAGACATAAATTAATGAATGATCATGAAAAGAACAGTAAACAGATGATAGGACAGGACAAAAATAAATCCGTGATGGATTTCATAAGAGACTAGGCTTAAGATTTAAGGATTTTGATTTGTTGATAAAGAAATATCCCATGATAAATGGTGGACCAATTTTACGAACGGCTTATTTATTTCTGTTCAGTAACATAATAAACAGAGTGGAGTATTTCAATCATTTCATAGATGCTGAGTATTTTGCTGCGCTAAAAGTTTGAAACAGAAAAAAATTAATGTGCTAGATGAATATCTTGAGCAGTATGATACAGATATCTTCGATATTTTGCCAAGGACCTTGTCATGAATAATTAAATGATGAGGAAAAAAGCTGTTGGTGCAATAAAACCAAATTATCTGCTGTTTTGCATAAAGGAAACAAAGTTTAAAAAAATTATCAATTCGGTCAGTAGAAGATTTAATGTTGAACACAGCGTCTATGTTGCTGATAAAAAAAATATATACGCTCGACTAGTTGTAGATGGAGAGCCCATTGATTACAGAAGAATAGACGAATATGGTGAACCAACAGCTGCTGAATCAGCGTCATTTGCTGGTGCTTTTGTTACCGTCTTCAGACTCATGGAGGTCAAACCAGTTGTTGATTTTGTTGTGACATCGGCAGTTGATTTCATTCATAAACACATGGATTAGATAGTAATGTTAGAATAATTAAGCAAATAAAACAACATGGTTTAATATTTGATCTTGTTTACTTAGAAGGAGAAAGAGAAATGTTCGCTGATCAAACAATCATTGTATTTTCATAAGTATGGAGTATTTTTGAATAAAAATAAAATAGTACTCCTGACTATTTATGATTTGAAAAGAAATAATGAGATAAAAAAATGGAGATAATATTCAAGACGTTTTTAAATTTGATTATGTGGTCTATGCTAGATTTGTTTATGCTTACTTACTTTTGCATAATTATTTAACTACGGGCAGTATTTATTTACCGCATAAGGTAAACAAGCAGTTGATCGCATAAATAAATAGGAGGATTATAATCATATCACAAAAGCAACAATTTTTTCAAGCAAGAATATTTTTGGACAACTTTGGTAAATCTCAGCGTGATACGCGCTGAACTTGATAAACTAAGAAATAAAAAAGATCCAATGCTTGACAAATACAAGAGTTTTCTTAATGATCCTGCAAACGCTGATTTTGTTAGCAAGTTGAAATTCAAAATTGTGTTCCCTGGTGATGATCCAAATGTCGTTGATTACAGTAGAAAATAACCAACAGCTTGTGTTGTTTTGGAGAAGTACCTCACAATAGGAGCCCCAATATTTTATGTTAGAGAGGCCATCAGTTTTATTGATGGTGTAGAAACACCAGAATTCATTAACGACATCACAAAAGAAGAAATAAAACCTAATCTAGGTAAAGTTGTTCAATGAAAATTTACAGCTGATGAAAAAGAGCCGTTGAAAGATAAAAGTTTATCACTACTTGATAAGTACAAATCATTTCTCAATTAACCTGAGGGCATTGATTTTGATACAGTCGTAAGAGAAGCTGCTCCAGAATTTATTATTTGGCCCACGGAACAGAATTGTTGTCGAAAACGGTCAATAATGAAAACGTTTTCAGATTTTAATCATAATATCAGAGGACATACCAGCTGATGACAAAAACAGGTTACTAGAGTGAGACAATTGTATGTTTATTACTGTAGAATATTTACGATAACTGATTATTTACCAATAATGACAACAACAATTGGCTTAGTAACAAATGGAGCATCGACTAACCCATTTTTGTTAATTTTGTATGGTTTCGGTGTTGCATTAGACATGATTGCGATAAAGAGTAATCCAACGATCAGATCAATACAATCATCGTGCAAGATAACATTTATTGTCTACACTAGTGTTAAACGAAATAAAATCTTAACTGAGAGGCGTTAGCTACAACTTAAATGACTTGATGGAAGAATGTAAGACAACAGATAATCTGCTGAATTAAATTCTTCCTCACAGGATAATGAAGCATGAGAAGACGTATGAGAAAAATGATGACACGAATTTTATCTAAACTTAAGTATAATGAATGTGAGAGATATGCGAGATGAAATATTCAACGAGGCTTGTACGATAAGTGTGAGAGATAGTGGACGAGAAAATCTACAGTACAATGGGAAACCTTTTGTCGTGATGATACGTAATGAGATAACAAGTTGCTATTTAAAAAAAGACTGGAGCAAAATAAAATTGACCCTGATTAATGTTAATGGTAGTAGCCTTTACTTTAGTTTGCTTGATGCACCTGAGTGTTTGATTGTTGATGAGATAAGCGCATTTTACTGTCCAATATCACAAAACAAATACACGAAACTCACGATGGATCTAAACAATCTTGAAGTTTATAGCGAATATAATGAGATAATGACAAATGAGGAGGTATTTGAAGCTTTTAACGAGAGCAGAAATAAATAAATGCACTGGTCCATCTCTCTTTTTATAAATTTAATGAGCTGTACTACTTGATTGCTAGACCAAATAAGATCTGGATAGTAGAACCAGGTGAAAACTTTATTCAACCAATAAAATAATGAGTAAAATAGAAAATAACTTGATTAGACTTGCAAACCAAGTTGAAAGGGTAATTGAGATCAGTGATGATGCTGCAAAATCACGTGATAGTCTAGCAAAATTGGAGAAAACCGTCACAGATTTTTCTGAACAAGTAGAGAAAGTGATTAAGACAACAAAAGAAATTAATAAAGCAATCAGTTTAAAACCTTGAGAACGATGCCATCAGCTTGACTAATCAGATTAAAAAATTATTGAAGGTCTTTGAAAACTTAACTCCACCTGATAATAAAGAGCATGATCGTGTAGTTGTTGAGAAAGATAATGAACTTGCAGTTGTTGAAAATAAAGAAAACAATGAAGAATATATATAACGATAAAAAGGATTGCGACATAATCAGTCAACAAATAATGCCATAGTAGTAGTCAGAAAGCGGGTTTCCACATAACCTCGCAGACAGATTTATGATCAGATTAATTTTCAATTCAGCATCCAGAGAGATTAAGTGAATGTCTAGACTTAATAGACATCATTAAATAAAAGCCCATTTGTCGTTATATGTTTGGTGTCTTCACATTGATTTAATTGTGAATGTGACTCTTGTTGCTATTCATTAACATTTTTGAATCAAAGGTTTTACCAACATATTGGATAACGCAGATTTTGCTTGCCAGAACATAGTATAGTTAACTCCTTCTGCGGAACATTCTCAACGATTTATTTCAAGCAAATGCTGGCACATTATTTCTTTACAATTGTATGTGCCTGCTTCTGAGGTCGTGTCGGAATTTACATTGGTACTTAGTGGACGGTACAGTATCATACGAACTTCTTGAAATATTCAACTTCATATGTTCGGATGACTTTGATCTGGTGACTCATCGTCTCAAGCCATGAGCGATAATCCGCTATGTCCCTTTATCAATTCTGGATGCATGGGAGGAGATTTCATCGCTTTTCATTAAAGAAAATCCGTGTTTAACTTTTCACTGCTAGCGCGAGTAAATTTTCTCGGCATCGTGACCCAACATAACCTGTCACATTATTTGAACAAGTCAATCAATGCCACTTATCGATCCATAAAATAGGCACTTTCATTGACTGTGTTGTTGATGACGTATTCTTGTGTATGTGTTTTTACGATAAACGATGAAATCTCAGCAAATGCAGTCATCATACAATAATGGACGCAGTGGATTGTCTACCATGGCTTGCGAAACTACTGGTGCCTATACTCCTGAATGTATTGTACGCTTGGGCATCCGCTGATAAATAACCACAAAGAGCATACATATGCAAGGCCGAATTAAGGCGTAATGAGGTCCTGGATCATTTTTAAAAAAAGATATCCCACAACCGCCATTTCACTGCGTTGCGGACCCTGGATTTCTCCTTTGCCACCTCCTTTAATCCTTCCTAGAGCATGAAATAAAAAGTTGTAACGGCGTGGGGTACGAACTGTAGTTCAACGTTTTGAGCAGGCAAGCTCTTCACGGTGGGGCACCATTGTACGTCCCTTCTAATCGATAGAAAGCTTTCCGGGTGGCAACTGACGCCACCCGAACATTAGAGATGAAGACGTATGGAGCACGAAGAAATAGCCTGTTCTGCGAGGAAGGAGGGCCGTAGACGGAAATGTGAGTACCGGAAGTACAGACAAGGAGGGCCGGGAGAACGGAAACCAGGGTACAGGAAGTACCGACAAGGAGGATCGAGAGCACAGAAACGAGGGTACCCAAAGTACCGACAAGGAGGGAAAGCCGGAAAAGGAATAGAATGCGTTAAGTTACAGATGAGAAGCATAGAAGGGACACTGGAAGGAAACACTCTCACCTTTAATTTCACAGGATGAAATAATCTGCAATTTGTATAAGTCGTGGATTGATTGGAAGCATTTGCATTGAAAATTGACCTGTAATTGTGGTATACTGTGATATAGTTTATTAAATTATTATACGTTTCACCTTATTAATTTTATATTTTAACACCTAGACTGTCGGCATTGCTTACTGTGGCTCTGAGCTATTTAACCTTTATATTGTCCGTCCGTAGGTGGCACGTGACAGGATGAAATGTTAAAATTACATTTTCTTCACAGAAGAAATTAGAGGATAAATGGGTCATGTGGAATAAAAAACTAATATGATTGAAAATAATGTAGAAGTTGGTCGAGGCATATTTTGATGTAGAAATACTGTAATAATAATCAGCGTGTAACAGAATATTACATGTAAAAGCAGAGGTTAAAGTATTACAGACAGTGTGAAAAAATGTCTCTTTGTGAGAAGAAGGGAACGCAATGGACAGAATATTTTGTGATTAAGGCCAAATTTCTGGGTTTTTTTTATGCACTGGATCCAGTATTTTTCGGCTTTCTGACTTCAATCGATCCCAGATTTGACTACATTGGTGTCATCGCTAGGGACTGGACAGAAAGTCTATCTGAATCGTAATGGTCGGCAAGTTTAGTGTTTTGTTTATTGTCAATGATGCCGATCTTGTGGCTTATTCATTCACTATATGAAGTCCATTGTATTGGCAACATGATGATTAATTTACTATCTGAAATCCACTGTATCAGTAACATGATGATTAATTCATAATCTGAAATCCACTGAATCGGCAACATGATGATTAATTCACTATCTGAAATCCACTGTATCGGCAACATGATGATTGATTCACTATCTGAAATCCACTGTATCGGCAACATGATGATTAATTCACTATCCGAAATCCACTGTATCGGCAACATGATGATTAATTCACTATCTGAAATCCACTGTATCGGCAACATGATCATTCATTCACTATCTGAAATCCACTGTACCGGCAACATGATCATTCATTCACTATCTGAAATCCACTGTATCGGCAACATGATCATTGATTCACTACCTGAAATCCACTGTATCGGCAACATGATGATTGATTCACTATCTGAAATCCACTGTATCGGCAACATGATGATTGATTCACTATCTGAAATCACCTGTATCGGCAACATGATGATTAATTCACTATCCGAAATCCACTGTATCGGCAACATGATGATTGATTCACTATCTGAAATCCACTGTATCGACAACATGATCATTGATTCACTATCTGAAATCTACTGTACCGGCAACATGATCATTCATTCACGATCTGAAATCCACTGTATCGGCAACATGATCATTGATTCACTATCTGAAATCCACTGCATTGGCAACATGATCATTGATTTACTACCTGAAATCCACTGTATCGGCAACATAATCTTTGATTCACTATCTGAAGTCCACTGTATCGGTAACATGATGATTGATTCACTATCTGAAATCCACTGTATCGGCAACATGATCATTCATTCACTATCTGAAATCCACTGTATCGGCAACATGATGATTGATTCACTATCTGAAATCCACTGTATCGGCAACATGATCATTGATTCACTACCTGAAATGCACTGTACCGGCAACATGATCATTGATTTACTACCTGAAATCCACTGTATCGGCAACATGATGATTAATTCACTATCCGAAATCCACTGTATCGGCAACATGATGATTAATTCACTATCTGAAATCCACTGTATCGGCAACATGATCATTGATTCACTATCTGAAGTCCACTGTATTGGTAACATGATGATTGATTCACTATCTAAAGTCACTGAATCGGCAACATGATGATTGATTCACTATCTGAAGTTCACTGTATCGGCAACATGATGATTAATTCACTTTCTGAAGTCTGCTGTATAAGCAACATGATGAGCAGACCCGCTTTTGATTGTTTTTGTTTATTTATTTTTCAAGTCAGCAGATGAATATAGCCATATTGGGTAGATACTTACCTGAAGATAATAATATTCACTAGATGCTAACCTGAATATAGTAATATTGGCTAGACACTAACCTGAATATAGTACTATTGGCTAGACTCTAACCTGAATATATTAGTATTTGCTAGATACTAACCTGAGTATAGTAATATTGGCTAGATACTAACATGAATATAGTAATATTGGCTAGATACTAACATGAATATAGCATTATTGGCTAGATACTAACCTCAAAGTAATATGTACATGAGAAAGAAATAGTTCCTTTCTCTACGGGGCAGTAATGGAAAGATACACACTTCATAAATAAAGAAATATACGCATAAACGACAGCAAATAAAATTAGAAAAAATACGGAAATCAAAGTCAGCAAGTACCCTTTGGGTAAAAAAAAATCTCTTGATATATCTTGATGTTCTAAGCAAATTATGCCTCATGGAGAACGATTTTATATTAGTTCATCAGGCTTAAAGTATATCCTTTCTTTTGCACATATGCAAGCACGCATCGTTGTTTTATTGACTAAAGTAACACAGAAATAATGAAAGATTGATGAATACGAAAGTTGAACTATCTTTATTGATAAAACTTAATTCACGGAGAAATATATACACCGAGTGTTAGTAATGTCATAAGACATTTGAAATCATTGTCTATATGGGAAAAATCATCATATGCTGTGTACTTATTTTACTGATGCACAGTGCGTAGCTACCATATAGCAAAAGTATGTACAACATGGCGACCCACGAATAAAGGCGGCCCACAAGCCCATTCAAACAAACTATTTTTTACACATTAGAAAAAAAGTAGGAATAGGCAATATACAAACTCATCAAATACGTTAAGTTTGGACCCGCTAAATTGCCATTAACATTGCAAGAGACCATATGTAAGATTTGCATGATGGACCTAAATATCCAAGCTATTAACATTGCAGAGGACCATCGGCAAGCTTTGCATAGGGGCCCAAATATCCAAGTTGTTCACATGGCAGAGGTCCATGGGTAAGCTTTGTGCAGGAGCCCACATATCTTAGCTACGCCATGGGTAAGCTTTGTGCAGGAGCCCACATATCTTAGCTACGCCACTGCTGCTGAATCAATGTGCGATTTCGTGGGTAATCGCCGAGTAATCGGATTAGACAACCAGGGGAGACAACTATTGCTGACCGCCATCACACAAATCTAACCGGAGCGGTCAGGTAAGTAGAACACATACATACATACATACATACATGTTTAAATTAACATAGGATTTATTAGGATTCGGAGACACTTTAAAGTTCAGTACTGACAGATAATTGTGACTTAAGGTCTGTGAAAGTTAACCTAGAAATTTAATAACGTGAAATTTGGACATTTTATGTATGTTTATTTTTCTCAGTATGAACTTTATTTTTTTAAATTCATTTTTGTCCTTATGTTTCAAAAGTTAAAACTTTAAATTGTACAGAAAAATGTTAAATTGGCTGATGTTTTCTCCAATCCTGATAGAGAAAATAGCTTTAAATTTAGTGTTGGAACTAAACATTTAAAATTAAACTCTGGATTGGGATGTAACTTCAAATGAGTTATATTGTCTATTATGGTACAGGGACACGAGACAAAACTATATAAGAAACGTGTCCACAGAGTGTTATATCGATAAAGATGAGAAGCCTGAAGATTCCAAGAGAGTTAGATGCAATCCATTTATGCCACAAAGGTTTTGTGTGTAAATGCGGACCACCTTAACCTGGAACCCCATTTTGTCAATAACAGCAGGTAATAGCGAAAACGAAATGACAGTTGTTTTGATGATATTTTCAAGCTGCATGCGAGAGTTGGATTAGTTATATTGAATCATGATAGGTGTGATGATATGTCCCACACTCCCTCACTCATCCACCCACCCCCACCCCCACCCCTTCATGATGAAGAGCAAATTTGCATTACATGGATGGAAGTGTGAATGAGTGGAAAGGAAGGGGTGATTGGTTTATGGAAAGAAGAACGGAGAGATAGATAATAAGACGCTTGATTTTGTTATTTTGCATATTTAATAGGACCATCTTTTCTGTCTGCAGTGTCCTTGGCTATTACAATGACCAATTGGATCGTCAGTCTAACGTTGAACAATCCGACTTTCCTTAGAATGACTGACCAGTTGGACGTTGCAGTACTGCAGATAAACCTGTATCGTTTTACTACTTCTTTTCCGGTGTTCGTTTTCTGGTTTCTGTATGCTTGTAATACTACTGATGGTAACTACATTCTGTATCCATTTTGCTAAAGTGAATCTCAAAGTATTTCATGAAAGCGTACCTCTCAATTTTTTAATTTTTATTTTTTCGGTAATTAGCCAAGTTTGTTATGTAGTCTAGGATGGCCGAAGTGTTTTCTTGGTATATTGTAGATGATGATACATTGTTGTTCATTGCACAATCAACCAGTTCAATTAACTGACAAAAGATAATATCACCACAGTTCGTTTGGGCTATTGGAATAATTAAAGAATCGTCTTCTTCTTCTTCTATAAATAACGCAAGAGGTTAATTCCTTAACGAAGAGAGAACCATTGTTCTTTATAATTTATTTTTTGAAATGAGTACTAATTTGTTTTAGCAGTGTCGACACGTTATAAATCAAAAGAAAGAGGAAAGTATACGAGTACACATTTTGTGAAAATGAGTAAATGCACAAATTTTGTCTTAATTTCTTGTTGTAGACCGTCACAAACAGATTTTGTAAATGTAACTACATACTTTGCTTTGTAAATCTGTCGGCCGCTCTCGGTCATGGTATATTTCGGTATGTCTCTGTTAAGTTGCAGTCTTTGTATACCATCACATGAAAGTTTCATTTTCAGCACTTGCAGGAGAATATCCTTATCATTTTCTGTCATGTTTAGATGAGTTATGTGATGACGGAATGTCGAACGAATCCATCAACTGTTAGGACTTCGTCCCTAACAGACCTTTGAATAATGCTAACATTTCTTGCAGTCCCCAGAACGACAACAGAGTGGCATCCGGTAGTTGGGGATGGTGAATGTTGATTGTTCTAACGTCACCACCTGTGTCCTCCTTCAGTCGTTTACAATTCAAAACTCATCTTGAATAATAATATTTTGTCTCACCTTTATTTTTATTTTTCTTGTTTTATTTCCGCAAAATAATTTCACTGAAGGATGCAGAATTGCACCGTTTCTGCTTGAAATTACCCAGTCAGACAAAAGGCAAACTTATTACATTAGATATGGAATGTTATAAGCATCGTGAAAACCAACAGCTACCTGAGCATCTCCATCTGTTGCTGTATATCTAATGAGAATCTCTTGTAGCACAAACATATTTCCTTCATCTTATGGCATTGCATACTCTGACTGTATTGCAAGTGGGGAAAGATTTGGTGTGAACTAAACATGGCCTTCTGGACATTGTACATCACTAGTAAAAGCTGGTCTACCCTGGTATGAAGGAACTACATGAACTCTCCAGTACTACTGGGTATCTAACATCGGAGACCTCTCCCCTTCAAGGGTGAAAACGACTCAATACCTCACAGAGTACTCCTGACCAGAGTATTTGATTTGATGCTACGAGAGGTATGGTGCTTCTTCTGGTTAATTACTTCGCACCGGATAAGAAACAAAATTATCGTTATAAATAAAGGAGTAAAGACACTTTGTACAAGTACAATATTTGTCAACTTCAGGTTTTAAATTTCACGAAAGTTTAACTTCAAATTATTAGATAAAGACATGAATGATATTTCAAGACTGACTGTCCTAAAAGTGTTTAACAGACAAGACTAATTTCTAGTAATTTTTAGGGGTTTTCTTTCACTTCTAAAACATAACTACATTTTATGTGAAAAATAACATACACAATAATAAATTCACATATAAACGTTTCGTTTTTTTTTTTTTTTTTTACATATTTGGCAATCGACCATTTTGATCTTAAACAGTGGTATCAGATACAAACTTTTGACTATAATATGCTCAGATTGATTGAGACGTGGCAGCAGTATTTCAGACATATTTATTTTTGCATTCACTAAGACGTTTTATGTTTCAGTCCCCTTCTATCCAAGGGTTAAGGGCACAGTTTTTACTTCCTGGCAAGTACCCATGAATGTTGTCCCTGTATATTTTTAGAGAAGTTTTCTTCTCTTCGTGATGGTGATAGCTTGGTTAGATTTAAATGGGCATTGTGGTGTAATTGTCTGTGTGTATTTTGACGACAGTGCACAGTGAGGAATGAGGCCCACATAAGGACCGGAAGTGAAATATGTGCTCTTTTGTGCTTTGTTATAGTTACAGTTTAGCCTCTTTAAAAATAAAATAAAAACATGCCTCCGAACCTATGACAAGAACTTCAACGTGTGTACATTTCTGAAGATACATTAGATTAACATATGATTTATTTGGAGTTGAAAAACTGGAAAGCTTAATATTAAAACCAAATGTAGGGAACATAGTTATGACCTGATGTCTGTCGTACAAAGGTCCATTCCTTGGATACGTGCTTAAGTTCGTGGTAAGGGAGATAAATGTGTTGAGCCTGTAGTTCGGGTTAAGATTTGCTGTCTGAACGGAATTTCACAGTTTTGTTCAAGGTATTCACAAGCGACCGAATGTGATAAGTATATCTTTAGGATATCAAAGATGAACTTGCAATGTTCGTAATAATTTGAAATGGATATGATTAAGATGTTTACAAGATATAGAATAAGAATTTAAGTCAAAGAGGTGTACTGTACTTGGTGGCAAAAAATGTTTGCTATAATATATGCTGTATAAAACACATCCGAATCAGCAATCTCGATAAAATCGGCATTTTGTATATTGAGATTGTTATACTGTTTGTAAGTCGAATCAGACTTCAAACAACAAAGCTCCTGATCTGCCGTAGCATAATGCGCCTGCAAATCAGTGTCAGTGCTGTCTGTTCTACTGATTTCTCCTAACAAACTGCACAGATCAAATCTTCCGGCGCATTTTGAGCCGGTGGATTGTGGTCTGTGCTGCTTGCATTTGGACTCGTCTTATAAGATAGTATAGCCGGTATATTAAATAGTTGTACGTACACCTCAATCGGTATTATAAAAAAAAATCGCAGTGTAAAAATCAATATATATTCTTAAGTGTCGGGTGTTATCGTGAGGAATTTTTGTGAATTTGATATGGTGTGGTTTCTGATTGAAAACTGTGTCATACATTTTGTGAATGTGGATTTACTTTTCCGTTACAATGAGTGATATATTTTTTCTTCAAATTTATTTCATGCCGTTTGCCCGCCCATTTCCCTCTTATAAGTTACTTCTTGTAAGACATCTGTATACGTGTATTTAGCTGTTGAATAGCTAGCGACTCATCGACACGTACGACTGGTTATAAGAACGTAGCAATCTTATAAAGTAAACTGGAAGACCAGAGTAACAGATTTCTGACATAAAATCTAGAGAGATCCTTTTTTCTGAGTCCATCATCTATTTTTTAAAAAGGCAAAATAAAAAGGAGCTTATTCGAACACAACTTAACATTGACCACAATCTATTGTGTCTGGACAGACTCAATGACGTACATAAAAGAACACGTATTTAAAGTTAACGTAGTGTTGAGAAATTAACACGAATGTATGATTCGGACCCGCAATCTGTCAGTCTCTAGTCTGAGGCACAAACCACTGAGCAACTGCGGCTCTTACACCATTAAATTGCATCTTCTGAAATGCAGGAGAGCGCATCGGACGTATTCAACATGCCAAAGACCGCGAATGGAACTTTCAGCTGAATGCACTTTTTGATAAAATTCTTGGTAAATCAATTAGTGTACTATCGCATAATGGACCGCCATGAAACTTATGTGATCATCATAGGATTCTAATTATGGATCACTCTCGCGATGTTTTTTTTATATATAGAGTTATTGACTTTTTTGTCTTGATGTTTAATAAATACACAATCTCTTTAACTCAAACAATTCCGCGTCATTCCATGGATCAATATGGAACTTGGTAAATATTATAGCCATCATCAGAAGATGCCCGTATCGACCAATCATCGTGCTCCATATATTTCTGTGAAAGTTATTACCCTGGTTCACTTGCAGCTAAATGTAGCATCTTACACAATCTTGGATTGCTTCTAATCATATAGATTTTAATGGATCGCCATGAAGCTTGGGAAATGTTATGATCATCATTTCAAGATGCTCCTAATTATGGACAAATCCATTTTGTATAAGAGTTATTACCTTTTAAAATTGCAGCTTGATATAGTGGATGACAGAATCTTGTAAATACAACTAGTCTTTCAGTGAATCGTCGTGTAACTTTGTAAATGTTATAGTCATCATTCGAACATGCACACATCGGCAAATTAAATTACCACCAAAAGTTTCCATTCAAGCTTCATTTTACTCATAATTGTACATCTGTTAGCCCGTTATTCGTCGTCCGTAGTATGTCGTCCATTTTAGCACAAGTTTGTAATCGCTACCTAAACTGCATGGAGTATCGGCATAAAACTTTACACACACAGTCATCCCATGGTCTGTTTGGTCCTAAATGAAAATGGTGGTACGTGAACATCCAATATGGCCGCCACAGTGGCCATCTTGAAAATCGCTATTGCCCCTGAAAGAATGACCATAGCAACATGAATGTTTTCAACAAAGACTTCTTATCATGTCTACTAGGTCTAAAAAGAAATGGTACCTATATATGACGTCCAAAAGCGACCCTCTTCAAAGTCTTGCTATTGCTACTCGTCCTATAAGGATCTTCATATCAACATGGAGTTTTCATAGCAGCCATCTTGAAAATCGTGTTATTGCTACTCCTCCTGAAGTTATATCTTGAAAATAGTGTCATCACTACATTTCCCCAAATAGGCGAGTATATCAACAATGGGTTTTCACCAATGGACTTCTTATGATACCTAGCTGGTTCTAAATGAAACTGATGTAAGTTATAAATCCAATTTGGCTGCCGCGAGTGTCTTCTAAATCTTGTTGTCACTACTTCCTATAAATGGATGACACTTGTATCATTAGAGCTTCACCTACTCCTAAACGAAAGCGGTGCCGCTCTTATATTCAATATGGTTGCCACGACAAGTGTCTTAAAAATTGGGTTGCCAGTACTCCCCTAAATTGATTATCAGTATGACATGGGAGTTTTCACCAAAAGAGTCATTACAATAATCCTAACTGTTGTATCACAATTCCAAGGTATAGACTGTTCTAAATGAATTCCAATAACATTGAATGTGCTGATGTACCACAATGATATAACCCAGAATGTCTTTGAACGAGTGTTCGATAATACCAATGTAGAGTTTAAGTCCGAAAATCGTTGAGCACTTTGTAATTCCAATGAATAATTTAAATGATTTCTCTCAGATTATATCCGAACATAACTAAAACTCTCATCTTAGATTCTCAAGTACTGATATTAAGATAGGAATGAAGACTTTGTTGACCAACCTCTTTATATGCATCCCGAATCGACACATGTCTCAGTTGCATTTTCTGAAGAAACAAAAACCCTCATCATCTTAATTGAAAATTGCAACAAACTGTACACAAATCAAATTCGCTTCCAGAACAGTCTTATGTCACAATCAAGACTAAGTCTTGAACTCAAATTCAGGTAAACATCTGAAAAAATGACATTAGTCAGGTAGGCCTAAACTCCTAACTTAAATTTCAGATAAAGGTCAAGCGCACAGTACAAATTAAATATACATAACACACATCCAGTGTGTGAAGAGTATCAGAGATGTTTTCAATACTCGGTAATTAAAAGGAAGAAATGACTATATATTGAATTGCTGGAAGTTCCTTCCTCCTAGTAGAACGTCATTCCTTTCGAGGACTCTTGTCTGATAATTGTATTGTTATATTTTAGACGCCATCCTAGCACAACAGTAAATATATTGTGCGCATAACAGAGAGAGAGAGAGAGAGAGAGAGAGAGAGAGAGAGAGAGCATATATGTAAAGGATTAACGGCACATCAGTACAAATCTGGCTTTATAATGCCAACTAAGTTAAGCTAACACATAAAGTCTTGCAAAACAAATCTAAACGAATAAAGGAAACGTCCATAAAATAGATGCACAGTTTCGCTGTATAGCCCTTTGTCATGTATAGTTATGTATCTTTTATAGCTATGTATATTGTATAGTTATATATCTTGTTCATGTGATAGCATGCAACAGTACACACGCAGCAATGATGTCAATGGTAATGATGGAGTACCACAAAATCAGAATGGTATATGGTCTTCATTAATGAACGAGTACCACAAAATCAGAATGGTATATTGTCTTTATTAATGAACGAGTACCACAATGTCAGAATGGTATATTGTCTTTATTAATGAACGAGTACCACAAAATCAGAATGGTATATTGTCTTTATTAATGAACGAGTACCACAAAATCAGAATGGTATATTGTCTTTATTAATGAACGAGTACCACAAAATCAGAATCAGAATGGTATATTGTCTTCATTAATGACCGAGTACCACAAAGAACGAGTACCACAAAATCAGAATGGTATATTGTCTTTATTAATGAACGAGTACCACAAAATCAGAATGTTATATGGTCTTCATTAATGACCGAGTACCACAAAATCAGAATGGTATATTGTCTTTATTAATGAACGAGTACCACAATGTCAGAATGGTATATTGTCTTTCATGAGAAGTAAAGAGTGATAGATAATTAAAAATGTTAATGTTCACCTAGCATCGCAAAATAAAATGAATTCTTTAACTTTTTAAAAATTAAAGTTCTGTGATTAAATCAGATATATTTACATTTTTCTAGCAGGGGAAATAATTGTAAACATTTTGAAACGTACTATGACATTAAACTCAACCATTCAGAGCTCCACCAATATTACTGTACATCTATTTCAATATAGAGTTAGAACATTATGGATATATTCATTACGTACTGTCCTCAAACGATTTTTGTTAGAGTTGTTTTCCCTTTTGTCTTGCAATTGAATGCAATCTACGACACAACTACTTATGCAGATTTTGATTGAAGCACGCTCTAACTTTATATATATTATGATCACCATCTGATATCGACAAATCACAAGGCTACATTCATTTTTGTTAGAGTGAATGATCTTGTTTACTTCAAGTTGGAGGTAAAGTGTGGCAGAATATTGTGAAGACAGCTAGTCTCAAAGTTTTCACTGGATCGTTATGACATTTTGTACATGTTAAGACCATCATCTGAAGATGTCTATGCTTTATCAAGAGATCGCTACCCCCTCGCGATGCTTATTGCCCTTACATTTGAATGCAGAGTGAGAGTGGTAGATAATAGGGTCATCATTTAGTAATACACATATTATCAAATCGTTGTGTTGTTGCCAATTTTTTTAACACTTATTGCCTATTTTATATTTTATAGCTGGATGCAATATATGACATAATTTTGTGAATGAAACTTCTCTTGCATTTGTGGTGGATCGCTGTGAACTTGGTACATATTGTAAGAACCCAATTGGTGAACTTGGTACGTATTGTAAGAACCCAATTAGTGAAATTGGTATGTATTGTAAGAACCCAGTTAGTGAACTTGGTACATATTGTAAGAAACCAATTAGTGAACTTGGTACATATTGTAAGAACCCAGTTAGTGAACTTGGTACATATTGTAAGAACCCAAGTAGTGAACTTGGTACATATTGTAAGAACCCAATTAGTCCTGTTTGTATTTGTACCTAGGAAGTAAGGGTGTTGTGTTGCAAATGATAAAAAGTGTGACTGTATGTGTGATTTGGTTATGGAGAGTAGTTATCTCAACTAATTTTGATCGGAGAACAATTTTTCATCACATTTAATGAATTGAAAATAAACTAAAAACAAGAATTATGATCTACAAGCCATTTTCTGATATTCTGATATACTTTACTTGTTTGGTTTAGGAGGTGACGTTGTCAGGTGTGGTGTGAGACAACTGTTTCAATCTAATTTGGAATAAATCTAAGTTTCTTGTCCATTTGCAGCGTTGTTTTTCTTCTTTCTAAATGTACTTGTCGCTTTATTTCTCAGTATTTTTTAAATTCTGGTGCCGACCGGACTCATCCGTTAACTGACAAACAATGAGAGCGCAAACCTATTTATAACCTTTCAGGGACACAAAGTAACATTCAACCAATCGCTGAGGCACGGCAAACCGTGTAACAATCACTGCCGTGTGTGGTGAGTTGAGCATTGCATTGTAAACAAAACAGTTTTGCAGAGTATAAAAACTCAAAATTGTAAATGTATAAAATACAAACAAAAAAATAAGTATCTAAGTATTAGAGGGCTTGTCCATACAAAAAAATAAACTGATTCATAAAAATTAAAGTATCCAATGTACACGTGGTTTATGCACTTTGTGAAGACGACAACTGGCGTCACTTCTAATCATGAACTGCATACACCTGAAAAACCATATTGCAACCATATTATTACTCGAACAAGTCCCGAAAGGAATGTCTTTACAACCTCTTATGTCTTACAAAGCTAATATGTCGTCGTTGGATCATCTAATAATATGATGAGAAATGGTGGGTTGACTGCATCGCTTTATTTATTTATAAGATAGCTATAGCGCTTTCGTCGAAACAGTTTTTATTGCCGGGGCCAAGTTTGCAGAAGGCAAGACGGTGGACTTAACAACGGCGCCAACATTTTGGTGGACTTCATGGTTAACGGCATTTATTTTGTCGGCGCCCGTTGGTAGGTAAAAAACCTTCCATAGTTTGCCCTTCGTCGTGTTGTTGGCTGAAAGGCAACCAAATCGCGGGGAGTGGCTGTGGGGCAGCTGCAGTAGGCGTAGGGATACGCGAGCGTAATCTCGGGGATGGAGTGGGTGGATGGGGCCAATACCTGGCGTCGGAAAGATGACATCAAACCAGGGCTTTTTGTTTTTCAACTCGCTAACGCCATCTGTTTGTTTTGGGGTAAGATATACTTTTGAATAAACGCAGGCAAATAGCACTGGTTTCCTTGAAACTCTAGGCGACGTGTTGCATGATCGAAAAGTACTCATCAGAGTTACAATACGATCGGCCTCCTCGTCGGCGTGACAGAGGATCATGCTAACGTTTGTGTGAACACTCACTCTTAAGCTAGCATGTCTACGGTCCTAGCACGATGCTTTTTCTAATATATTGCAGTCATTTATAAATGGTTCAAGTTGGCCTCATGATGGCATAATATGTACTAAACTTGCGGTGACAAACTACAGCTTCCGAGGTTGCTGGAACGGCATAACAGCTTTGAGAATTTGGCAAAAGCTGCACAAGTATTACAAGATTCAGCCAGGGTCTGGCTTAATAAGATGGCAATGTAGCAGAGTTCCTCTCCAGCACCAGTAAAATCTCTTGGTCACAGTTTGTTGTAACCCTTAATAATAATAATAATAATAATAATGAGGACTTTGTATAGTGCCTAATCTTTAGAAGTTCTAAGCGCTTTACAACATTAGACAACACCTATAAGATAAAACATACAATGATATGACTACAAAAACAAACACCATGAAATTAGAAAACATGTTTTAAAAAAACATGCTGAGAATATTTAAGGTAGGAAACATTATTAGGTCTTCAAGTTTGTTCTTGCAGTCGAAATAATTGAGTTTTGAGAGCCCTTTTGAATGTGATCACTGTCTATTTGTGTCTAAGTTCAGTGTGCAATTCATTCCACGTTGTTGGGCCCTGGTATGCAAAACAACGCTGTCCATACGACTTTGTTTTCATAGTGGGAATAATGAGTATACGATTTTCAGAAGAGGAGCGTAAGTAACTTGCTGGTGTGTACACATGGGTGAGGTCGGATAGGTATGTTGGACTAGAGTCAGTGAAACGTAGCACAGAGAACAAATTTTGTGTTTGATTCTGTGTTGCACGAGGTTGGTATCTTTTTCCACCCCATATCACTGTAAAGTGCGGGCTGCGACAAGAACCATACAAGTATGCATTGATCGTTGTTGATTTCACCAGTTGAACCCTACACCAATAAGTAGGCTTACAGTGTTGCTCATTCTTTATTATGTATCTACAAGCAAAGTACGCTACAGCAGCTCAGGCGCAGCACATCATGGAGAGATTCTATCATACACCTTCCAAGCGCCTGTTTTGGCACAAGTACACCCAAGGAAATGGTGTTCGCAAAATTTAATACTAAGATTGCCAGGTGTCTGCCTGCCGTTGTGGAAGCCCTATACGTGAAGCGACCGGTCTGAAAGAATAGCGCCTTACCTCAAATATAATGATCCAACGGGAGAAGCAACACCGTGCCGCCGAAGCTGTGTTGTCGCTGAAGGTGTTCCCCCTGCCTAATAGTTCTGACATCCGATGCTAGCCACCAATATACCACCTGTCTGTGTTGTTAGCTTTCTCGTGACGGCTGCTCACCATCGAAATCCACCACAAATTTCCTTATCAATAAAGGGTAAGTTTCGATGTATATGAGCAGCTCGAGCTTGACACGAATCTTTTTCTAGGAGGGCGTCCCAGCTTATTCTTGGTTCGCTGTAATAGTAAGTGTTGGAGTGTGGTGTCCCGAAATTTCTCGAACACGTCAGTCATCAGGAGCACATCGGTTCGTAGTTTGCGATTATGATAGTCTCCAATATTTATGACACGCTACTCCCTTTCAGAAACGTCTGAATCAGTTAGCTACCTGAATAATGACTCCATAGACGGAAGAATGGTTTCCTCAAACCGGCCTCAGTTGCTTGTGTATTTTTATGGATAGACGCACTTGCAAAGCCGGTCAATTTCTTTGCATCTACGTAACGCGAAATCCCTACTTAGGCATTTGCAGGCAGCTTCACAAGGATTGTCTTCATAAACTGGAGGTTATCAAGAAACTGCAGCTTCACAAGGGAGAAGTTTCAAGCCCCATAATTGGTAGTCCCTTTCTCGTCGTCTTCACTTAACAACATCTCTTCTGGATTTCGGAGTACCTCTATGATCTGTTCTAGCTCAAGGATCTGACGAAAAGCAGCTAAAAACTTGATACTTCAGTAAAAGATTGACTCCTTTGATACGCAGTCATAGCGGACGGAAATAGAGCAAAAACCACATGAGACCCTGTTGGCAATATTCTCTTGGATCTTCTGTTCTGATTGTTGGCAAGGCCTTCCACCAGTACTTTGAGTGCTTCAAAATCGTCATAAATGATATATAGAATACGTATCTGGCGATGGTGGTTCTAGAAGACTGGAATGGTTAGGTAAGGACACTCGCTATGGATTCTCGCCATTACCGCGGTACTGTGGCATTCTGATATATATATATATATATATATATATATATATATATATATATATATATATATATATATATATATATATATATATATATATATATAGTGACTGGTCTGAATCCCACGCTATTAGGTAGAGAGTTGAGGCCCTTTTTCAAACAAAAATATCTTTAACCATGTCAATATCACTAACGCTGACTGGAAAATCAGTACCTGTAAATTCAAGTTGAGCAAGTGCTCACTGTACTTCTTATACTGGTCGACATTGTTGTTTGATGGGTATAAAGCTGACAAAAGAGCCCACTCTAAACAACGCTTGTCGGGACTGTTCACGTTTATAAATGTCCGTGTTTACATTTTGCTGTTGGAATGTAGCTTCGTCCTCGAAACACCAGTGTCAAGCGCTTCACAAGTATCCATACAGACCCCAGGTGCATTTCAGTATGACAGTATTATATTGATCAACCAGTTCACCAATCCAGTATGACTGCAATATAGTGGTCAACCAGTTGACCAATCTCATCGCTATGCAGTAGGATGGCTTGTTTATCATAAAAGTAGACCACCAATTTCGTAGTTTCCGCCTCGGCTTTCTTTATCGTAAACGTTTCTAGGCCAGGCACGTTTTTCTCCATCTTTGTTGTTTGGATTAAGCTAAACGTTAGGCGCATCAAGACTGCTCAAGAGGACAACACGTACAATAGTACTCATAGCATTGTGTTATTACAATGGGTCTGTTTCGAGTTTTGCTTTTCAGACAACGTGGCATGACGATAGTCTTTCACAGCTGCGTAAACTCTACCATGCCGCTCTATAAAGAAGGACAGTTGCCACCGCCTTTTAATCCGATGTGAAAATGAAACAGGCTTCTGCAACCTTTTGGTCGCGATTCAGTGAATACTCCTCAGATCGCTGGCTCTACAAAATCCAGCTTTTCTTCGCCTGTGTTGGAACTAGCTCAAATAACTCGTCAAATTAACTCTGTGTTAACTGTCTCCTCTGGAGCAGCTCGCTCAAACGAGCGAGTAATGTTGGATGCAGCTCAAAATGTATACTTTACCACACAATCTTTAAATAAATTTAAAAAATGTTTTACATTTCATTGGGGCATAAAGCAACATGGAAAATTGTTATCCCTAGAACCAATGCAAATCCGATCATCTGCTTTAATGCCAGACCTGCATTTCCAACATGACAGAAACAAATATCCTTTTCTAACCTTCGTAATGTGAGCACGGCAGTATGTAACAACACACCTCTCTGCTTCCTGATTTTAGTCACGCGTACCTAATTTTACAAATACACTCAATTTAATGTGTTATACTATTTAATCAATATTTATTTAAGTTAATAACAAATGTGGTAGTGAATTTTGTCCAAACGCCAAGTCGCCTTACGCATGACTACATTTTCAAACCAACCAGTCGGGGGGGGGGGGGGGGGTGAGTGAAATAAGACAACAAGATCCACTAATTATTGATGGCGGACGAATCCATCAATAGTAGTGTGGTAGGGGAGACTGGGGGCAAACATTTTTATTATATGTTCGTATTGCTTTCTTGAGAGATACATTCTTTCATTCATACTCTTCTGTTACGGCTAATGTCATGGTCTGTTACTACAGAACGAGCTTTTAGTTCCCTAGTGCTCATAAGAAGTTTTCCGTCGTATTTCTTGTAATAGTATAGAACAAAGAACTTTCCTGTAGGACAACGTATGTATGAGGCTATGGCTCGGTAAGAAAGCTATCGAAATGAGAGACTTAATTTAAGAGCAAAAATTACCACATATTTCATAAGATTGGTCAGTCTATCAAGAGAGTTGTAATTTTGATGCAAAAAAGAATCTCTCATTAAATAGGTGCCTAACGTTTGAAAGATGTTCAATATATTTTTCTGTCTGCTCTACAATACATTCATTGTGACTTTCAAAATTGGCAATGTTTAGTTGCACCGAATGTCTGATATTGATATGTAACACTTTAAAATATCTAAGAAATGGCTTTACAGGCAAACACAACTTGATCAAATCTAGTTAGTTCATCTGTCCTCAAGGTAACGTAGTTTACTATACAGTTTACTAAACAGCCTCTTTAGTTTCGTGGTGGAGTTATTCTGCTTTCGACTTATTCTCAAACAGCGCTTTATCAATTTTGAAAAATTTGAAACGAAGCATTTCAACTGTAGAGCCTTGTCTGCAGGAGTTGCTGAACCGCCGTTAATGTTGCCAAATTAACTCCTTCTTTTCTAATGTCGGTGAACCGATTTTTACAAAACTCGACAGAGCATGGTGACTTACAGGGTTATGAGGACGATATTGATAACTGGCTTTTAAACTTTAAGAAAAGGCAGACACGTTTTTATGGCAAATAGGCAGTATTTTGTATAAATGAAATAAAAAAGTCTTTGTTCGAAAGAATTCGACCAATTTACACAAAGTATCGTGACCCCCAACGCTTAGAAATGATACAAATAGTCCATTTGCTATCAAACTCGTCGTGGTTATTGAAGTTGAAGAACCTGGACATTATTTTGTTTTCTAAGAAATTGACCAATTTATGCTAAACTTGATTCAGAGTCTTGATGCTATGAACACCTTAATCCAAAATCAAGTATGGACGTAATTAATAGAAAAGTAGCGAACAATGTAAATTTCAAGCAAGTGCTATGACCAGTATAATCTAGAGGGGCTTTATTCTTAATGGCTTCATGCCTTTTATACATATGACGTTAATTTGCCACCAAATAACACTGCCGCTACTTAAAGACAAAGCACATAATAACAGTGAAATGATTTTTTTGTTGTTGATACTTTTCAACTGGGATCGCATTGGCAGAGACCTTTTTAATTCAGGATAGCTGTTACTCAATGATGTGAGGTCCCTGTCTGTCATCTGAACCTTACTTGGACCTCTTTCTTTTGAGAGAGAATAATATCAGTATCTTTTAAGATTTTCCTTTTAGATATCATCATAGAATATCAATGATTAGGCACTATTAATCACGTTATTTCATACGATGTCTTTTGCGTCGGAAATGAAAATGACGTTCAGTTATACTGATACATTGTTACAATCAATAAATTCGAGATTGACCAGGAATATGCATGATGTACGTAAGTAAGGTATATACGGTATACGACTGCTTTATACAGACGTATATTGGCCTCTTGTCCGTACCAACTTTAGACTGATCGGGGTACAGCAGAATTGAATTAAGGAGGTAACGTGTAAAATAATTAAATAATGAATGTCATATTGAGAGAAGTCAGCTTGTTAAACATACAGCAGCCCACAACCATTAATAGAAGGGTTCGGTCCATTTTTCATTGCACATTTGTATACAGTATTAAAAGGAAACTAATTTGGTCCGATCTCTGGCACAGTGGTGAGAGAAACTGATGCATATTCTCCATCGCTACTTTCATACATTGGTATAATGTTGCATAACGTTGCCCAACATCCTGTAACATGTGAGCCTTTGAGAATGAAATCTTAAACGTAATTATTTAAATTAAATATGGTCAAACTGTTGGATAATATTGGCTTCAATAAGAATAGACTTTATTCGTATTCATTTGTTTTCAGTTGGGATCTCTCTCTCTCTCTCTCTCTCTCTCTCTCTCTCTCTCTCTCATTTACACACTACTGGATATTATGTCCCATGAGACATTAATAATGTAACACAGGCGTTATACTCATTCATTTGCACATCTTTTTAACTGCCTGATCTGTGACATTTCCTTTGCTATGGGGAGAAAAATTAACAAGGATGCAGACAAACAAATAATATACAAACCAAAGAGTCAGTGTTGAAACTTTAGCAAGGAATCAAATAATAGCAAATACTAAGGCATTTTTAAAATATTACACAATTATGTTGTCGCCTTGATCCGAAGTAAACACAATATTACAGTCAATTAATGTATGTCCAACTGTTATCATTCATAGCACTACGATCAATTATCATATCGGTATCATTTATAGCACTATGATCAATTATCATATCGGTATCATTTATAGCACTACAATCAGTTATCATGAAGTATCCAGTGCTGCCATCGAGAGTATATTCTTTTGTTATTTGGTAATCAATGTATTTGTCAAAAATGTAGGAGAACTGTGTAAGTAGTGAATGGGGGCGATATAGGCTCAAGGGGAATTAGCATTAAAAAACACCCTGGGGCAATATAGCCTCAATGGGAAATTTAACATTACGGAAACCCCTGGGGCGATATTGCCTCAAGGGAATTTAACATGGGAATATATTTTGGGCAAGTTGAACCTCAAGGGGAATTTAACATAGGCAAAAAAAAAAAATCTTGGGCCTGTTGAGCCTCAAGGGGAAATGGAACAGGGTCGGGACCCTATTTTAATAGGGTCCCGACCTGATGGGTCTATGGAAATGGAACAAGCGAAAATTGAAACAGGGAGGGGTCTCTATTTTTTTTTTAAAAAATATTTAAAAAGGGGTAGGCAATGAAAGTCAAGGTCTTTTCGAGATATTGGAGTGGCCTTGAAAAGGGCCTTTGGGTTTTATGTTAATATTAAGATATATTAACATAAAGGGCACCGCATTGGTCTTCTTCTTGTCCTTAGGCTGCGCCTGACTGCAGGACCGTAAATCAAGACTCTTTTGAGGCATCCTTGACGCTCCACATAGACTCTTCGTATCCACAGACTGGTGTCTGTCCTGTGGACAACTGTCCCCTTGGATCGGACATACATCGGTATGTCCGTTCTGAACATCATAGAAGATACAAGGGTTGAAGATTGGAGGTCGGTCCACATGTTGAGGCGCCGAGAACAAGTGAAGGAATTTAGTGAACTGCACTTATTTATAGGGAGAGGAATGATTGAAACGAATTGAGTTCATTGACCAATCCAAACACGCGTTACAAAATTCAGTCAGCCCGCATCCAATCCGAAGAGATCAGTCTGTGACGTCACGTGGTCTATATAGATTCGCTAGTGCCTGTGCGCAGTCAATTCATGCGACAGTTTTTCAACATGAAGGAAACTCAGAAAACGATAAATTGGGGTGCACCAACCGTGGAGACTACCCAAGGGAATCCGGACTTACTTTCAGAAGAGGTGAATTGGGATTTTGTGGATTTTCTTACCTCGCAAGAATTTGTTCCGGAACCTTCGTTACCTTCATTACCGCACGTGGAGAATTTTAGACAGAGACAGAAAGAAGAATTGGAGAAATTTATACAACAGCAAAAGGAAGCGCAACAAGCTTTTCTCCTACAGCAACAGCAGCAAGAAGAAGAGGTAAGAAAAAAACAAGAAGAAGAAGAAGTAGCAGTAGCAAAGAAACAAGGGTGTGAAAATCAAACGGTCACGGTACTGTTAGACATTTTAGCGGAGTTAAGAAGTCTGAAACAAATGTATCAGACTTCTTTATCACGACCGAAGAGAATACGACCTTCCCGAACTAAACACTCCAATCCTGTGACTAAGCCTACCGTACCACCCTTAGTGATTTCAACCAAATCATCATCAACAGTACGCAGTCCAGAAGTAGGCCTTGGCCGTGGCAAAGGCTTAAGACAGCTAAAGTCGATTGTTTAAACTCACCCCTGCACCAAAAAAGGCCCTTTTCAGGGCCACCCACGTCTCTCGAAAAGAGATAGACTTCCAATAACTCAAAAAAAATCGATTTTACCCAATAGTACGTGTCTGTGTATGAGTGTGCGTGAGTGTAGGTTCTTATTTTAAAATCAAAACCCAAAGACACTTACTTTTTAGAGACTTTCTATTCTGGTACAAATTTTACAATTCAATTCACAATTCACAACATAACAACATTAAAAAGTTCATACACTTCTGCTGTCTCATTGTTCACTCTTTCTGTTTTCCAAATTTCTTCATCGTCACATTCTTTTCCTCCTCTTCCTCCTCACTTTCTTCCCTTCTTCTTTATTTTCTCCTGTTTCTTTTTCTTCACCTGTCTGCTTTCTTTCTCTTCTTCATCTTCTTCTTCCTCTTCTTCCTCTGAAGAATCCCTCTCTTCTTCTGACTCCTCTTGTTTCTTTTTTGGGCAATCTGGAGACCAATGTCCTTTTTCTTGACAATAATTACAGGTATCTTGACTTTTGTCTTTTCTAGCCCATGTTTTGCTTTTTTGACGGCTTGGACACTCTGAAGACCAATGCCCTTTCTTCTGACAGATATAGCAAGTATCTTGACTTTAATCTCGCAAGGAAGGAGAGTAGTCCGACGACTGGTCTGAAGAAAATTTTCTAATGACCCCTCGCAAAGCTCTGATGAAACGTTCCAACTGGGTAGTCTCTTCCATCGTTGTGCTCGGTTTGAGAGTGAAATGAATAGTGAAAGGACAAGACACATACCCTTTACATACGCTGGTCTGCCATGACTATAAAGTAGCCCATGGTGTTTAAACTTTAGTCATTTGACTTTTTGCTTTCAAGATGAAACGATCCAATTTATTTGAGAAGAAAGAAGAAGAAAGTAAGAGGCAGAAACGTGATCTATCGCCTCGTACCAGGGCTGAAGTCTTGGCACAAATTCATGCCAGTGATTTTGAAGAGGACATGAGTGAACCAGAATCCAAACCCTCTAAACAAAGTTCACTACCCTTAGTCAACCCTGAAAAGTACTATTCCATTCAAGAGACCGAAAAGCGTCCCTCTAGAAAATTTAGAACCACGGCTTACAAATACACGGTGAAGTATAAAGATTTCAAGTCCGAAGTACCGTTAGAGAAAGCAGAAGGGATCATCACCGAGATGTGGGATTCTTTGCCCACCACACTCAAGAGACAATGTCAACCCAAAGAAGACGATCGCTTGAGACTTTCCATGCAACACGACGGTTTCAAGTCCCCTGTTTGGATCGAGCTTAGCAGCCCTGCAGAATTGACCGCTTCCAAAGTCATGGACAAGATTCAACACGTGCAACAATCTAATGACCATTTGACATCACCAATGGAAAAGTCACACTGGACATGACCCACGTCTCTCCTTCTCAAGGGACCGGACAACGCAAAAAGATGTTATTGGTGAACGACCTTCGCAGCATTAAGCGTAGCCTCGTCCAAATTCACAATTCTCAAGACCAGATGTGTTTAGCCAGGGCTATCGTGGTGGGACGAACCTATGCCAACAAAAACGACACGGCAGAATGGAAAAGAGCCTGGAAAACTATTCGACAATCGGACCAAGCCAATTAACGAAGTGAAGCAGAACTCCTGTTACAACAAGCCGGTTTACCCAAAGACGAACCCTGTGGCATTCCTGAAATGCAAAAATTGCAAGATATCCTAGCTCCACGCTACACCTTGAAAGTGCATCCTCAAGAAGTGCGTGGGTCTCTGTTGTTTCGAGGGAAAGACTTTAAGGATGGAAAATACATTCACCTTTATCATCACGATGACCATTTCGATACCATTACCACTATCACTGGATTCCTGGGATACAGTTATTGCTGTGAGAAATGTGACTATGGCTATAACAATCGAGAGCAACACAAACATTGTGGATCGTAATGCTCAGCATGTTTGGCCTCTCCACCATGTCTGAGCGAAGGACAAGAACAAGTGCATTGTCCAGCTTGTCTGCGCACGTTTGTCGGCCCTACCTGTTACCAACAACATCTGAAGACGCAAGGTTCACAGAAGACATGCGCTTGTCAACTGCTGACATTGTGCCCCGCATGTGGACAAGGCATACGTACCAACAGTGCCAAGGCACACGTATGTTCAGGAAAGAAAAAATGTCACATTTGTCACCACATCGTGGACTTGGAACACCAATGTTACGTGCAAAAATACCAACCCCAACCAGAGAAAGACGATGGACACAAGAAGAAAGGCAATTTCATCTTTTTCGATTTTGAATGCATGCAAGAGACCGGCATTCACATTCCTAATTTCTGCGTAACTCATCGAGCGTGCGAGAAGTGCATTCAAGAACCTATCTTGAGTTATTGCCCTCACTGCAGTAAGATTCCTGGAGGGCGTGAAAAAATCTTTCGAGGACCGAACACGCTAGCCGATTTTGCACAATGGGTCTTACACCCCATCGACAAGACGTGGAGCCAAGAGGACATCGAACGTTACGGAGATTGTCATCGTCATGCCACGGTGATGGCTCACAATTTCTCCGGATACGATGGACAGTTTCTTCTCAGATACTATACGGAACATGGCACCTAGCGTCCTAAAGTCACTTTGAACGGAGCCAAAATCATTTTCATGTAAGTGGGACAAGTGCAGTTTAAAGATTCGATGAGTTACTTGGCCATGCCTTTGAGTCGAATGCCTAAAACGTTTGGAATGACAGAAATGGCTAAAGGTTATTTTCCTCACTTTTTCAATACGGAAGCCAATCAACATGCCGTTCTACCCCATTTGCCTGAGGCTCACTATTACGACCCCGACAACATGCGTACCGAACGAGAAGATTTCTACGCTTGGTACCAGGCTCACGCCTCGGACCCTTTCGACTTTCAGGAAGAAATGTTAAAGTATTCTCGTTCCGACGTGGACATTTTACGGCGTTGCTGTGGAAAATTTCGAGAACTGTTCATGGAACACGGAGGGGTCGATCCTTTGAAAGAAGCTTGCACCATTGCCAAAGCGTGTTCCTTAGTGTACCGGCAACGATTCATGCCTGAAAACACCGTTGCTGTCATCAGTCCTCAATCGACCAATAATGTCAAACGTCAATACTCGGTCAAAGCCCTACGCTGGTTACATTACTTGTGTGACAAGGAAGACAAACGGATTCAGCATGCCCGCAACTGAGGAGGCGAAAAGACAATCGGAACGCATTCCGTCGATGGCTGGGACTTAGAAAACCCCAAGATCGTGTACGAGTTTAACGGTTGCTTATTTCACGGATGTCCCGTCTGTTACCCTGACCGTGGCACTAAAAATCAGTTTTTACAACGAACCATGGAAGACTTTTACCAGGACACTTGTCAGCGACGCCTAAAGTTAGAACAGGAAGGATACCAAGTGGTGGAAATGTGGGAACACGAGTACGATCACCGTTTGAAAACCGATCCCGAGTTTAAACGCATCGTGGAAAGTTACCAGTTCATGGATCCCCTGAACCCGAGGGATAGTTTGTACGGAGGAAGGACCAATGCCACCTGTTTGCTGTATCAATCTGACAAACAGAAAGGAGAAGAAATGAAATACTTGGACGTGTGTTCGCTGCATACCTACGTGTGCAAATAGTGTCGCCTTCCTGCAGGACACCCACAATTGTTCACCGAACACATCGACCTGAAAAACATTCGACAATACGAAGGTTTGATCAAGTGCAAAGTTTTGCCTCCCACGAACCTATACCATCCCGTCTTACCTCACCATTGCCAAGGCAAACTGATGTTTCCTTTGTGCCGTACTTGTGCCGAAACGTGCAACCAAGACCAGCCTTGTCAGCACACCCAGGAAGAACGGGCCGTGACGGGGACGTGGGTCAGCGTAGAATTGTTCAAAGCTTTGGACATGGGATACCAACTGTTAGAAGTGTACGAAATTTGCCACTTTCCCAAGACAAAACAATACCAGAAGGGTGACCCCACGCAGAAACGCATTTTCGCCGACTACGTGGATGCCTTTTTGAAACTGAAACAAGAAGCCAGTGGCTATCCGTCCTGGTATCACACTCCCGAAGACCAAAAGACATTCAAAGAGAAATACTGGGCACAAGAAGGCATTACTTTAGATCACATCGAGAAAAACGAAGGCAGGCGATCGTTTGCCAAAGTGATGTTAAATTGCTTGTGGGGTAAAATGGCACAACGACCGTGTTTACCCAAGACGGAATATTTGACCGAACCTTCCCGCAATTTCCAGATGATTCACGACAAAACCAAATTTATGAAACACGTGGACGTCGTTCGCGAGAATTTGATCTTGGTCAATTACGAAGAAGATCTGGACTTTGTACAAGACGACCCCTTTGGAAATGTCATCATTGCGGCTTACGTGACAGCTCATGCTCGCTTAAAATTGTACGAAGCTTTAGAACTGTTAGGGGAACGCGTCCTGTACTTTGACACGGACAGTTGCATTTACATCGATCACCCGAGTCAACAGCACCCTGACATCGAAGGAGACCGTTTAGGAGCCTGGACAGATGAGCACCCAGACGACAAGATTCTAAGTTTCATCAGTGGTGGTCAAAAGAATTACGGCTACGAACACCGGGACAAACAAGGAGAAGTGCACACGAAGTGTAAAGTGAAAGGATTGACTCTGAATTATCGTACCTGTCGAGTGGTGAACTTTGACGTATTGAAAGAAGCCGTGCAGTCAAGAGAAGATGAACACTTTAAAGTGACCACCTATCAACCCAACAAGATTGTACGTTTACCCACTCACCACATCGTCAGTCGACCCTTGGAAAACGTCTATCAAATCGTGTACCAGAAGCGAGTGCGGCTTCCCAACCACTTTGCCGTATGGACATGTCGGTATAAAACATTGGCTGTAAAAGGATAGCCACCAGAAGTATGACTTCGCCACAGCAAGAATCGAGTGAGAAATCCAGTGAGAACTCCAAGTTCAAACCCTACCATTTTCCGGTTTTCTTGCCTGGCTATTGTGATTGTGTCCGTCAATTGGACACGTTTCAAAAATTGCCTACGAATAGGAAAGGATTACCTACTTCGTATGTTTTAGCTAGAACAGGATTTGTCTACTTGGGACCTGAGTCTGGTTTGGGATACGAAGTACAGTGTTTCGCTTGCGGACTGAAGTTACGAATGGATCTATGTATCTATAAAGACTCAGCTATTCTGGAACATACGCGATGGTCTCCGTACTGCCCTTACCTTTCTATGGCCTTTCCACCCATTACACTACGGTACAATTATGACGGTACCTTAGAGACGGTACTTTCCAAAACTAGACATAAAAAAGGAACGATGTACAAGCTTGAGACTGCATTGCGACTAGTATAAAAAGGGGCTATGGTAAAGATCGATAGTTCATTGTGACCACCAAGACCAAGCGAACAAGATGAATACTTTCAGAGAAACACAAAACAAGTTCAGACAGGCACAATTCAAGTTTGGGGACTCTGAAGTAGAATGCGATTGTGAGCCTTGCGATGGGAACGATGCTGTACGTTGTGACCTTAGCGATGCCGTAAAGCATCATGGGAACTTTGTTCTCACTACCCCTATCATGGAAAGTGATGCTGTGCGTGTCAAACCTGAGGGATGCGAAAGCGATGCCGCTCGTCCTCTTGGACACTTTACTGGGTTTCGTTTTAAAGGTGGATGTCCACCTTCACTTCTACCTCCCTACAGATGTCATCCAGCCCTGAGTAAACTCCTGTCCATGTCACCCAACCCTCATCGAAACGAACCTGTGAAAGACGAATATTCGTTTCCTGTGCGTTTGTCGGAATACTGCGACTTTGAAAATCATCTTCAATCGTTCAAAGGAAAATGGCCTAAGTATCTGGGAGGACCGACCCCCGAAGAATTAGCCAGAGCCGGATTTTTCTACTTGGGCGAAGGGGATAAAGTCAAGTGCTTCAGTTGCGGTGTATCACTTCACCACTGGGAACCACAAGATTTGGCCAACCTAGAACATGGTCACCGAATTGTCATTAATTACACTTAGTGGGACCGAGACATTGAAGTAACTAACCATGTCGTTGAAGAAGAAACCAAATTGGTTAGGAGTCAAATGTTGGACATCACCGAGACCAGTATTTAAACTTCATTTCAAAAACGATATTGAATCATTACCTAAAGAACTGCAAGAGAAGATTTACAAGGAAGTTTGGCAGGGACTTGCCAGAGTGAAATCTCAATGGATAACTGTAGAACTTTTGTGCCGAGAAATTCACAAGAGGAAATTGAAAAAAAGTCAACCAATGTGTTAGATTTCTTTGGGTCAAGGGTGCATTCATCCTATTATATTACTCTAAACCGTTTACATCAAAAGAGTTCAATGAGATTCTTGGACGTTACCCTGAATGGCAGTGGTCAGAAATTACTCACTATGTGGATTACTTGTGCTCTAGGAGAAGATTGTGAATTGTACTGACTGACCTATTCATGGATACTTTACAAGAGAACATTCGTGCTTTGCCTGTGGAGTTGAGAGAACGCATTTACCGAGAGCTGGTCAAAATACAAGTCAAACGTAAAGAACAATTGCATCCGTTACGTCACCGGTGTTTGAACCACTGGTACCTGAATGCTATACAAGGACTGATTCAGTTGAAAGTGTTCCATTGGACAGACATTGATCAACGACCCCCTAGTTTTAAAAAGAATTGGTTTGGTATTGATAATTCTATCTACTACATTGTAAACTTACTGGATTGAATTCCAGAGGAAGAGTTAACGAATTACCAATATCTTTTACACAATGTCAACTTAGTGAAAGAGGAAACTTCTGAACGAATTGTAATGTGTAAATTAGTGATTAAACGATTTAGATTCGACAATGAATTAAAACCATGTCTGTGCAAACAGTACATTTATTGTGTCAGAAAGAGAATTTAGTATGACCTATTGATGGATACTTTACAAGAGAACATTCGTGCTTTGCCTGTGGAGTTGAGAGAACGCATTTACCGAGAACTGGTCAAAATACAAGTGAAACGTAAAGAACAATTGCATCCGTTACGTCACCAGATGTTTAACCACTGGTACCTGAATGGTATAAGAGGACTGATTCGTCAGAAATTGTTTCAGTGGTCAGACCTTGTTCAACACATTGAGTTAGTGAATGAACGAAATGTTCGTCATTTTGGTTACTTCGAGATTCACCTAGAGCAACGCATTGAGGAAGACGAGTTAAAGGATTACCAACATATTTTACGTGGAATCTGCTTAGCGGAAGAGGAAACTTCTAAACGAACTCTGAAGTGTAGGTTACAGTATGCAAGATTTAGATTCGCCACTGGAGAACAAAGAGAAAGTACCTTTATTGCTTCCGAAATAAAGAGACTATAAAATCAGGAATCCATGCCATGGCTTATGAAACAAGTGATTGAACAGATTCCATGGAAGGATCTCAATGACCATATTCAAACCGTGGATCATTACCATCAATAATTACAAGAACTATATCCATTCAATTTGGGGCGGCGCATAGTGTGTGTCTTAGTGACTTGCTTTCTGGGATTTCGTTTACGAGCCGATTCCTTGTGTACTCTTTACGAACAATACCTACCATCCGAATGGCCTTAAATGGTCACGAAAGAGTCCTTTTGCTCAAAGCCTTGCGTTTTCATCTGGATACTTCTCGACCTCTACGGGAAAAAAAGATTCGTCAACTTTTAGCTACCGAAGACGTGTATGACGATGTGTGTGTAGCTTGTGACTTACATCTCTATTGGACAGATGTACGTGACTGGAAAAATTTGGGCTTTGAGGCTTGGACCCAAAAAGTGGCCCAGTATGCTCGAGAGTTGTGATCCTTCCTTTCAACGTCCAAAGAAAAAAGTCACATTTCAACCTGTGTTGGTGACTGTACCAGAAGAAGAAAAACCCGTCACCGACAACAATCACTCCATTCAGGACAGGACTGTCATGGACATGCCTGAAAGGACCTTTCGGGAGGACACTTGTGTGACCTTACCCCCTGCTGATCTGGTCGGAACATTACCCAAAACGTGTTGTACAGACACTTGTTTGTATTCCACGTTGATCGTTTTGATGTGTCTTTTATCGCTGTACATAACAATTTGGATTTTATGTATTTTTGTCTTTCGTATTCATATTTCAAACATTCAATAAACGTGTCCTGAAAAAAGTATATAAACTCTTGTCTTGTCTGTTTTCGTGTCACAAGTGACATTCCTAACACTATGGCTACCTCTGCTGTCTCTGCTCCCTCTTCCTACACTGTCAAAATCATCGACGAACACTTAGATCGTGCCAGTTGGGAGGCTTTGTATCTTCGCCATCCCTTTAACATGCTCATTGCTGGACCTAGCGGTTCAGGCAAAACCGAATTTGTCAAACGTTTGATCGAACATAAACATCATTTGATCGATCGACCACCTCAGCGCATCGTATGGTGTTACAAAGAGTGGCAATCAGTGTACAGGCTCTTGCGAGAAAGTCAAGGCGATTCCATCGTGTTTGTGGAAGGCATTCCTAAAGGAGACGACGGAATCGTCTCTGACTCCCGTCAAACCCATTTGGTCATTTTCGACGACATGTTAGGAGAAGACGAAGAAGAAATTAAACTGTGGTTCACGCGCAAAGGCCATCATCGTAATGCCAGTGTCGTTTACATCACTCAAAATTTGTTTCAACAAGGTAAAGCCCATCGCACCATCAGTCTCAATGCGCATTACGTGGTCTTTTTTAAAAGCCCTCGAGATAAATCGCAAGTGCAAGTCTTAGCCAAACAGTTAGAGACGCCTTGGCTGACTCAAGCGTACGACGATGCCACTCAAACTCCACACGCTTATTTACTCGTCGATTTGAAACCTACGACCCCCGATGATTTGCGATTTCGTACCCAATTGTTTCACCACTGGTGTCAAGACGGAGGGGCTGTTCTGTACACTTCTCCATCCTCGACTTAATTTCACTCCAAAAAAAATCTATAAAAACCTCAGACACTTTTCGTCTGTCTCACACAGTTTTTGAACATGACGTCCCTTCAGTCGCATCTTCCCGTCAAATTGATTCGTACCTTGTATGGCATCAGTCGAGAAAAAATCCACAAATACGGGCTCGTGTCTTAGAAGCTAGTCTCAAAGAAGTCTTACGATGGTTCACGGTGACAGCACGTCAATTACTACAAGGGATCATTCAGATTCCTCATCAAACCAAACGCTTTTTTGATCGAAACAAAGTCGCTTTGACCCAACTGGCCGATCCCAGCATCGACACTCAAACCAAAAAAACAAATCATTTTGAAACCTGGAGGGAGGAGTCATCATTCGCTCTCTCTTAAGATGGGATCCTAATGCTCCCAAACTTCTCCCCAAGAAAAAAGTCAAACGAAGCTACAAGAAGAAGGAAAAGAGCCACGGTGTCAAGACCAAGTCCCCAAGGAGACCCGTGTCTCCAAGAACTTCTCCAGTGGCGGGACCCTCCTCTTACCAGACACCACCCCGGAAAAAGAAAAGAAGCCCCCAGAAAAATAAGCAGAGAAAAAGTCCCCAGAAAAAGAAAAGCCCACAGAAAACTACTCGCAAGAGAGGCACATTGGCCAGGACGCAACCTTACACTCGCAAACCACGACCTGCAACGGCGGTACTGCGTCTCCGGTAGCCTTAGGTTCATTCACTTCTCCGTCGATGACACCAAGAACTGAAAAGTACTTGGAGACGTTGATTACACAAAGAACTTCTCCGTTGATGACCCCAACAACTTCCCCAGTGGCAGGACCCTCCAATTTAGCGGCAGTGGCTGCTGCTCACAAAGTACCTTCTCCCAAAATCAATGTCCAAGAAAGATCGGGCATGTTACAAAGTTTACTGGATTTGTCCAAGCAAGAACTGGCTCGATTTAGTCCGTTTCGTACCACTGCACGACGTGTCATGCCTGTCCTCAAGTTGATATGACGTAAAGACAATCAGTGGCGACGCGTTCCAGTATAAAAAAGGCCTGTGAGTAAGTAGGGGTATCAGTGTGTTTGGTGCTGAAGACTCAAAGATGTTACCCTCCAGAAAACATCCCTCTTCTAAAACCCAAGGAAAGAAAAGGAAAGGACTGCCTCCTCGTTTAGTCAAACATTGGGACATGTTATCTGTCCTGTCCAAAGCTTTTCCACCCATACGAAAAAGACTCATTCAATCAACCTCCAAAGAGGTCATCGATACCGTGTGCGAATGTTGTTTGAACGTCTTGAAAGTCACGATCCCTTTGTCCAAACACCAGAAACAATGCTTAGGCAAACATCGTCACGTTCTTCGCCAAATGGTTCAAAAGAAAATTCCCATTCGTCAAAAGAAGAAGATGTTGCTCCAACGTGGAGAAATTTTACCCCTCTTGCTAGGCCCAATGCTGAAAGGAGTCTTGGGAACCATGTTGGGAGGACTGGTGGGAGCAAGATAAAAAGGACCTCTGAAGTCCCAAGATCTCAGAATCGACCCCTGACATCCCATGGAAGGACGAAAACTAGCTTTAGTGCCTTACAAACGATGGATAGAATACCATCGTTGGCAAGAACAACGCACCCCACATTTACCTCCCAATCTCAATTTGAGCGAGATGTCCCAGTTACAACACGAACTGCAGTCCTTGATGGATCGCCAAGATTTGTTCGAAACAGAAAAATCGCAAAAGTACGGTCAACTCTTGCAACGACTGCAACTCTTTCACCAAAAAGCCTCAGACGAAACACCTCTTCCCACTCTGAAAGATTTTAAGACCTTGATGAAAAGTTCAGCACCATCACCAGTACCACCAACACTGTCAGTGACCAAGACAGAAAAAGGAGAAAAAGAAGAAGAAGGGTTTCAAACTCCACCAGAAAAAGTACGCAAGTTAACAACACCACCTACCTCCAGAATTGGATGGATTAAAAAGATGATGGCCACCCCTTCTTCATCACAAGAGAAAAAGAACTTGAAGACACAAGTGAAGCAAGAACCGATATCCCCTGTTCAGACATCCTCCTCTGCGACACCTATTGCCGGTCGCACACGCAAAGCATTGCAATCCAAGAAAATACCCCAAGAGAAAAAGAGTAGCATCCTCCAAGAGTGGGTGTCTTATTAACAAACAAACAAACACAAAAAAATGGAAAAAGTGTTAGCCAGCATTTACTACGATCCATCCCATCCTGCAGGTTACGCAAGAGTTCAAAAATTGTATCGTGCTGCCAAAACTCGACTGAAAAGTCTCCGTTTACCTCAAGTGCAACGATGGTTACAAGAACAAGCTACCAACACTTTACACAAACCCATTTGACGCAAGTTTTCCAGAAGTCGCACCCGAGTGGAAGGCATCGATCATCAATGGCAAGCCGATTTAGCCGATGTCTCTCATTTGGCCAGCTACAATCGTGGATACAAATATTTGTTTTGTGTCATCGACGTCTGTTCCAAATTTGCCTGGGTCGTACCCTTGACTTCCAAATCGAGCAATGAGTTAGTGCGAGCCCTGCAACGAGTGTTGAAACAAAGCGGTCGTCACCCTCTTCGATGGCAAACGGACAAAGGCACCGAATTTCTGAACCAAGCTTTCCAAAAAGAATTACAGAAACGTGACATTCATTTTTTTACCACCGAGAATCCCGAAACCAAAGCCAGCATCGTGGAACGTTTTCAACGTACTTTGATAGAACGCATGTGAAAATATTTTACGCATCACCACACTCTGAAGAACAATGACATTTTACCACACCTGGTGCAAGCGTACAACAAATCTTACCATCGAAGCATTATACGTGCCCCGCAAGAGGTGACTCCCGAGAACGAAGTACTGGTGTTTGAGCGCCTGTTTGGTACGTCCCCGACGAGGGCTGTCCCCAAGAAAAGTGTAGTGTTGGCCGTAGGAGATTGGGTGCGCATTGGCAAAACCAAACGCACTTTCGACAAAGGTTACTTACCTAACTGGACGACCGAATTGTTTCGTGTCACTGAACGAGTGCATGGCCGTCATCCTGCCGTCTATAAATTGGAAGACATGAACGGAGAAGTGCTCAAAGGAACGTTTTATTTCCCCGAGTTACAAAGTGTCACCAAAAAAGAAGACGACGTGTACGACATCGAAAGCATTCTCGAACGCAGAACCCGTAAAGTAGGAAAACGACGTGTGAAAAAAGTCAAAGTACTTTGGAAAGGATATCCACCCAGTTTTGACTCTTGGATCGACGCTTCGCAAGTCATCGACTATAAAAAGAAGTGACCATCATGCCTTTTCACACAGACGCAGCTACTACTGCTACCACTCCTTCACCCAGTTCTTCTCTGCAAGATTTACAAAAACAACCCTTGTGGGTGTGGTGTGGAGAACGTGCGTCTAAAACACAAATCGTCTTTTTCTGCCAAATCTTTGTGGTGTATTGTGTCATCGGGGCAGCCATCGCCAATTTGAGTTTGCAACAAGGAGACAAACAATTGTGGACCATTTTATTAAGCAGTTGCATCGGTTACCTGCTTCCCAATCCCTACCTGAAATTCTCTTCGAAAGAGAACAACGGGAACCTTGTGTCCAGTGCCAGTGCCAGTCACCACTCCAACAACAACAACCCCATTTTGGGCGGAGACACTCCTCTCACTTCCAGTAACCCCTCCGACAGTCACAGAACTCTGGAATTATGAGTCACCAAAACCAATTTTACTTAACCTTACACAGTGACAGTTCCATGGAGGTGTTTCCCAACAACACGTTGTGCTGTTACACGGCCAAATTACCTCAGGCCATCCAATTAGATCACGAAGCCCATTGGGAAGTGGCTTTAGTGGAAATCATTCACCCAACCCAAGTCCTCAATGTCCTTCCTAATCAAACTTTTTTTACGGTGGAAGTTCATGACAAACCCTTGCAAAAGTACTTGAATAGCCATGTCAAATATGATCACAAAACCTATGATGACAAGACTCAAAAGTGGTCCTACCACTTGTTCGTTCCCCCAGGCTATTATTTTAGCGGTCAACATTTAGTCAGCACCGTTGCCTCCAGATTTAATGTCGTGTTTCTTAAAGCTTTGGAAAGTGTCAAAAAAAGTGTCACCATGGAATACCACAAAGTAGCTCGTCGCTTCTTGATGAAATTTGACGGGGGTAAAATCATGTCTTTTTTATTTTGTCCTGAATTGTTTGACATGTTGGGTGGGGACATGGACATGAGAATGACCATGATCAAGAAAAACGAATTACCAGTCATTTCCGACAACGATTCTTTTACCAAGTTATTTCGTTCCCCTGTAGAACTGAACCAAGGACTGAATTTGATTTTTGTGTACTCCGATGTGGTGAAGTACAAAGTGGTGGGACACACCTCCGTACCGTTACTGCGTGTCATTCCTTTCAAAGTGGATTCTGCCACGGTCACTGACGAGGAGGGTGGAAACACTTACCACGTTCACCGCGAATTTGTACATCCTCACTATTTGCCGGTCAGCAAGTCTTATTTGGACACGGTCAACATTGCTATAAAAGGAGATCTCGGACAAAATATTCCATTCACCAAAGGAAAAGTCACGGTGAAACTCCATTTTCGAAAATGGTTCTCTCACGACTCGTAAGTCATGTATCCAGTGTACCGAGGGGTTGCTCGACAGCGAGGACACGGTTTAGGAGATATGTTAAAATCGGCCTTTTATTCGGTGGCTCCGGTGTTTAAACCGATGGTGACACGCGGATTGCACGCCTTGAAAGATGCGGCATTGACGCAAGGCAAAGAATTTCTCCAAAATGTCATCATCGACAAACAAAACCCCAAAGAAGCTTTCATGAGGGCAGGCAAAAATGTCTTGCTGCAAACAGGCAAAGACCTTTTGGGTCGACGAGAAACACCTATAAATGCCCTGCACTTTACCGAGTCAGGCATTCCTACTTCCTTGAAGCCACAGCAAGGACAAGGCAGAAAGAGACGACGAAGAAAAGACCCTTTCACCAGACTTCACACGTCTAAAGGTAGAAAGACAAAGAAAAGAAGAACCGTTCGAGACTTAGACGTTTCCAATTGTTGAGAAAAAGAAAAAAAATGATGCACCGAGAGTCTTGTGCTTGTTCCAAGTCGGAACTAGATCTGTTTGCCATGCCACCCACCATGCTGACGATGCAAGAATCCCAGTGGGTCGAATTTCATCCCGTCTCCTCTTTGACGGAATCAGCTCCCTTCGAGTTACCTGTACTTGAAAGTCAAAGTGATCAAAACGGACAACTCCAATCCTACAGACGTTGCTAGAGTAGCTCCCGTCAACAATTTGATGCATTCATTGTTCAGCGAAGTGGACTTGTACTTGAATAACAAACTGGTCAACAGCAGCATGGATACTTACCCTTATCGAGCCTACCTGGAAAATATCTTGACGTACGGAAAAGAAGCCAAGAATACTCATCTGGATGCTGCGTGGTATGGAAACCTGACACAGCGGGTGAGAACACGTTTAACGACACAGTCCTGACAGCAGATGACGATCCTCACAACGTGGGGTTTAATGACGGTCGTAAGAAAATTCTGCAAGGGCGAAGTTTAGAACCGATGGATCGTTTGCATTTGGATTTGCTAAACGGAGTGGATGTCCGCCTGAGACTGAATCGTACCACTACTGCTTTCCATTTGATGGCTAATGCTAACGAGTACAAAACTGTCATCCAAGAAGCCAGACTATACGTACGACGCGTGGAAGTGTTACCCAAAGTGGGAAATGACATCAGTCACACGTTGAGCAGAACGACCGCCAAGTATCCGATACGACGCGTAGAAGTGAAAACATTCACCATTCCCGCTGGACAGCGATCTATGATCGAAAATCATCTGTTCCAAGGACAGTTACCCAAGCGTTTGATTGTTGGTATCGTCAGGAATTCAGCTTTCAACGGAACCCACGATCAAAATCCGTTCCAGTTTCAACATTACAATGTGTCCAAGATCAAAGTCAGATGCGACGGTAAGACCTTGTGTACCCGGCCCTTTGAGCCTAATTTTGGTGTCCCGAAGAATCATTTGAAATCGTACTTGTCCCTGTACGAAGCCACGGGACAGTTAGGAACCAACACCAGTCACGGTATTTCGTACGACGATTATGCAGGAGGCTACACTTTGTGGGGTTTTGATTTCACTCCAGACCTAGGCACCGACGAGGGACATTTCCACCCTATAAAATCTGGTCAGATTCGTGTGGAACTTCAGTTTGCAAATCCACCTCCAGATCACACAGTGAACGTCATCCTGTATGCAGAATTTGATAATACGATAGAAATCAACAGTTTGAGAGAAGTCATTCTAGATTATTAGAAGCCATGGAAGACTGTTATCCCTCTTTACCTAGTGGAGAAACTTTGGAGATGGAATGTGAGGAGGCCGTGGAAGAAGAATCTCAAGACAAAGACGATGAAGTTATGATGAACTCGAGATGGCCAGAACAAGAAGCCCATTTAGTCTCCTGTTTTGCTACAGTCCTGGCAGAAAAAATGAAGGAATTAATCAAGGAAGAGTGTTATGGATGTCAAAACGATCATCCCAGTCAAATTCAACACGATAAATGTCTGATGCTGAGTCAAGAAGAAAAATTGGACGAGTATCTGGACGAAGCTTGGGGTCTCATCTGGAAAGAAGGCGTGTTGCATCAGCGGTATAAAGGCTTGCGTGAATATTCTTGTCCTCCATTAACGCCTCTGGAGATCTGTCGCATCGAAACTCTCTTGGACCAGAGTAAGAAGTCGTAGCTAAACGCCTTTTACTTGTCAGACATTTTCCAAGAGAAAATCAGGATCGAATTGATCACTTATCATTACCTGTGAAGAAAGAAAAAACCACACAAATAAATGGATACCTGGGAACTTTATTACCTTTTGAATCACAGTTCGTACACTGCTTCTTGGAATCCTGTCGTCTCTGCTAAAGATGAACTCCCTCATCGCAAACCTAAAGACCATCAAGCTTATGTGATCAACACGGACGACAGTTATCTCCCAGGAACCCATTGGGTAGCCGTTTACTTTCCTCAAGAAGGATGTGTGGAATATTTCCATTCCTATGGATTGCCTCCTTTGGAAGACGATATCATTGACTTTATGAGAAGAAATGCTCAGACCACCCGATTCAATAATGTGAAATTACAAGGCAGAGATTCCTTGGTGTGTGGACAATATTGTGTGTATTTTCTGCATCATCGCAGCCTGGGTTATTCCTTAGAACATTTAGTGACTCATTTTGATCCTCGTTCTTCTTCTAGAAACGATGTGAAAGTAGATCAATGGTTTTGTGACCATTATGCTTATCTTTTGTCTCAAGCTAGGAAACGTAGTGTCCATCAATGGCCTAATGACTTCCAACAGTGGAAATCACAATTTCATTCACAACGTTGTCAGCCCTGTTCAAAATAATGTGTTAGTTGAAAAAAATGTTTGTTATTTGAAAAAAATGTTTGATGTTATATTGTTTGATTATTGTTAAAAATGTTATAGTTGTTTGTTAGTGTTAAGTGATTTTAAATAAAAATGTTGTGTTTTGAAGAAAAAAATGCCTTTGTGGTTTGTTTGGCTATAGGAATCTTGATGCATGCTCTTTGACTTCTCTCTATCCCTCTCATGACACTCATTAAACGTTCCGACTAGAAAACCGTGTAGTTATGTTTTCATTCACGTCCGCGCTTAGACTTTAAAAACCGGGGTAGTTTCCAGTCTAACCATCCATTGTCGACTCATCCTCCTACGAAGATGTGCTCCAAACTAGCTAAGCTAAACGAAGCCTACGTAAATTCGCATAGGGTCAGACACAGTCTGATACCGAAGCCAGAAGAGATAGAGAATGTGAGAATGTTAAAAGTCACTGAAGACCTGATAGAAGAGCTCTTCAGGGAAGAAATGAACAGGGAGAAAGAAGAATGGACAGAGAAGTACAGACTTCAGAAACAGCAGAGAGAGCAGCAACAGCAACAACAGCAGCGGCAGCAACCTGAACCTGACAGAGGCTTTGTCGACTGTCGTATCGACACCAAAGAGTTCTTCTTCTCTTTCCGAAGAAGCAGACCTATCGTCAGAAAGTCTATCGTCAGAGGACGTCGCATTCTTAGAATGTAAAAGATCGCCCTAGTTTCAACTTCGCACACAAAAAACAGCCCTTTTCAGGGCTACCCCAATCTCTAGAAAAGAAATAACAATCGATTGCCTATAATAGGTTCAAAAAAAAAATAGAATTGCGTGTATAAGCACTTGAATTATTTATCTTGCTTAGAAAGTGTGTGTTTGTGCCATTGTAAGCGCTCACGTACGTTTGTGTGGATAGTAAATGATGATAATGTTTTTTGTTGTTTGAAGTGTGGGAATAGCAAATTTGGGTTTGATTTGCCTGCTTTACGAATGTGGATAGTATATTATTTGTTTAATGAAAATTTTCAAGAATAGTGATCGGTAGTATAAAAAAGTGAGTGAGTGTTTCTTTTAGGTCCGCGCGTTGTTTGGTCATGAACTAGGCAATATAAGTTTTATTTTAGGGGATGTTTTCCTTCACGTCCGCGCTTTTAGTATAAATTGAAAACTAATCGTCAGTTGGGCTACCCATCGTCGACCTGTTAACAGTAAGACAATGAATACAAGGATTGTGAAACGTCTAGAACTCCAGATGCACCTGGAATATGCCAGGCGTATAGTGAATGAGCTGGCTGCAGAGGCCATAGTCGAAGAGGGAAGGATAAAGAAGGAAGAGGAGGAGAGAAGACAGAGGGAAGAGGAGGAAAAGAAAATAGGAGAGAGGATGACTTACAAGATACCAGAGACAGGGGATTGGGGTGCTGAAGCCAATCATCCTCCTCTGCGCTCCCAGTGAAAAGAAGAGTGAAAGGAGATTGGAGTAGAAGATGTGTGTGTGGTGCCAGGCCTGGAAGGTGCCATCATTAACCAGGTGCCCTGAAGTTCAAAACAAACAGCCCTTTTCAGGGCTACCCAAACCTTTAGAAAAGAGATAGTAATCCATTTGACAATGTGTGTATGTAGAGTAGTGTGAATATAAACACTGACTCTTTTTTTCCTAGTGTGAGTGTATGAGTTTATGTATATGATTGTGTGTTTATAAGCGCTAGCATAGGTTAGTGTGGATAGTAGATTATTGGGATTTGATTTTAATGCTTTGCGTGTGTGGATGGTAGATTTTGGGTTAGTTTATTGCTGGTTCGCGTATGTGGATAGTAGATAATATGAAATTAGAAAAGTAAGAAATGTTTTCCTTCACGTCCGCGCGTTTTAAGTGATAATCTAGATAATATAAGTTTTGGGTCTTGGGGGGTGTTTTCCTTCACGTCCGCGCTTTTCGTAATAGAACCCACAGTGTTCGTCGTTCGCACCATTCTACGGAATAACTGAGGCAAAATGACTCAAGTATCAGTTTTATTTAATCTGTTGAGAGACATCTATTTTTGGATAATGGATGTAGAATATGTGCTGGAAAGAATAGAAAAGGAATGGAGGCATGGAGATATGAAAGACTTGGTAACCAGTCAAGTTCAAGGTCTAAAGGCAGCCAGAGATATCATAGCAGGGATGATAGAAGAAGAAGTCAATAAGTCAAGAGGCTTCATTGACCCACCTTATGTCAGAGTGAGAAGTTTGAAGGAAGCACTGGATCATGTCATCCAAGTCCGGTGCTTCCTAGAAAAGATATTTTACTGGACAGAGTTGAGGAATGTAAAATGGGGGTTGGAAAAGATGAAGAAAGGGGAAGATCTAATGAGAAAAGTAATGGAGGAAGAAGTAGAGAAGATTAAAGAGATATGGAGTAAAGAAAGAAAAGATCAGGAAAACAAAAAGAAACAGACAGAGTTTGAGAGGCTAAATCAGAATTGGATGAAGATACAGACCAAGTTCAGAGAGTTGGGCCATCCTGACTGGTTACCAGAGTCAGAAATAAAGAAGAAGAAGAAAGGATTATTAGGAAAGATAAGGGGATGGATGAAGAAGTGGAGGAAATAGAAGAAGAAACCAAAGGCCCTTTTCAGGGCCACTCCAATATCTCGAAAAGACCTTGACTTTCATTGCCTACCCCTTTTTTAAATTTTTTTAAAATAAAAAAATAGAGACCCCTCCCTGTTTCAATTTTCGCCTGTTCCATTTCCATAGACCCATCAGGTCGGGACCCTATTAAAATAGGGTCCCGACCCTGTTCCATTTCCCCTTGAGGCCCAACAGGCCTAAGATTTTTTTTTTTTTTTGCCTATGTTAAATTCCCCTTGAGGCTTAACTTGCCCAAAATATATTCCCATGTTAAATTCCCTTGAGGTTATATCGCCCCAGGGGTTTCCGTAATGTTAAATTTCCCATTGAGGCTATATTGCCCCAGGGTGTTTTTTAATGCTAATTCCCCTTGAGCCTATATCGCCCCCATTCACTACTTGTGTACGTCGATATCGAAATGTTCTTTCAACATACACTTTGAAATAATAATAATAATAATAATAATAATAATAATAATAATAATAATAATAATAATAATAATAATAATAATAATAATAATGATAATAATAATAATACAAATAATAATAACAATATGTTTAGCAATTTGAGACTACGGAGCATTTTGGTTTTAGTTTCCTATGCCACATTATGCAAATATCACATGAATGTGGTTTTCTGCTCCTCGAGTACTCTTTTGCGAACAATTTTAGCATTGCCAGTTCTAATGTTCAGTGTCGACATATCTATTTTAAAGTTATCTATGCGAAATAGAAAGGCTATGTAGGTAATAAATTTTCTATACGTAAGGCTTATTACGGTAAGAGAGTTCTCTGATAATATGACTATTTGGAACGATCGGTTTCTTATCAACGATATGTATACATCTTCCTTAAGGTTTAATCTAGGATAAGATTCAGACGTGTGCCTAATCAAATTTTGTTAATGGCTTTATACCGAACGAACCGGTGCAATAATTTATATCTCAATGGGGTGGGGTCAATCAATCATAAAGATAAAATACACCCTTATTAACCAGTTCTAACCGAAACCATAATCACAAGTCCCTGTCTCTGCATACAAATTTCATACCAACTGCTCACATTCCATTTTTTATTATGTATGTATGAATGGATGGATGGATGGATGAATGGGTGGGTGGATGGATGGATGGATGGGTGGATGGATGGATGGATGGATGAGTGGATGGATGGATGGATGGATGGATGAATGGATGGGTGGATGGATGGATGGATGGATGGATGGATGGGTGGGTGGGTGGGTGGGTGGATGGATGGATGAATATTTAAATAAATATTATTGTTGATTATTTTACACTATGTTGCAGTTTTTTACGAAATCTTACCCATACAGTACTCAGGAATGTTTTCGTTGGGCGTGGTGTGTATTTATACATGTATAGTAAAAGCGATTTTAAGCTTGACAAGCCAGTTATTAAAACGACCAAAAATAATAAACTATATTGGTTAGATTCCTTTGTCCCTTAAAACAAATACAACTACTAGATGCATATGTAAGATAAACTCACTGACAAAGACGTTATGTTCCATAGGCACCAATATACGGCTTTGTGATGAACATTCAAAGTTGAGATATCATAATGTTAAGATGAAGCTGAACAGAGTGCAGACAACATTGCTAGTAGTTAATCTTAATATCTGAAGTTTTTAGATGACGGCTGATTTCAGATTATCAGCAAATTGTACAACTGAGTGAGAAGGGTTGGTTATCTACCGGGAGAGGCATGAAAAAGTCTGGTGATAGGGCACATCTGGTCCTAGAATCTTACGTATCTAAACAGATACCATCTTAACATAAAAACGAATGTTCCGTGTCTAATGTTTCAACGGCGAATGTCTTACTTACAGATTTGAAATTCTCCATACATTTATTAATTTTATCGCAAACCTGAGAGCTGTCTTTTGGCTTAAAGACGTGTAAACGTATTGTCCAAAAATACATTCTTCACTGTTTTATGTTTTTCACGGTATATCAGCACATGACAGGTTACATTGTGTCAAGGGCCCCGAGTGGCCGAGTGGTCTAAAGCGCTCTTCGTTACGGATCACTGCCATCTCACCTCTGTCTGCGGCGGTTCGAGTCTAAGATTCAGCCAATGTGGGCATGTGAGAAAGCCTGCCAGTAGCTTCTCGTGGGTCGGTGGTTCTTTCCGGGGTTTTCCGGGTTCTTCCTCCACCATTAATACTGGCCGCCATGTATAGCCTATCGTGCTGAAAAATGGCGTTAAACCCCAAAACAACAACAACAACAACATTGTGTCAAAACAATTGCACTATGTCTTACTCAGAGACACTCAACGGTATCCGGCTCGGCCTGGATCGAAAGGATCCAAACTCGTACATTTCTCGTCCTGAGTTTGGCACACAAAACGCTGAGCCTCCTCGGCTCTCTTCTGTTTAGAAAGTTTAAAAATATAATAATAACTTTTTAAGCTACGTTATTTCTTCCTCTTTGTTTTGTTCCTCTCTACTAACCTATCAAAGTACAACGTGTCATACCCTTATTCCCTGTAAATATGCTGATCACACTTTTACTTGTGCTTTTGATCGGAGAATATCAATGTGCTCTTGTATATAATGCAGAATTGTCGTGCTGTTTTGATTACATTTTCTCTGTGTGTGTGTGTGTGTGTGTGTGTGTGTGTGTGTGTATTTTATGTATTTGATATATAGTATGTACGAAGTAATCGATCATGTAAGAGTAATTATTATAGACGTTTTAAAGTGTAGATAGCTTTGCCGAAAGCAATCGAAAAAGCATCACGCTCTTTCCGCTTGCTTTAGCCAACGTTTTCAGACAGCAAAATTGTTATGATTCCAATTGAACTTTCTAGCCTTTATTATTGTCTAGAGATATTTGCGTGATTGTTTGCTTACTTTATTGACTGATTATTTGCTCATGTATTTGGTTTTGTAGGAAAGTGATTTTTACTGTTATTGCGACAGTTTGTTGTATTACAGATTTTGTTTCTGAACCATAATGAAATTTAACCGTTGTCCAATAAGTTTCTACCTGATTGAACCATAACCGAATTTGGTTCCACCTACAAATTGGTTTCACCTATAAGATTAGCTCTGCAAATGCTTCCCATGCTAAGCTTTGGCCCTCTGGAACACCAACAAGTTTAGCTTCGCTAAGTCTTCTGATGTCGTATTTGTAAAGGCTGCGGACGTTACCTTCGTTGTTAAATTCGCTAATTTGCTGAATGTTTCATTGCGTTAGCTTCCTTTTTAGCTAAGTCTTCCGAACTTGGTTCCACTGTCGGCTCTGCTAAAGCTTCAACCGCTAACGCTTTCGACATTGGTCTATTCCAACAAGTCTTCCTACTTTGACCTTCTCAATGCTTCGCTAAGCCTTCTGATGTCAACTCTCTCAAGGTTGCCCGCATTAACTTCGTTGTTAGGTTCGCTAAATTTTCTAAATTCTATTTATTTCAATTATTCACGTTTTCTTCGTTATTAGCTTTACTATGTCTTCCGACTTTGTCTCGACCAACAAGGTTAACTCTGCTATGGGTTCCACTGTCAAGGCTTTTGCCATCTGCGTACACCAGCAAGGTTAACTCTGATATGTCTTCCACTGTCAAGTCCTTTGCCATCTGCGTACACCAACAAGGGTGTGTTGCTAGATCTTTGGTCGGCTGTTTATACGGTTATTGAACGTAATCCAAATTTACATTTTAGATCTTCATATTTTGTATTTAGGTTTTCCGTGTTAACCTCCAGACCTTTATCATTCAGTGTTTGCCTTACTTCTTTCATTAGCTTTATACTTCATTAATCAATGTCAGGTCATATTGTGTTTGTTTATCTCAGTGGAGATTTTATCTTCTTCTTCTTCGCTATATTTGTAATATGCTGTTCTGGAAGTATTTGCTTTTCGTCAAGCATATTTTATATTTGCTTCACAATTCCTCGAATACATCCATTACCAAAAATGGGTAATTGGCCATATCGTTTGCGTATTCCCTTGCATGTAATAACATTATTTCACAGATCTCTGAGCTCCTTTTTGATTGAGAATTCTTTGTCAAAAATGTATCGAAATGCATTTTTTCTACAGTTTCACATGCCTATTAATTTATAATGAAGTGTTCGCTTCTACAGTTCTACACTTCTACGTCTCCGTTCAGTACAGTTTCAACTTCGTTTACCAAATAATTCTTAATAGACAACGGGGATCATCGTTTGTCTCAATGTTATAAAACTTGTATTCGTCCGATTGACTGATTTGAAAACTAGCATATGTATATTTTTTCTTTACCTTTTGTTATCTTGAACGAAAATGAACATTTTATTCCTGGATGCGACAAATTTCAATGTCTAAACAAGTTTAACTTCGTCCTTAAATTGTCTGAGTAATTTCTTGTTAACTGAAGGAAGACTGTGCTTACTGTTTTTGTGATAGTCCGATAAATGTCAGTGATCGATCATTCTCCTCATATCAACGTAAAATACTTTTGGTTCGCTATACAGGACACACGGTACTAATGATATGGAAAATGGGAACCAGCTTGGAAATGAATGAAAAAAAGTATATATGGGTTTGGCTGACCAGGATTGGTTGATAATGTGTCTTTTGTTTTAGGAAAAAGAATCGCTTGAGAGCAGATCCTAGTTGTATGTAAAATAATTTTAGAGACATTGTTTTATTGATGGCATTTAATTCCTTTAACTGTCTTGAGTTTGGAACACTCATTACTAAATTTAGCAGCTGACTCTTTGGTGCGGAATTGAAAGCACATGCTTCAAACACATGCAGGTCCAGAAAATGACGCGGCTCATATCCTTCCCTCTACATAGAAGCTGACGTCCAGATTTCATCTATACTGATAAACAAAGGTTTGATCATGAGCACTCAGAAATTTTAAGTCATTGAATTTTTAATATCATGATGTTTGCATAGGTTTACTATGGGAACTGTTTTAGTACCGTGAGTCCTATAGACAGCCACAGTAATACAATGACTCCACATATGCATGTGCAATTAACTTAACTGTAAATGCAGTCAGTTGGTTCTATTTGTGGATAACAAGCAAAATTAATACCTTTTGTAAATTACAGAGTGACTTTCAGTGGGATATTAAACACATATTCAGATATATCAACTGTTGTCAAGAAGGGGGGAAGGGGAACAGTGTGTAGATTTGACTGTTAGGTGGAGTGTTGTGCACTTTGGTTTATATCTAAGCAATACGTAAATAAAATTTACACAATTTGCCATTTATAGAGTAATTGTAGTAAGCAATATGATATTTCCTAGCTGTGTTTTGAAACAAAATGCTTCAGATATGATCACTTAGGTCTCTTCCACCATGCGATGACCTCTCATGACTTTGCATCCCACTAATTTCTTTCAATGAATGTTTTGAAACTTCGTATTTTGCATTTTAATGGACTCGTGTCTACCTTACTTTAGTTTAAAATTATGTCTTCTGGGAGGAATTTTAGGTAAGTTTTGTCATTTAAATCTCTTTCACTGTAATAATACATGTACATATAGATGGTCACCTTGACCTTTTTATTCATTAATTACATAATATGATAAGGCTGGTGATATATTTCAGCATTATATTGCAGAGTGATAAATAGTGATATTAAAAAAGATGATTCTTACTGGTCAGCTTTATTTTAATATTTTTTCTGATTTTCTTAAGACTCAAATATTTAATTATTTCCTGAAATGCACCATTGCTCTTTAGGTGAACATGAACTTGCAATATAATTTAATATTCACTAATGTAATCTTTGACAAACAGAACTATGCAAATTGCTTACTTATTCCTCGGGCTGTCAAGAAAATCAAAGGTAAATATAGGACACACTGTACTAATGATATAGAAACAAGGGAACTAGCCTGGAAATGGGTGAACATGCAACAGAGTATATATGGGTGTGGCTGGCCAGGATTGGTTAATAATGTAAGTAATGTTCTAGGAAAAAGAATCTTTTGAGAGCTTATCCTAGTTGTAAGTGGAAAAAAAGAGACATTGTTTTATTGATGGAATTTCAGTTCTTTAACAGTCTTGAGTTTGGAACACTCATTACTAAAATTAACACCTGACTCTTTGGTGCGGAATTGAAAGCATATGTTTCAAACTTATGCAGGTCCAGAAAATGCCGCGGCTCATATCCTATCCTCTACACAGAAGCTGACATACAGGTTTCATCTATACTGATAAATATAGGTTTGATCATGAGCACTCAAAAAGTTTAAGTTAATGAAATTTCAATATCATGGTGTTTGCATAGGTTTACTATGGGAACTGAATTAATACTGTGAGTCCTACAGAATAAGCGAACCTTGATTGGTGTAAACCTATTTCTTCGTATAAGTGTAATTAGGCCTCAGTAGAACATGTACATTAGAAGTTTGCCCAATTTTCTCGAATGATAATCAGCCATTATAACTTCCGTTAATTTTCTGCCATTTTCTATTTTAAAAAAAAAAAAACTTTTTTCGAAATCATTGACTGCTTATTCTCTCAGATTAGTATTAAAAGTGATATGTATTTCTCTAACCAAGGTTTACGACGCAACCATCAAAACTTTGTTGTGACGTAAAACGGAACCGTTAACATGAGCTTTGCAGGTTGATTGGAAGCAACGTCGAAATATGTGTCTGACTGCTAAATGTTAAAAAGGGAGTAGTATTTGCCATTTTATTCAAATATTTATTTGTTCAGTCTTTTTTAAAAAGAAAAGGTACAAACAGCTGTTCCGTTACCTGAGAATATACAAATGATAATTTCTAAGTTTAGTCCAGTCTTTGTCTGACTGTTAAATGTTAAAAAGGGAGTAGTGTTTGCCATTTTATTCAAATATTTATTTTTCAGTCTTTTTTAAAAAGAAAACCGTACAAACAGCTGTTCCGTTACCTGAGAATATACAAATGATAATGTCTAATTTTAGTCCAGTCTTTGCGTCTCTATTGCTTTTGATATAATATCTGGTTTGCGGTTTTCAACAATTCACCAGCTGCGTCAGAATGGTTGACTTACTGGTTACTGTTTGTTTAAACTGCACTTGAGATGATGACTTTTGCCACAGACTGATTCTCGTCTTACTGACAGAACATTGTAGGCACCCTTGGTACCATGAGCTTGCATGCATAGACTTACTTGAAGCATTGCTTTACTTCTGCTAAGACGTTGCCATACATTGCCATTCCTTGCATCAATGACATCTCAGATGGTAATGTATACAAATTTAAGGAACTCTCGACAAGCATTTGATAAATGGCACATATAGCAGAAATAAAAATAAATCTCTGCATACCGAAGATTAATGTATATGTATACTATAAAAATGAAAAAGAAAATTAAAATAGTTAAAAACACTACATCTCATTGTATTTTTTAAAATAAAAAACCGTGGTCATAATTTTTTAAAATTAAAAAAAGAAACAAAGCATATTTACAAATAAGTCGCTTATCATGCAACTATTTCGAATTAAAATATAATTTATTCATTGATTGATTTTTTTAAAAATAGTAAAAATGTTGTGGTACAATTTGTTGCTCTATTCTAGTATTTCTTTAATCTTTCTTGCACACTGTTCTTGTATTATTCTGATTTGTAATTGATTTGGTTACGTAAAACCAAAGTTTCTTATTATATCTTTCTCGGTGTGTTTGACACAATTATCTACCGTGAGACTATACAATTTGTAAATGGAAGCTTTAGACTACTTGTTTGCAAATTATTCGAAATTTCCTTGCTCTATTTGTAATAGTCGTTACATGTAATTATAACTGAGTCATCATTCAAAGAAGTATCCTGGAGAAAAGATCTAGAATACTTTTCCAACTACAATGCTTATGAGAGCTTCCATTTATCACGTGTCCGTAAATATTATGTAAATAAATATATACTGAAATGGATTTGGACGTTCGGTTAGTTATTCCAGGTTGAATCACCGTTGTTTTTGTTTGTTTGCTTTCTTGAAACTGTTCAGTTTTTTAAATGTAAAATAAATGCAAAACATGTTAAAGTAATAGCTCACTAAAAAGATCATATAAATGTGCCACAGGCAGACAAAGGTATTCAAAGTTTATCGTATCCAGATAAACTGTTGTTTCTCTAAACCAGAACACGCATATCAGGCTGCTTTCATTGGACCCTTCCTGGTGCCCATATCAAGTTTGTTATTATGATTTAGTCACGCGACATGTCGTAAACCATGAACAATTTTCAGTAATTGCGGGAAATATGTGCGACCGCATTTTAACGAGCACGACAGTTAACGCGCCAGAGGGACGCGCCAGATATACGAAAAAAGAGACCTAAATTGCCTCGTCATCTGAGACTAAATTATTCTAGAAACCTTTTTTAAACCGCATATACACATAAATAGTTTTGACAAAATGGTGGTCTGCCACAATGTCTTCCAATAAAGACAGATTAGTGGCTCTCTCTATATAAAACGCTGTTATCAGGTAAATGTGGGTTTTATGAATGACTTTAGTATTTTCCGAGAAACCATATGGTGAATAAAATTGATATTAATTGATCTAACTGTCTTTCAGTATTTAGAGTGCATTACATGTGAACAGAGGTAGAGACTCGATATAAATCGACCAGAAAACAACCGGCTCTACAATATCATCATAAGACAGCGATCCTAGTCGAATTTTTACTGCGCCTCTATGGCATATTTTATTTTCCGGTCCTAGGGTGAGTGGCTCTGAGGAGTTTCGCCTGTAAGAGTTAGAAACAACACACGAAATACGTTAAAACTGATTCTAGAACTTTATTGACTGGCTAGAAGCACAATCATGTTCCAAGTCCGTTTATCACAATTATGAACTGCAATTTTTGCAGATTCTTTTGGTCCTATCCACTTCCAGCTGTTCTACGTCATGTAAAGCATGCTTGCATGGTATTTCTAAACGTTTGGCAAGGCAGTAATTGGAACAATTTTGTGGCAAAATAATGATGCGGTTGTGAAGGCTGTTTTGCATCAGATTATTGAGCAACCCACGTGGTGACGTTAGGCTGAAAGGTTAAACAATTCTACTGTTTCTTTATCTAGAATATCAGTAGATTGGGGTCTTAATTTCCTGATTTGTACAATTTCTCATTTTGACACGCAGAAGTGATATCTAATACCAGTAATTTGATATTAGTTTTTAGTATTTTGGATGAAATTTATCCACCAATCTGACTCGCGACATACTACTATGTACATGGAATTTATCCAGCTGCAAGAGACAGAAAAGCATATAGCTATATTGTACAAATAGTGTATGTATGTATGTATGTATGTATATGTATGTATGTATGTATGTATGTATGTATGTATGCATGTGTCTGTGTGTGTCTTTGTATGTATGTATGTATGTATGTATGTATGTATGTATGTATGTATGTATGCACCACTAGGGTATCCTAGTGATTAGAAAGTCCGCCTCGGAAACGGGAGGTCGTGGGTTCGAACCCCGGCCAAGTAACACCGAAGACTTACAAAAATGGTACTAACAGCTCCCTCGCTAGGCGCTCAGCTCTAAGAGGTTAGTGTTAGGACTGGTTGGCCTGGTGTCAGGATAATGTGACTGGGTGGGACATCATGCTACATGTCTGCGGCATGATGCCCCAGTGCTAGACATCACTATAAACTGTCACACTGCGCACATCAAAGCGGTATGACTGAAAAATTGTTAAAGCTACGTTCAAAATCCTAGTCACACTCACACACATGAATGTATGCATGTATGTGTCAGAGGTGGGATGATGTGATCCCCACTACTTATGGTGTTTTGGATATCTTTATCTGGGAGATGATCGACTTTATATTAGCAGTAAAGTTAGAAATTGTATGCGAAATTCAATTAGTCGTTATGTTATACTGATAAAACAAATGTCATCATATAATCGAGTGACTGGTGGAACTCAAATTGCCGGAAAGTCAGCACCACCTGGTTGCTTCCGGTCTTTTCCAAATTCCTGTTGATGATTTGTCGGCACTGTCGTATTTCTCTCTCTCTCTCACTCTCTCTCTCTCTCTCTCTCTCTCTCTCTCTCTCTCGGCTCTTCTGGTCATCAATTGCCATCATCCTCTTGGTTGTAGACTGCGCTTTTTTTCACTGTTCCCTCAAATTAATAGAATACCCAATGTGTCCAGTTTTTACCTTCTGTAATCGAACAATATTCTCACTCTTTTAATGTATATATGTCTTCCCGTAATTCAACAGAACTAAGCAATGATCAGTGCGTAAAAATGATAATTATTCACAATCAACCTATTAACATAAATGTATGTCTTTTCTAGCGGTTACTCGCGTTCATTACCGAGAACCATGACATAACTATATCCCTTTTTCCACACCCGCTGTGGGTTATAAATTACTGAACTACGGTAGTCGAAATACGTTCCTAATGCAAACACCATCGATTCTCGGTTGAAAAGACTTCACAACTGAATTACATAAACAAATTAATGGATATCATTCCTTGTCTCTACTACGTTCCTTGCAAATTAGCGATTTACTGGCATACATTTCCAGACATATAAAAATCAATTCTCACCATACATGATACAAATTGTTTAAGAAAGATCATTTATTTTCACAATTCGTAAATAGAGTAATGCATAAAAGAAATGAATTAATTCTGAAAATATGTCTGAGTAACGCATGAAATTCCTACACTGTATGATTTCTAATACATTCATGACAGATGAATGTACGATTATTTTCTAAACTCAGTGAAAATTGAAATATGAATTTAAAAGAATAAATTAAAAAAATAATTAGAAACTTACATCAATGAACATATTGTATTCAACTAAGACAATGCCTTTGTGCCCTTCCGAGCCTAAATTCCCTCTGTCTCTTCTCTGGTTCCTGGTCTCTCATATGTCGAGACCCCGTGTCCCCTGGGCAATTTATAACAGGATAACACTTCCCACTCCCCCGGAGTCAAGAAGTTCTTGTTTCGTCAGAAAAACTTGGTCTGCCTAAAACTTGGTTGTATGATACACAAACCATGAAATTTAAATTTCGTATGTGGAACACACATTCTTTTTTAGAGATTACTTTCTCTAACCGCCAGAAAGATTTTTAACACTTCCATCGAGCTCAGAAATTAGACCGCCTTTATTAACAACCATTCTGGAAAATTTAATTCTATGACACCTGTTTCAAATGGCCCAAGATTTCTCAAAAGGTTTGCTCTGGCTTGTCTGATATTAGATCTTACGTTAAAATTGGCTTCTTCCATCTGTCTGAGCGTTATCGAAGGGGCTATAATTAAAATTCACTTCTGCCTCCAAACAAGAGAAGTTAACTATTACAAGCTGCCAAGTAATTGCAAGCCTAGCTCATACGTTAATCTTAATGTTTACGTGCCACACTGACCACGACAGAATGTACTGCGAATTTATGTACAAAATGTTGCACCATTACAGTATGTATGTATGTATGTACGTACTTACGCACGCACGTACGTACGTATGTATGTATGTATGTATGTATGTATGTATGTATGTATGTATGTATGTATGTATGTATGTACGTATGTATGTATGTATGTATGCGCCTTAACGGCACATCAGCACAAGTCTGGCTATTTGTGCTGAAAGAAGCTTAGTACCCGTAATAAGTTCAAAACCTTGCCAAAATCTTGAGAAAGACTACCCCTTACAACCTAACTCAGACATGGGTTAACTTCAAAATAAATTCAGACGGTTGGCTGGAACGTGGAGTACAAGAAAGAACATAACGACGATAATAATCTAAATTTTTGTATTAAAATAATAATTGTACAATATCTGCGAACGATACAATTGTTTTGTTGGGTTTTGGTAATAATAGCAGCGTGAGAGCTTTACTTTGTAATAACAGTGTTAGTAGTGGTTCTTGCTGTAGTTGTTGTTCATATTATTTTGTTTCCACTTCCATTGATACATCGATACATTTTATTTTGTTTACAACAGCACTTCGAATGCACCAATTTAAATGTTCTTGATTTAGACGTTTCTGAGTATCCCCATTTTAAACGTGCGTCCGATTTTGGAACATCGCTTATTAAATTAGAACTAGAACTGCGCAGTTTACTATCCTGCTTCACATATAAATACATCTATCCTACCCCAAGCCCCCTGCCAAAGGAAACCAACGAAGGACCATTTCAGCGTTCTTCTTTGTACGCAGCTTTTAGGTCGCCACTCGAAGTAGAGGAGAGATAGTGTACAACTGCCGGCGTCGGTGATGGCGTCCACAGATATATAAACTGATACAATGGACAGCTTCTTTGCATTGCAACCAATCAAAGACATCATTTTGAGTGAGTTTTACAACATTTGCCCAATGGGAAGGTGGCTAACTTTGAATGTACATGCACATTATGCATTCTTGGTGAAGGTTGTTTTTTTTTTCTCAGCTAACTCATATTTCAAGCTTCATTTTATTTGATTAAATGTTTTATGTATATTTAGTTTTTTTCATACTGGAATCATCAGTCTCTATTAGTATGCACACCCTTCAACAATATAAAGTTACTGTGACATACTTTTCACATTTCAGTGTCCTAAAGTATGTGTTTGCATATACCAACATGGATTATTTGTAAATTGTTCACATACTGTTATACGTGAATGTAAGTGATGTATGCATCGTGATGAGTACAACACCATCTTCACAAAAGTAGGAAATTATTATCCATATGACATGCTTCACTGACTTGGATTTAAGTTTGCTTTAAGTTTATTTCTCAGGCCCTGTTCATACTCTGTGTGTGTGTGTGTGTGTGTGTGTGTGTGTGTGTGTGTGTGTCCTACATTTCACATTTTAGTAGCTTATGTTACTTTTTTGCGTATATCCCAAGGTCACAAGGGCTTTGTTGCATCCTGTATAAATACTCTTACACCTGGACTCATGAAACTTGGTTATGGAATGCAAGTAGTAAAAGGGGTCACCCTAGCGACAATGGAAAACCCATTCGGAAAAGTCGTGGGCCACCCTAGCGACAATGGAAAACCCATTCGGAAAAGTCGTGGGCCACTCTGGCGACAAGGAGAAATTAACATGGGGAATGTAATGGGCTATTCTAGCGACAATGGAAATTCCAGGCAAATTGGTCGTGGTCCACTTTGGCGACAAGGGGAATTTAACATGGGAAATGTATCATGGAATGAATGGGGAACTGAACATAGTGACAAGGGATTGGGAAACTTAAGCGTCAATGGGACCTTAACGTTAAAAATAGGTATATCAAAATTGACGCCAATGGTAATTTAACATGGGAATGGGAATGGCACCTAGAAGTCAATGGAAATTGAACATTGGTGACATCATGGGTTTATAGGGTCAAAACTATTTATAGGTGAAATGTGCTTGTAGGTACAAAGGGTGGATTGGGACAAACACAGACATAGAGAAACAAACAAATACACATCCAAAAACACAGAAAAGAGGACAGATATGTTCCAAAGAAAGATTCATACACATAATAGAGACTCCAATTAAAAAAGTCTATTTTATGGGTACAAAACATTTACTTAATTATATACATGGGCTCTCTGGCCTGTGCTTTGGTTTAAGCAATATCCATTTAATACATAAACATTTGGACATGGAACAAACCTATTCACATGTTATTTATTTCTTGGTTCTAGTAAACTACTTTTAAAAATTAAAGTTCATGACTTCAAAAAATCCTCACTTTATATACATCGTATATGCATTACATAAAAGAATGACATTTTTCATACTACAATTAATTTCCATTTTTAAGGAAACAAGCTAAAACAAAACAAGTAACAAACAATCAAATAGGACAAAGTTCGTGTTCCTATCTATATCCGTCACACACGTTAATTAAAATCTGGCCAGCTACCACTTGTGTTCCAGCGTAGATGCTTCCCTTCACGTACCCCCTTTCATTCATTGATCTGTTGTTATATCCATTGTGCTAGGTAAACTTATCGATAAGCAGATCAAGTGCAGTCATCATCTTCTTCCCATGGAGGTACAACACATACCATACGAAAGATCATTTTTCCATCGATGATGTCAAATTTTTCTCTCATCGTCTGTACGTCTTCAATAACCCTCAATAGTTTGGAAGAAGTTAATTCTGCAGGTGTACTAGACATACTGAAGAGTTCAGACTGTCGTGATACATAGATAGGCTCAAACGACCTCGATCTTTGACTTGACACTGACGTTAGAGGTCTTCTAACAGTGAGTCAAGTAGGTCCGTAATGAAACCTGCTGCTTCCTTGGCTGGAACGTCAGACGCGAAGTCTTTAAATTTCACCGTGTATGTGTAAGTTGTCGTCCCTAAATTTTCTCGAGGTCACTGTCTCTGTCATTTGGATGCTAAAATACTCCTTTAGGTCTACTGAATATGTTCTCTTCTTGGACGCGCTTTGCTGTGACGATATGGTGGTGGTGAGAGAGGCCAATAATGTTTGTTCCTTCTCTTTTTTCATCTGCGTAGAGTAATTCATTTTTCTCGTCGCTTGTCCTCGCAATGAAGTGTCGTTATTGGAAGTCGTCTCCTTTTTGTACTGGGTAATATCAGCGTGTCCATAAGGTAAATTCTTGTAGTCTGGACGTCCCATTGGTTGCTAAATAGCTTTCCATGGCGTTAGTACATAAACAAGTAAGATGTGGTACTGCAATGGTGATGTGATCGTAAGGCACAGCATCGCACTCGAGTTTCTTGTTGGACTTGAGTCTTACGCTGGATACTTGCTGTTTGAAATGATTAATTTTTCTCGATTGACGTTGGTACTTCCATTGAACTATCGCTCTTGGAAGTTGTCCCTTTTCATATGCTGACCAATATCGACGTAAAGTGAAGTGGTTGGGAAGCCGCACTCGCTTCTGGTACACGATTTCGTACACCTTTTCCAAAGGTCGACTGACAATTTGGTGTGTGGGTAAACGTACAATTTTGTTCGGTTCGTAGGTGGTCACTCTAAAATTTCGACCCTCTCCAGACTGCAAGGTTTCTTTCGATACCTAAATGTTTACCACTCGACTGGTGCGATAATTGAGAGTCAATCCTTTCACGTTACACTCGGTGTGCACTTCTCCTTGTTTGGCCCGGTATTCGTAGCCGTTCTTGCTAGGACCACCACTAGCAAAATGTAGAATCTTGTCGTCGGGGTGCTCGTCTGTCCAGGCTCCTAACGGTCTCCATCGATGTCAAGGTGACGGTGGCCAAGACGATCGATGGAGACCGTTTGGCCAAGACGATCGATGGAGACCATTTACCACTGACACGGACAGTGTCAAAGTACAGGACACGATCTCCTAACAGCTCTAAAGCTTCGTACAATTTTAAGCTAGCATGGGCCGTCACGTAAGCCGCAATGATGACATTTCCAAATTCGTCGGCTTGCACAAAGCCCAGTTCTTCTTCATAATTGACTAATATCAAGTGCTCACGAACGATGTACCCGTGTTTCATGTATTTGGTTTTGTCGTGAATCATCTGAAAGTAACGGGAACGTTCTGTCAAATACTGTCTTGGGTAAGAACGGTCGTTGTTCCATTTTACCCCACAAGCAATTTAACATCATTTTGGCAAATAACCGCCTTCCCTCGTTTATCGCCACCTGATCTAAAGTGATGCCCTCATGCTCCCAGTTTTTCTCTTTGAATTTATTTTTGTCTTCGGGAGTCTGGCACCAGGAAGGATAAACGCTGGCTTCTTGTTTCAGTTTTAAAAAGTCATCCACGTATTCTGCGAAAACGCCTTTCTGAGTCTCGTCGCCCTAACGATTTAAAGAACTACCGCCCAGTTTCTAATCTCCCATTCATATCAAAAATCTTAGAAACGGTTGTTCTATCCCAGCTTGTATCTCATTTATATTCAAACAGTCTTTCTAGCAATGTACAATCTGCATATCGCCCTTGCCACAGTACTGAAACTACTCTTCTAAAAGTAGTTAATGACATTCTCTCTGCGATGGATAGCGGAAAGATTACAGTCCTCACCCTCCTTGAATTGTCTGCAGTATTTGACACAATAGACCATGATATATTACTTCACCGTCTCCAGCATGTATTTGGCATTCATGATAGAGCCTTACTGTGGTTCAAGTCCTGCTTTGTCAACATGACACAAATTGTAACAGGACACAAACTGTATCTGCTAATGGAATACACTCCAGCCCAGTTGATCTATGTTGTGGTGTTCCACAGGGGTCTGTTCTTGGACCTGTTCTCTTATTCTATACACTCAGTCGCTCTCAAGTGTCATAGATAATCATCCAGTGTCTCACCAACTGTACGCTGATGACACCCAAATATACAAATCTAGCCACCCAACTGAAGTTGATGCTACCATCCAAGGTGTAGAGAGGTGCATTTCTGATGTGAAATCATGGATGACATGTAACAAGCTGCAGATGAATGATGATAAAACTGAGGCCATTCTGATCACAACACAAAGGCTTTCTCATTCACATTCTTTACCTCAAACAATAAATATCAGCAACACCAACATTAAATTCACACAGTCAGTACGAAACCTAGGTGTTTACCCTGGACAGTACTCTCATATTGCACCAACATATCATGAACATATTCAAGGCTGCATATCTTGAGCTGAGACGCATCAGCTCAGTTCGCAAATCTCTTTCAGTTGATGCCACTAAAACACTTGTGTGTTCATTTGTACTTTCAAGACTGGACTATTGTAACTCAATTATGTCTGGTTCATCTCAAGATCTGCTCCATAAACTTCAAAACGTTCAAAACACAGTTGCTCGGATCATACTTAGAGTACCACGATTAGAGCACACCTCCCCGCTGCTCTGTACCCTACACTGGCTATCCATTCGATCCAGAGTCAAACACAAAATTTGTTCTCTGTGCTACGTTTAACTGTCGGACTCCAGTCCAACATACCTATCCGACCTCACCCATGTGTATACACCAGCAAGATACTTACGCTCCTCTTCTGACAATCATATACTCATTATTCCCACTATGAAAACAAAGTCATATGGACAACGTTCTTTTACATACCAGGGACCAGCAACGTGGAATGAATTGCACACTGAACTTAGACACAAAGACACAGTGATCCCATTCAAGAGGGCTCTCAAAACTCACTTATTTCGACTGCAAGAACAAACTTAAAGACCTAATAGTGTTTCCTACCTTAAATATTCTCAGCATGTTTTTTAATTATGTTTTCTAATTTCATGGCGTTTGTTTTTGTAATCATATCATTATATGTTTTTTTTATCTTATAGGTGTTGTCTAATGTTGTAAAGCGCTTAGAACTTAGAAAACTCCAAGATCGTGTACGAGTTTAACGGTTGCTTATTTCACGGATGTCCCCTCTGCTAACTTAAACGTGACACTAAAAACTTTTGCAACGGACCATGGAAGACTTGTACTAGCCACTTATCAGCGGCGCTTGAAGTTAGAACAGCAAGGATACCAAGTGGTGGAAATATGGGAACACGAGTACGATCACCGTTTGAAAACCGACCCTAAGTTTAAACGCATCGTGGAAAGTTACAAGTTGGTGGACCGACTGAATCCGCGGAATAGTTTGTATGGAGGGCGGACAAATTGCACCTGTTTGCTGTAAAAAATAACCGACGAGGAGAAAGGAGAAGAAATGAAATACTTGGACGTGTGTTCGCTGTATCCTTACGTTGGACCTGGGATACCAACTGTTAGAAGAGTACGAAATTTACCACTTTCCCCAGACAGAAAAATACCACAAGGGCGACGAGACTCAGAAAGGCGTTTTCGCAGACTACGTGGATACTTTTGTGAAAATGAAACAATAAGGCAGCGGTTATCCTTCCTGGTGCCAGACTCCCGAAGACCAAAATAAATTCAAAGAGAAATACTGAGAGAATGAATGCATCACTTTAGACCACGTGGAGAAAAACGAAGGAAGGCAATCGTTTGCCAAAATGATGTAAAATTGCTTGTGGGGTAAAATTGGCACAATAACCGTGTTTACCCAAGACAGAATATTTGACAGAACCTTCCCATTACTTTTAGATGATTCACGACAAAACCAAATACATGAAACACGTGGATATCGTTCGTGAGCACTTGATATTAGTCAATTATGAAGAAGAACTGGACTTTGTACAAGCCGACGACTTTGGAAATGTCATCATTGCGGCTTACGTGACGGCCCATGCTCGCTTTTAATTGTACGAAGCTCTAGAGATGTTAGGAGATCGCGTCCTGTACTTTGACACGGACACTTGCATCTACATCGATCGCCTTGGCCAACGTCACCCATGACATGGAAGGAGACCGTTTAGGAGCCTGGACAGACAAGCACCCCGACGACAAGATTCTAAGTTTTGCTAGTGGTGGTCCTAAAAATTACGGTTACGAATACAAGGACAAACAAGGAGAAGTGCACACCGAGTGTAACGTGAAAGGATTGACTCTCAATTATCGCACCAGTCAAGTGATAAACTTTTGGGTATTGAAAGAAGTTTTGCAGTCTGGAGAGGTTCGAAATTTTAGAGTGACCACCTACGAACCGAACAAAATTGTACGTTTACCCACACACCAAATTGTCAGTCAACCTTTGGAAAAAGTGTATGAAATCGTGTACCAAAAGCGAGTGCGGCTTCCCAACCACTTCACTTTACCGTACAGTCACGTTGATATTGGTCAGCATGTAAAAAGGGACAGGGTCCAAGACCGATAATTCATTGTAACTACCAACGTCAATCGAGCGTAAGACTCAAGTCCAACAAGAAACTCGAGTGCGATGCTGTGCCTCACGATCACGTGACCATTGCAGTACCACATCTTACTTGTTTATGTACTAACGCCATGGAAAACTATTTTGCAACCAGTGGGACTTCCAAACTACAAGACTTTACCTTATGGACACGCTGATATTATCCAGTATAAAAAGGGGACGACTTCTAATAACGACACTTCATTGCTAGGACAAGCGACGAGAAAGATGGATTACTCTACGCAGATGAAAAAAGAGAAGGAACAAACATCATTGGTCTCTCTCGCCACCACCATATCGTCACAGCAAAATGCGTCCAAGAAGGGAAATGATTCAGTATACTTAACGGAGTAGCTTAGCATCCAAATGACTGAGACAGTGACCTCGTGAAAATTTAGGACGACAACTTACACATACACGGTGAAATTTAAAGACTTCGCGTCTGACGTTCCAGCCAAGGATCAGCAGGTTTCATTACGGACCTACTTGACTCACTGTCAGAGGAACTCTGACGCCAGTGTCAAACTATAGATCGAGGTCGTTTGCGCCTATCTATGTATCACGACAGTCTGAACTCTTCACTATGTCTCGGGTTTAGTATACCTGCAGAATTAACTTCTTCCAAACTATTGAGGGCTATTGAAGACGTACAGACGATGAGAGAAAAATTTGACATCACCGATGGAAAGGTGAACATTCATGTAGCCTACGTTGTACCTCCAAGAGACGAAGATGATGACTGCACTTGATCTGCTTATCGATAAGTTTACCTAGCACAATGGATATAACAATAGATCAATGAATGAAAGGGGGTACGTGAAGGGAAGCATCTATGCTGGAACACAAGTGGTAGCTGGCCAGATTTTAATTTAGCGTTTATCCTTAAAAATTGATATTAATTATAGTATGAAAAATGTCATTCTTTTATGAAATACAATTACATTGTATATAAAGTGAGTTTTTTTTGTTTTGTTTTGTTTTTTGAAGTCATGAACTTTAATTTTTAACAAGTAGTTTACTAGAACCAAGAAATAAATAACATCTGAACAGGTTTGTTTCAAGTCCAAGTATTTATGTATTAAATGGATAGTGCTTAGACCAAAGCACAGGCCAGAGAGTCCATGTATATAATTTAATAAATGTTTTGTACCCATAAAATAGACTTTTCTTATTGGAGTCTCTCTTTTGTCTATGGGTTTTTCTTTGGAACATCTCTGTCCTCTTTTCTGTGTGTTTGGATATGTATTTGTTTGTTTCTGTATGTCTATGTTTGTCCCTATAACCCTTTGTCCCTGCAAACACATTTCACCCTATAAATAGTTTTGACCCTATAAACCCATGATGTCACCAATGTTCAGTTTCCATTGACCTCTAGGTGCCATTCCCATGTTAAATTACCATTGACGCCAATTTTGATATACCTATTTTAACGTTAAGGTCCCATTGACGCTAAAGTGACCCAATCCATTGTCGCTATGCTCACTTCCCCATTCACTCCATGTTACATTTCCCCATGTAAACTTCCCCTTGATGTCAAAGTGGCCCACGACCTTTTTGACTGGGATTTCCATTGACGCTAAAGTGGACTAACCCTTGTCGCTATGCTCAGTTCCCCATTCACACCATGTTCTATTTCCTATGTTATATTCCCCTTGTCGCCAAAGTGGCCCACGATCTTTTTGACTGGGATATCCACTGTCGCTAGAGTGGCCCATTAAATTCCCTATGTTAAATTCCCCTTGTCGCCAGTGTGGCCCAAGACCTTTTAGACTGGGTTTTCCATTGTCGCTAGGGTATCCCCTATTACTACTGATGCATCAGGATGAATATTACACACTCATAACAAAAACTGGTCGCGGTGACTCATTTGTCATGCTCTTTAATTTGGTAAAATTATGCGCATGAAGTCATGCTATGATCATTAAACAAAGTGACTGTATATTTTTCGGCTAGTAACACACCCATACAAAAAGGTCACTGTGACCCAAATTTAACATTTTATCGGCTTTTGTTTATGCTTTAGCTCATGACCGCATATATTTTATTACATTCCATGCACATATTTTTCTATCTATAATCATGAAATTTATTGAAGAGATGGAACTAGGTAGCCACGTCTCCCTAATTGCTGAAGTAAGTCATTATGGTCCATATTTTACACACCAGTCACTTTGATTAATTTTCTGTTTGATGTTCATTTCTCAGGCACTGTTAATTCAAGAACCTGTCGATGATATGCCTCTCTCTTAGTACTATACCCCGTATATTAGGTTAATAGTGTGTTTTACTTGTGAATGTGTTTAGAAATCAGATAAGGGGACTACATGTAGGCCTGTTTCATACAGAGCCTCAGATGTAGTGGCTAATCAATTTAATTAGTGATGCATGAAATATGTTTCTAATCGTGGAAGTCACATACTGGGCGTAACCTTTGTGTGACTCCTATATGACACTGGTAGCCCCTCCAAGGTTACTCAGGGTATGTGACTTCCATTATTTGGGGTGGACAATAATAATAGTCTTTAATCAGAATTTAAGAATATGATCTTTAAAAAAAGAAAACCAGATTTATATACTGTATTTATTAACTCATTGTTTTACCTATAATCTGATATCATAGAAAAGAATGTTATCTTTATGTTGTTTAATGTAACATGCCCTATCACTGGCGCCAACGGTTCGGGCTCAAGCTCACATGGGGCTGAATCAGTTTTCTGCATGACTATTAGAGACTAGTCAAAGCTTCGCAATGGCGACTGCACTCCGACTCGTACTATTGTGAAGCCAAAGTCACAACAATGTCAACCGAAATTACAATATTGACACTCAAAACGCATATTCAAATATATGCCCACGGTACGCAAATGATATTAAATGTTTCAGAATATAAATATGATAATCATTATATATGTAAAAGGACTCCTAGCTTTCATTGCTACAATTATGCACGACTAAATGCAAAAAGATAAGTATCCTTCTAAATTCGATATATATTAAGATAGCTGTCGCACCATCCCTTGATATTCTTCAACTTTATCTTCAGCGACTTTCTTCAGTTAAGGGCGTTATATATCATTGACATGTCACCTCTGTGCGCGCCGGTTCTAGTCTCGGCTCGATTAACGTGGGTGTGTGCGAAAGGTGCCAGCAGCTTCCCGTGGGTCGGCGTTTCTTCCTGGGTTCCTCCCGGGTTCTTTCTCCATCAAATATTCTGGCTGCCACTAATAACCTATCACACGCTGAAATATATCGTTAAATCACACCACAAAATATATTTTAATGGTGTTTCGAAATATAGTATATTTGAACGCCTAAATGTTCTGACAGTCATACATAGGTTGTTCGCAGCAAAATGACTACAGATTTTTTGGTCTTTTCAATGTATAGTATTTACTATTATCAGACAGAGAAGATTTGTAGTGAAGGTAACACTACATAATCTTTTTTTTAACAGTTGATGTACCGTATTAATTTGAACTTACTAAATTTCAGATCAAATACTAAACCATTGCAATCAGCATGCATAAATTTCATGCTTGTCAGGGAAGGGGAAAAAAAACGTATCAGTAAAAGTGCATGTACGTCAGGCCTGTACTGAATATATTTTACCTCTGTAGAATCACTCACCCACCCCTCTCTTATGGTCATGAGCAATATATTTTTGCAGTAGAATTATCCACCAGTTACAACCCTGAATTATTATGTTAGACATTATTTTCAATAATATGAGAAATACGTTGAGCAACATGGGCATGGTGTTTTTAGTTTGTTGGTTTTTAAAAACACTTTCAACACATTGGTTATATCATGCCGATGAAATGGAAGGTAAGTTCCTTTCCAAGCACTCGCTGAGGCAGCTGACTCGGACTTGCCATGGCAGGTATTGAAACTGCTATCCATTGATGACGTGTATGATACCATGACTTGGAAAATATTGGGATAAAAGATGGATGTCTGTAATTAAACAGCTGTAACTATGACAACAACTGGGGATAAAAGATGGGTGTATTTAATCAAATATCTGTAACTATGGCAACATGGGGATAAAAGCTGGATATCTGTAATCAAACATCTGTAACTATGGCAACTCTTACGAAACTATGGTGTCTGGAGCAAAAGAGGGAATTATTTGTCAAATATTCTGATTGTCACCGAGAGGGTAAAAAATACAAATTATAGAATCAGAAGCTCTCATAAGTTACTCTTAATGCATTAAAGTATGAGATTTTATGTTTGAGTTAGACGGAAAACAGGATATCTAATTAAATATCTGACACAATGTTTGTGTTTTCACTATTCATAAACGTTTTCTACAGCTATAAAACTTCAAACCCATTTTGTATGATACTAATGCGTATATTACTATCACTACCCTTTGCTTTGGTGTGATGTAATAGTGTGTTACTGTGTAGTTAAGTATAACAATCTGAGTATTGATCACTACACACGGCTTGTTGATAGAATAGTAAGGGATACTGGATAGCAGATCACAATTTCACATCGCATTTTCCGTCTAACCCTATTTACACCCACACCAATTGTTCGACATGGTGGAGGACTTTTAATTTCTCGTAGACACCCAGACACATTTATAGACGGATTATATTTGTGAAAGACATATCCTTATTAAGTGAGATCTATAAATCAATGGTCAAGGTCATTGGACATGAAATTTGCAAAATTATGTTAATTGTACTATCTACAGTCGGTCGGCGGATCGGCCATTCTTCTGAAGCCTTTTTATATTTGGTAATTTACACTTATTATAACATCCCTAAACTTACTCTCCGCAACTTCCCAAATCAACAACGTTATCATCATCATCAACAACAACAACAACAACAACAACAATAATAATAATAATAATAATAATAATAATAATAATAATATATTTTGTAGATAGTTTAGCAGTACATTATGTCGTGGTGAACGTGATAAGTAACCATTACCACTGACGTGTGGACTTGGCTCGCAATAAGGTTGCAGCTTGTAATAGTTAACCTCTCTTGTTTGTGTGACATAAATGAAATTTAATTAGAGATAATGACCAGACGGACGGAAGAGGCCAATGTCAGCTAAGGTTGAATAGTGGAAAATTACTGAGCTGAGACAAGCCAAAAGATATTTGGGTAAATCTTGGGCCGTTTAAAATATGTGTTATAAATTACATTTTTCAGAACAGTTATTGATAAAGGCGGTCTAGATAATATTATTCTGACTTCGATGGGAGTTTTACAAAATTGCTGGAGGTTAAGAAAAAGTTAATCCAGATTGGCTAAGCTAAATGATGGGGTATTTCCCTGACGATTTTCAAAGTTTTTAAGGAAATCTCCCTCGAGAAATTAGTCAGTCTAAGTTTCTGTAGGAAGCAAAAATGTAGCTTCGACGAGAATTAATAACTAATATCTCTAGCCAAATAAATTGTCCAAGGGGCAGAGGGACTGGAAATTTGAGAGACCCTGTGCCAGAGAAGAGATAGGGGGAATTCTCTCAGGATACGGAAACGAGTCTAGGAAAAAGCACAAAAGGAAATAACTCCATACCTATACTTCACAGTGGAAAGGATCGTAGTCAGCAACTAAGACGGTTGATGACCGAAGAGGCTAGTGGAAAAGAGAGACCGAAGAGAAATACTGCAACGCCGATCTATCAACAACAGTGATTTGGAAAAGACCGGAAGCAACCATGTGATGCTGACATTACGTCAATTTTAGTTCGATCAGTTACTCGATTATATGATGAAATTTGTTTTATCGGTGTAACAGAAGGGCTAATTGAATTTCAAATTTGAAGCTCTGTTTCTCATATAAAGTGAATCATTCAAATGTCATGTTCAACTTCATTTTCTTTATGTAATTGATTAAATTGTTATATGTTACATACAATAGTTCGGGCATCTTCGCTATCCAAGGTTCCGATGTGATAACATGATCTACACCTTGGCGGATCGAACAGATATATTGGTGGTTTGTCGTAGCGACATCTATTATATTTCATGAGTTGCCTCCCTTCGTATGTAATGTCAGCTAACCGATTGCGTGGTGCATTGTACAGCGAACAAAAATGGTGGAGACAATTGACCTAAAATGGAAACTTTGGAAGTTTAACACCGAAAGTGTGACTATGTACCATAGGGAAGCCATTTGAGTGAAAGGTATTTGTGCAAACACGGACCGGCACTGGAAAATTGCTTATTTATCAATCCAATCAAGTTGGGTTCATGTAGGCGCAACATTCATATTTTAACAACTTAATTTTGATTGGATGCCACAGCACCCAATGAAATTCACAGACCAGAAGCACAGAAATATCTGCTCGATGCGCCAAGATGTAGATAGGGTTATCACATTGGAACATTGGCTAGCGAAGATGGGGTTCGTGTTGTTCTATTCTATATCTCTGCAAAGATTTATGTTATTCCATTAATTTCATATTTTATATTATTAATTGCTCGCTCCGGGCAATAATAACATGTTCGATCATCTAGATAACGATAACCAAAACAGATAAATACTGGGGATCTCACATCATCACCACCTCTGATAATAATAATAATAATAATAATAATAATAATAAAAAGGCAGTGGACTCTAATGATGCTGAACACTTAATTATATCGAAGGTAAATCCGACTGGAATTGAAACCTAAGAATTTTATAATATACTTAACCTCATTCATGAAACCGAATCAACATGGAATCTTGTGTTTTATTTTATATATACACACGCGCGAGCGCGCGCGTTATGTAGAACCTCTTTGTCCAGAATATTTTATATACTAACACTTACTGACACAAGGAACGGCCTGCCACAATCGACAAGAAATTTTTTACCCATACTAACCTTCCACACACAAAAATACTGAGCAAGATTTTTAGCATTTGGTAAGAGACATCCTACTGTACTTATAAGCCGGTTAAGACACCAATGCAGTTCGCAGAATTATGATTTATATTGGTGTAATCTTATCGCCAATCCTTCCTGTTTCTGTGGATTTCCAATGGAAATCGACCATCATTTTCTTTTTGATTGCAGACTATTAAATAACTTAAGAAACGAGCTTCATCGCAGATAATCGTTAATGAATATTTATATTGATGCTGACACATTTTCATTTAGCAATGAATTTTACACATCAGAAAGAATCATTTTGCTACGAAAGGAAATGCAGAAAATTATTATTAACGCAAAAAAAATTTCACAAGCAAAAGATTATGTTGTGTTCCTTTGTAACTACAGTTAAAATTTACTTACCGAAGATATCAAACACTGTCACTCCGCTCGTAGTCTTCTTTCATCCCTCTCATTTCATTATGTGCATGTACGTCACCTGTCTTGACTTTTTCCAGAACTATTGTTTGCATGGTCGTTAAATAAGTATTGATACGTATAATGGAGAGTAACTTGTAATTTAAAAAAAAAAAAAAAACTTCTTTCCGGTCATTTTGCTCTGTATCGATACTTGTAATAGTAGCAACAAAATAGGTTTAAACTAAACACACAAAAGACACGAAACTGTATCTTGGCTGTTTTTATTTACAACGTAAAATGTACGTAAGCTTTCACGTATACATCTGGAAATTTTGCTTAAAATGAGATCTACTATCTCCAGTTTTCTGCTCTGGTAGTCAAAAGGTCATCCTACAGCGGTTAAATTAGTGACATATTTTACAGACGAAACTGATGCAAATCGTCTGCTTTCATTCTGTTGGGTTTGACATTATCTAAATGGCCACGATTGAAAGACTCTGTCTGCAACATTAAACCTTCTTTTGTTGTAAATATCTTATGGAATAGTGTATATCTTTACTTACCTACCTCAGTTTTATGATTAACAAAGTACAGAGTGTGCCGGTAGCTGTTACAGGCAGCCGCTATATTAGAGACGTAGAGCACATACAGAGGTTTGATAGGATAGCTAATAGTGACTACAGTAGCAAGGCTTGCAGTCGGTGATAAAAACGCGCCACAAACGTGCGCGCGCGTGCTCTTTGCGGAGGCAGACGAAACTTAAAACCCGGTTTAAACATATCTATGGATGTATATACGTGAAGGATAACGAGGATTTAATTCAGTTTCATTCAAAATGGATAAAAATCTGACAGACGGTGTGAAGAAAAGAAGCCCGCTTGTTCGGGTTGGAGTTTTGTGTCTAGTGTGTTGTGCAATTGCGTTTCTGGCACTTATTGTGTCTTTTGCTGTATGGACCATAGTGTCCTTCCAACACACAGTGATTTCTCTGCAGGGAAGGGTAGAAAAGTTGGAGAAGGAATGTTCACATAGTGTATATAACAAACAAGAATTACATGAATTAATAAATTCAGAAGTTGAAGAATTATTAAAACAGGTAAGTCTAGTTTTCAATACGAAGTCCTCGGAATTTTAACTCTTGTATGTCTTTTGAATGCTGATTCCTATTCAAAACTAAACAATTAAAAAAGGAGTGTATGAATGAACGTAAAGAGAACAAAACTAAATTCAGTATAACATACTTGTAAAACTTGTGACGTTGATGAAATCCCCACATAATTTTGACAGCTTTTGTTGAACTGAGACTTATCGACGTACCAGATGCAGAGAAGATAAACGTTGTTAAAAGAATCAAGAAAATTTCGAATATTCCTTAGTAATAGCCTTGGCAATTTTATAAATTTTTTGAAGAAAAAAAAACCAGTACAAATCAGTTGGAAACAAAACTGCATGCATTTCAAAATTCATTTCAGTATGTTTTTAATACTAGCAACATAAGGAATACTTTCATCTGCGAATGTTTTCTTATCAACCGCAAAAATGTCACAAAGAATTGAGAAATATAAAGTCCCTAACGTTATTTGATGAAAGGAATTTAAAACCCTTACTCACAAATGGTATAAAGTTTTGAAACACGTTGAATAATAGAACATACCACTAGCTGAAAGTAGGTTGAAGCATTTAGTGTTATTCAACTCGATTCATAAATTTTATATTGAAGGCACCCTTATAATAAGATCGTCTGTGTCTAGTCTTGATTTAAACAGGCGTGCTTACAGTCCGTTAGTGAATAAGGTACGGCTCAACTAATATATGTTTCTAGAACTGATAACAGTTTTCTTTCAGATTGTTAGATAATATATTCACAACCAGAATTACTGTAAATATTTTTACTACCTCATATTCTTTGGCATCTACGTATTAGTTTCTCAAAACATTAGTCTTCGAGTAACTACGTTTTACCTTGTCATAAATTAAAATGTATCCAACAGAACTTAATTTGTTAATTGATACACTCGGATTATTAAAGTCTTCTATTGAATTACGTTGCTATATGCCGAGTATTGTATTTCATAACACTCTTCTTAAATATCCTCAAAATTAAAGTCATCCAAGGACATAAAATAATTACATTTTATGAAATGCAATATTAGTACGAATTGAACATGCTTTACATAATTTTATTGAAGGTATGGTATAGTTAAATGAGGTTTTAGAAACAGTATCTTCCAAGAAAATGTTAGTATATATATATATATATATATATATATATATATATATATATATATATATATATATATATATAGACATTTGTTAAAATAGCAGTTATGCTTTACTTTATACAGATGAAACTATTCACCATATTAAAAGTTGAGCAGGCGCAGACAAATGTGTATTCACTCTTTACCGGACGCCCTTTACCGTAGTTAAGTTCGTGTTCCTTTCCTTATTTCATTTTTTTTTTCCTTTCAAACAGAGATTAAAAACTGAATTAAAGAAGAGAGAGATTGGACAAAGGTTTCCCAGAGAGCTATGCCAATGTCCGCAAGGTAGACCTCTCTCTCTCTCTCTCTCTCTCTCTCTCATGTAAATACACCTCTTTAAGCTAATTTTGCCAGAAGTCATATCTGGTGTATCGCAAATACATCACCTCGTATCTGACCCTTCAGCGGGTCTGTGGCTCTATTCGTTGTACTAAGGTTGTTAGTGTTTGAAGTATTGCATGCCATGTTATGCACCGTCTTTGCCAAGATGTTCTAAAACACTACATCCTGTGAACTTTCGTGATAATTATTTCTTGCTATTTATATCTATATATTCAAGCATAAATATATATTAATATCTTGAGGTCGTGAGGAAGATTTTTCATTTAGTCTATTTTGGCGTATATATTCAGTGTTAATCAAAAGCAATATTTTATCAAGATAAATCTGGCTGTAGATTCTTTAAAATTATTAAGTGAACTATATTTTATGGAATGGTTCGTGCCATTTCAATTTAAATGTGAAACCTTGGTGTGGTTTATAATAGATCCTTATTGAAATCAATAGTGAAACAATCTTCAAATTATCCATTCTTATATCACCTTCCTTTTGTCTTTTGCTAGTAGAGATTTAACAACACAACTGAGATTATTCTAGTACATGGTCGGAGTACCCATTGTCATTTGCTTTTTCTTCTTTTATGGGAAATGAAGGAGACCACAGTCTAACTGAATGATTGTTGTACTGAATTCACCTTATATTGAAACCAGAGATAAACAGGACGTTTAAATTACACTGTTATTCACACACAAAAATAATTGCCTCATCGCCATATTGTTCTAAGGAAGACCATGTTTATCTTTCTTGCTACGCCAAATTCCCAACTTTCTGACCAGAGTCCCCTTCTTAATTTATCATCTGCGCCCAAATATTTTGCGTTGATGCGGAACACCGTTTTGTACCAGTATCTAGCTACTTGATAGTGGCTTTGTGAGCCAGAAAGATAGTCGAATCTGTGGGGTGAATCACGGGCATTTGAGAAGAATTAGCAATTGTTCTTTTCACATGCTTCACTAATCTCATTAATTTTCTACCCCATCTATTTTGTTTTCTCAATGTGGACATCTCCACAAACTTTAAATGCACACTGGCTCTTCATCAGACGGGTTCGCGAACTTTTTATGTCTTTTAAATTTGAAGCGAATTTGGAGCGCAGCGGGCGCTCCGGAACATGAATGGGACTGGCACCGAGTACTGGTTGCTACACGAAGATTTATTGCTTATTGAACACCGGGGAGCCATAGAACAGGACACCCCCCTTAGGATGTTGTGTGTTCCTTTACAACCTTAATATTCCTTCTCTAGATAGTTGGTAATCTTAAACGTGCCATAAAACATACAAGTATTGTGGTTTTCAATTTCTGTAAATAGTTGTGGTTAACAGCTTTGAAAGTTTATTAAATTATGATTGAATTAAACCTATGTTCACCCACAATGACGCTGATCCATCTAACGACACTTAACATTGTTCGGCAAATTTGTCGCATCGGGTAAAAAATAAATGTGAAACGACTGCAGACATCCGCCCAAAATTTAAATGTGTCTTGGTGAAAAATGAAACTTTAAACAAATCTGGATCTCTGTTGGAGTTATTATCCGGAACCAGTTAACATGCCGTTAAAATCAGTCTGCGAAATATAATACCCTTCACATTCACTCTAGCTTCCATGGGTCAGTAAGCTGCACTGTTAACATCACGCAGCACATATTGGTCGAAGCATGAACACCAGTCTAACGCATTTAGTATAGTTATGGAAACCCTTGTTTGTATGTGTGTTTTACGAAAGCTGGGAAAAGTTCTTTAAATTTTCTAAACTTTCATAAATTGTGCCATATCAATGCAATTGGCCATCATGCGTTGCTGTTCCTTTGTGGCCAAAATTTACTTTATATTACATAATACTGTCTTTATGCTTGTAATTTTAATTTTATATGCAACTTAATTAAGTAGGCATAAGAGCAACGATATAATTAAGCTATATTGTTGTTTTACTGATAAAGTTAAATCCGCCTATCTGAGATTTGTACGTAGATATATGTAATGCTGAATTACAGAAAGATTTTCGCGTGATACAAGGAAACGATTGTAGAAAAAACGAACAGTATACTCACCAAGCCAACGTAAGAAATACTTCCTTACAGTATATTTCAGACGTCCTAACTAAAAACTAACAAAATGTAACACTTAAACTTGCAAAAGAACACACGGAAATTAATTTATCGTATGAAAAATATATTTCTTTTTTTTAATCAAACCTGAAATCAACCTTCTTTCAAAAATCGTTTGTCATATTAAAGGTTAAGTTTTCAACAATATCCGAAATGCTGTTATATTCCTGGCGATGAAAAGGAATTACAAAAACGGGACTGGGCCTCATTCGTAGCATCTTGGATGTAAAGGAACTACAAAAACAGGACTGGGCCTCATTTGTAGCATCTTGGATGTAATGGAACTACAAACACGGGACTAGGCCTCATTTGTAGCATCTTGGATGTAAAGGAACTACAAACACGGGACTAGGCCTCATTTGTAGCATCTTGGATGTAAAGGAACTACAAACACGGGACTGGGCCTCATTTGTGGCATCTTTAATGTAAAGGTACTACAAACACGGGACTAGGCCTCATTTGTGGCATCTTTAATGTAAAGGTACTACAAACACGGGACTGGGCCTCATTTGTGGCATCTTTAATGTAAAGGTACAACAAAAAAAGAGGACTAGGCCTCATTTGTAGCATCTTGGATGTAAAGAAACTACAAACACGGGACTGGACCTCATTTGTAGAATCTTGGATGAGCTGCAGGAGTAAACTTTTACTAATAAAACAGGGTTTATGGACATTTCAAATACGAATAAAAGCATATTATGCATTCCGATTGAAATAAACTGGTTGAAAAGCAAACTTTTAAATGGAACTAACATGCAGTGCGAGACGATGTTTAAACAGGCGCCTTAAACCCTTCTACTTCAACATATAGGTTCGAGTTTCGGATTCGGCTAATGTGCGTATGTGAGAAAGTTTGCCAGTAGCTTCTCGTGGGTCGGTGGTTCTTTCCGGGGTTTTCCCAGTTTCTTCCTCCACCATTAATACTGGCCGCCATGTATAACCTATCGTGTGCTGAAAATGGCGTTAAACCCTACAACAACAACAACAACAACTTCAACATCTAAACACCAACATATTTGCTTCCTAAACAGTCTGTGAAAAAAATATTAGTTTCGTAATGAATAAAATTTTCAATTTTCTAAATAGCTATTTAACCATTTATTAATATACTTTCAAAATATAGGGATAAATATGATCTGAAGAAATGTATCTTCAGCAATTGTTCAATTCGTCACGCTATCGCCGATTAGAACAATCTAGACCCATTTAGTTACTCATACATCAAATATTGTTATCAGCCAATGCCCAATCTTCTTAGCATGAAATGCTTCTTCAATCAAGATAAAGAGTAAATTGTTGCGGTGAAACACATGGCGAGCTTAATTTGTCTAGGATATGCGGGATACAGGTGAATATTTTTTTTCCCGTGTGCTCTGACCAGATACGTTTTTATTTGTGTACAGCGTGCAGTAATTGGCAGTTTTCTTCTTCAAAAGTATAAATGCGTCATAAATTTGTCAGATTAGCGACGATGTCATTCGTTGTATAAAGTTGGCATCAATATAAAAAAAATGTATATAAAGTTTTCTTTCATCAGTTTATAATTTCTAACCTGATTGTCGCCACGGGGTTCCAAAACGCTGTCAGTTTCGAATGAAAACGGGAGTAACATTAGTAATACCTTCGCCATATTTGCATGGCGGGTCTATCTTTTAATAATGCAGATGTGATGCAGTTCATTGTCTTTAATAATCTCAGTAATTCCGTACATTTTGGAGTCACATTTCTTTGAACATATGTATACAAGGGTTTTTCGTTTTTATTTATTCAATTTAATTTAGAAATATTAAAACCAGAATTTGCAAATATTTGACGCAGAGACCTCCTTTTTACTGAAACAGCATATTTAAGGAACCAGAAATTGACAGTGAGCCATCCTCTGTCTGATAGCTTACTTTGAGGTTTCTGTATAGTGTGAAACGCTAATTAAGTTGATAGTGTTAAGGACCTCCTGGCGACAGTGAGGGTAGACATTATAAATTGATGAATGAAATGACTACGTTTTGTGTATTGTTTGTATCTTTGATACTTTCCGTTCTAAATTATGGTACGGGTACAAATAAAAACAGGCGAGTGTACGAATACTATAGATTACAAACAAAATGTTTTTTTTTATTTTTGCTGAGTTTTCTTTTTTTATATCAACATCATAATTATGAAACACATTTGGATAAAGTCAGACGATATTTCTCATTGAAAAGATTTTGTTGACATAAACTACCTACTTACATTACGCAAGGAACACTCTTGTTAGTACCTACCTACTTGCATTACGTAAGGAACACTCTTGTTAGTACCTGCCTACTTACATTACGTAAGGAACACTCTTGTTAGTACCTACCTACTTACATTACGTAAGGAACACTCTTGTTCCAACCCCACCTCCAATAATTCTGCCCACTGAGGATTTGGGAAAGCATCAAAAGAACGTATCTGTCTTATTTTTCCTTTGTTTTCCTGTATAGGCGGATGATATTTTTTCTCAAGCCTAAACAAAGTTAAAATGAGCAAAACAACACAATCTGCTTGAGATGGGCACAATGTGTACATACGTATGAGTCTTTGGCCTATATAGTTTTCCTAAACAATACTTGAAATACAGTGTCCTTCATTGTTGTACCGAGAACTGTGTACGACAATGATTCTTTATTGTCATGTAGTGCGGATAGATTAGATGTGGCTAGATTTAATCGTACATATAATTATACAGGCATATAGTGTAGTGACATTACTTCGGCCTATACAGAATCGTGAATGTAACAATTTTGTCATGCAGGGTAGTCATATTACTTCGTTATATATGTAATTGTGAATGTAACAGGTTTGCCATACAGTGCAGTGACATTACTTTGGGATAAAGGTAATCGTTGTAACTACAACGCCGATCAAAGTAGTGACATTAGTTCGGAGTAGAGGTAATCCTACACTAACTACAATAGATAGCTCTCCTGTAAGAAGACCAATCCATTTTCAAACCAGGAGTTTAATCTGAACATTATATGTGGCATAAGTAAATAAGAAAGAAAATAAAAACGAAAGTAAATAAATAAATGAGTAAAGAAGCACAAAATAAGTAAGTAGAAGATAAAGTAAATATGCATATATATATATATATATATATATATATATATATATATATATATATATATATATATATATATATATATATATATATATATATATATATATATATATATATATATATATATATATATAATGTGTGTGTGTGTGTATGTGTCTGAGTGTGTGTGAAAAGAAGAGATAGTCATATGTAGGTTGTGCCTGATATGTAGGTAAGTAATAGGATCTATTTTAAATGGTTATCTACAAACGAGTGACTATTTGGACATATTTCAAGTAATTCGGTACATCTAGTAAATGTAGTAAATTTTGACTTTAGAACGAATTTGACGGGTACGTATTGAATCCAGAAACTCAAAGGAATGTCAGTAATCTAGTGATCTAGGAAGACATTAACTATTAAGCATACGAACATATTTTAAGGTTTTCAACTAAAAACGTAAGGTGAACGCGTATCTAGGCAATCAAGGAAAATATTGTACGTCCCGAAGTTGCAAGTGCTGCCCAAGTGAAATTGGGAAAAGATTAAAATGATTCACACGTGCATCAATTCAGTCTTTAAATTATTTCATGGTGGGGGGGGGGGGCGGGGAGTACCAGACAGATGCCCCCATTCCAAAAAATATATATAAAAGTATTTTATGCTTGTATGTTTCCCCCTCAGATATGTTGTATGTTTTATTTAAAAAGAATTGTATTATCAAAAATTTTAGTCTTAATTTTTTATGGGGTATTTATTTTTTCCTAGTGTTATCTATTGGGTTGTTCGTCCGAGCCTGGTTTTATTCACCTTGCTCAGAGTCCCTTCCCTGAAAATGTGACCGTTGCTAGAGGTCCCCTAAGTATCAGTGTTTGCTGTTTATATTAATGCTATATTGTGTGTATGCTATATTTTCTGTATGTTTGAGACAGCAAGTATAAGTCAGGATTTTTCCCATTTGTCTTATTTCAATTTGTTGGATTTAGAATCCATTATAATATATTTTATATTATTTATCCGTTAATTTATTTTCAATTTAGAATTTTAGAGATCGGAAAGGTGTGCTATATTAGTTTAAGAAAAAAAATTCTATTGTTTTATTCGAGTGTTAATCTGTGTCGTTCCTCGTAATAGGTTCTTTAAATATATAGGCAGGCTGTGCTCGATTCAAGGTCCAAACTTCTTTATTCTCCTTGTATTTCTCCTGATTCGAGTTAGGCCTCCTTTAATTATTTAAACTATTTCTTAGAAATTTCCAAATTGTTTAAGACACTACAAGAATGTAGGTCGGTTGACAATACAGTGCGGGAGCTGTATGGTTAGAGAAGAGGAAGGTAGTCAGTGGGGGGTTATACTGTATGTATTTGTTTGCGTTTGGTCTGTTTATGTTCTATATGATGTGTTTTTCCACTTTGCGTAGCGCCTTGTGACGTAGCCCCATGATGTCATCGCGTTGTACTTTCCCCATATAGATTCCCTGTGGATTCCCTACAGTTCCTTATTTCAGATAGTAGTTTTGTTTTATTTTCCAAAGTATGACATCATAAGAGTCTTTTGAATTTTCAAGTGTCAATTGAAGATTTAATAAGCATCGGTTCCTATTTAGAATATATTATAATATTATAAACTAAGAATTTTTTAAGTCAAATTAAAAATTGTATTTTTTTTAAATACATTTTTTATTTAAAAAGAAATTTAAAATTTTTTAAATCATATTTATATCTTGGGAAAAGATTTTACTTTTATTTTTATTTCATTTCCCAAAAATATTGTTGATTTAGAAATTTAAGTTCTATGTAGTTTTCAATCAAATGGTTTAGGTTCCTATTTAATATTGTTTTGGTTGGGGGTTTAGAGACGTTATTATTATATGGGGGGGGGGTATGTTTGTTTTTTTAAATTTTGAATTGGGTCCTGGGGTTTGTAGATTCCATATACTGGTCCAGGGATGAGTTGGAGGCTCTGGCCTGCTCGCTGGCAGTATCACACCCCTAGTGGGTAGCTAACCAGAGCTCCCCCTCCCATCGCCCTTTCCCTCCATATTCTCTCTCCCCTCCAGGTGCCAGTTCTTTATTAAAATGTTTCAGTGTTATCTACTTATTACAATTAGCTGCTCACAGGCCATCATTATTGCTGTAATATAATCCGTAATTTTATAGAATGTGGTTTTATCGAAATAAATTAGAGAAGGAAAATATTCTTCTGGTTTATCTGGAGAGGCCTGCTGACTCTTTTATAGACACAGGCGTCTTATTAATTAGGAATCCCGTTCAAAATGGCTGCAATATATAATGTTTGAGTGCCTACTGATTGTAATAATCCTACAGATTACCATCTAAATGTTCGATACATTTAATTCTACAGAGGAGGAAACTTGGCATACGCCTAAGATTAGTTGATAGATAAGAAGTAACTATTACAATTTAAAAGCCGTTTTGCTAAATGTAGGTACTATTTTGTGCCGGTTTTATGGCTGAAGATGAATCCTGAGTTGGGATTCTTGAGCACAAAGATTTGAGGACTGCCTATTTGTCTGGAAGATGTATATTAAGCATAAAAGTATGCAAAATAATACAACATTAAGATGAAAGAACCTTGCGGAATGTCTCACTCAAAGAAAGCATGGAACTGCTTAACAAGGCTGCAGTCATCAAATAGGTTGTAATACAACGTGAACGTTATTTTTGGCCTAGGGAGACGGACATTGAAATAAGTATTTTCATCCAGAGGTTTGACATATTACAAACCTGAGTTATAGCCTTGTCTTCCTGCAATAGTAAACCATACTTAGGGTTGATATTAACTCAAGACATATACACGGACAAATATCAAGCTTTTCTTTGAAGCTGAAGTAATGATAACTCTCTCTCTCTCTCTCTCTCTCTCTGAAATGTTTATAATTTAGCATTGACACGGCAATGCCATCACCACTTGCATATACGATTCACTTTTAATTTCTCCCCAAACATTACATCCTCTAAATGTGTCTTTTTTTGATCATCGTATAGTAAGCCATTGCCTTCCCTTGTTCGAAAAATAAATCTGTCAAGTTGTATCATATATTACATTAACAGATTGAGCAGTAGCTTACATCTCCAGGTCTATCTGAATACACATGTCGTTCCCTTTAAGCCACTACAAGATGCCAGAAATGTCTTCAGTACAGTTTTAGATCAATAGCAAAACAATTATTATTTTAACCTAGATAGACCCAAGAATATGAACGGAAATGCTAACTGCTTATCTTTTTTTCCGCTGGAGTTTGCAAGCTGTTGTGATGTAATATTAACTATATACTCCAAGTACGAAAACGAGTGGGAGCTATACGGCGGTGTGCATAGGCCACCCATGCTACTAGCTTCTTTAACCCTTTCGACCAGCATTCAAGTATATTAGTTTTTAAATTTATTTATGTCAGCATTTTGACTTCATAGCATGCACTGAATAAATTCAGGTGGTTAACAACATGTGGATCACAAACCGTATTGACAATGAATGTGTAAGGAATCAAGTTGTGGAGGAGAAAGTATCTCTCTTTGGGCAATATTATGAAAATTATAACGAAGTGTAACTGCCTTGTTTCGTTTGTTTAATAAGAAAATGGCTACGGATTAAAACAGGACTTAGCTGGGTTTACAAACGACTTTTATGAATATCATTATAAGTTGGGAATAATAATCTTAAACACTGCCAGAGCTTATGCACGTTTTTTTTTCTTCTTCTAAATGAACTCCAAGTTTTGTTTTACGAATTTATGTTTTTTGTTTTTTTTAAATTACATCATTCGTGGTACCATGACGTAGGCTCTTGATGGGCCAAAGTTATGTTACGGGTCCGAGTCCTTGAATTAATTACGCAATATTGCAAATGAATTCGAGTCACTGTCTAGTTAAAAGAAAATAAATGTCGCTTCACGCTAGTGCGTCTTAGTGAAAAATCGTGGTTTTTCTACGGCAGTATCATTGAAAAATCCTTTTGGATTTATGTTGATAGGATGATCAAGTTCACGCATGATTTTGTTTGACAGTCATGTTTAGATTAAACTATTTTGAGGGAACTAAATTAAATTCCTAAAACGTTTAAAGTAAGATAATCCAATTTTTATTCCAAAACGCTATCATTCGAAAAGTGTGTAAAAAAAAAAAACATGAAAGAGCTTCATAAATTTGCAGAAATTTCAACTAGAATTAGGTAGAACAATAACTTTCATGAAAATATTCAATCGATGGGGTTGTTCACGGTCTTAAAAAGTTTGATAAAGTCGAGGTAGTGTGTCTTCATGAATTAAAAAAAACTAATATTATACCACCACCCCACCACCCCCCAAAAAATAATCTCAGTAATCAGTTTACATCTATACTGCATAACCTCGAGGTTGGTTTTTCATATTGCTATTCCTTTTAATACAAACTGACTCTATCAATGTTTACCCTCGTAATGAAGTTAAACATAATCCAGTATCGACTGGGTCACTTAGGTGCTTCTTTTTAAAATTGCGAAACCGTATGGTTTTCCCTGTTTTGCAATTATCGGTTTTGTCGCTGTAACTTTCTTTCCAACTGACATCCCTGGTATAATTTTCACAACAGGAAAGCAGAGCCTCTGCATTGTACAGTACACAACCTCCAGTATTGTAACAATCGTGTTATTCATAGTTAGCATTTGAGTACGTACATTGTAACAGTTCTGAGTTCCATAGATTTAAATACGTAAACATTGCTAGCGATGGTTCATTCAAACAGCGTAGATTTCAACTTACGAAAAGTAAGAAAAATAGCTCTGAAAAAGACTGTAAGGAAATATGGAATTAGATAACTATATTAATAACGTAAAATACACTATACTTTTATCCCACCAGCAAATCAGTTAGACTATTATTACTTATTATGGAATTAAAAGTTCAGGCAAACCCTGTGTATAGATGTCAGAACAACACTATCTGACAGAATCATGCTTACAAGGAGATCATCTAGCCAACAAAGTACAGTATAACCCCTCTTTGCGACCAACCCCTCAGTAAAAGGTCGTTCCCCAATAGCAATCAGTACGAAATCAAATATGTATGATCTCCATTTACTATTTTAGAGAGAAAAACTATCATCCGAAATAACACCACCTTCCAAAGAAGACCACCTTGAACAAGACGGATTGGTCTTTATAAGTAGGCGCTTTTAGTGAAGCATTATACCGGTTAAAAAACAAACAAACAAACAACCACTCACTTTCGTTTCTAAATAAGAACATTACAAGCAAGAAACTAAAACTATATATATATATATATATATATATATAGAGAGAGAGAGAGAGAGAGAGAGAGAGAGAGAGAGAGAGAGAGAGAGAGACAGGGACAGACAGACAGACAGAGACAGACAGACAGAGACAGAGAGAGAATAACAAATACAGACAAGGCAGAACGGAATGTGCTATCCCTGGATTCTATAGGAGAATGATTGGGAATAGTAGGCAGATTTAATATTTAATACAAATAATACTATCATACAGTGTAAGAATTTTAATTCGTACTCTACGGATATTCGAACCCAGGTCCGCGGGTAAACGGCACCCATCGTCTTGCCAGCACACACCAGTCCATATTCCGTCACGACTAAGCACACATTAATTACTAGATCGCAATGCGAGTCTGTCTGTTACGCACAAGTCTATATAACACGGACTCAGTTGTATCATATTTGGGTTATACGTGGGTAAAACGCAAAATGAATGTACATGTTCTTGGGTAAAGAAAGCCTTTCAAGTTGCTTACTTCAATGAAACATTGATCTCAATCGATCCGAAATTATTTCGTGTGGAAAGGGCACCAAGCGTATGATGACTTTTTTGGGGGGACATAATTTGTCAGGATTTTACATGTTCCACCACATCACCTTCTGCCTGGTGTATGGACCATAACATCATATTGTTTTGCATCCTGTTTTATGTATGTTTGCTTACTTATACATCACTAATAGGTAGTTCTTGAACAACTTTTCAGAGTGAATTTTTTAATGATCCATTAAGACGAAGTTTTTGTAGAATGCATTTCTTTCAAAAGGTCATCAACACCACAATTTAAGATGTCTCAGTAAAATTCTTATCTACATCTACGCGCATAATGTATGTCATAATATAGGTTGGCGAAAACTCGTGACTTGAGAAAAGTATTAACAATCACAAAAACCATATCAAAACAAGGTCATCACAAAACTCCCCAATCTCTTCGACTCGGCCGGACTCTCATTCCTTACGCTCGTAATATTGCCCATTTATTCAAATCAAAGATGGGCCGACGATGAATGTGGCCATAAAGAGAAATATTGGATACTACATATTCGAACACATGTCGAATTTGGCTTCACCAAAAACCTCTAGTTCAAAACTTAGGTCATTTCTTTCCTGCTAGTTTCATCTGACCCAGTCTCCTCTTGTGATAACACTTTATTATCAGTAGTAGTCTTATTTCTGTGTTTCCACCACCTTCCCTTGTAATGTAGATATATTTGTATCCTTTTTTATAGTGGTAATAATATCGGGGATGTAAAGCTAGAAGCGAAACATAATGCATCGTTACATATAGCGCCCAGTGATACACATTGACTAGGTCACGCCATACAATATTTCGCCCAAAGATATACATTAACCAGGTCCCGCCATGCAATACAGCGCGCAAAGATACACATTGACTAGGTCACGCCATGCAATATTTTGCCCAAAGGTACACATTGACTAGGTCACGCCATGCAATATTTTGCCCAAAGATACACATTAACTAGGTCACGCCATGCAATATTTCGCCCAAAGATACACATTAACTAGGTCAGACCATGCATACAGCGCTCAAAGATACACGTTAACTAGGTCACACCATGCAATATAACGATAGTGTGTTGAATATTTCCATTAGACATCGTCTGCCTTTATCAAAAATAATAGATTGCTTTCTGTATATGCAGTTATTTCGTGTAATAGTGTTCTTTGTATTTAATATATATATATATATATATATATATATATATATATATATATATATATATATATATATATATATATATATATAGGCGTGTAGCCCAGTAGTTCTCCTGTATTCTTGTAAGGTCTTTATTTATTTTCCCGTTTTAAGCTGAAACATAGGGAAATTTTATTTTATCTTTATGGTGCGTTTCTCCAGCTTTTGTGTCCGGCCAAAATACACAGTGTAATCGAATTGAAGAAAGACCTCAATAGTCTTGCACGGAGAATACGACTCAAGGAAAAGTTGAGTAAATAGGCGGGAGAATGCAATTCAAGTTAAGATGATTGTGACAGATTCCATCTCAAAAGCGAATGTGTTTCTACAAGCTACTAAAGTTTCAGTTGAAGTGGCATTCTTGTCCGCGTTTGCAAATTACATTATTTTCCACCAACAGAGCAGTTCCAAAAAGAACAATTCAACCCGATAGGAAATACATTTACTGAAGAAACAACTCTAAAGCGAAGGTTTTGTCATTAAGCCTGCAGACCTCTTGTCAGAAATTATTGTCATGAATATATCTGGCTACATCGCCGAGGCAAACTGGCAAGTTTCAGACGAGAGATTTTCTAAAAGATGTAGTCATGACCTTACACGTGAACACGGTGAAAACCATACATGACATCAAAAGACCTGCGCAAAGTAGTTCACATTGATCACAGCACACATACTTAAATCTTACCTGTTGACCCAAAACCAGAGAGATTTTCCCCTCCTTAAAATATACTAAAAAGGGAACCGTGGGATGCCAATCATTTCCGGAAATAACCATCTCAATGAAAACGTATGAATTCGTTGTTTATCACCTACGTCCTTTCGTAGCAAATCCGCCATCAAAAATCTATGATGCTACTGACTACTTCACAAACACGGAAAACTAATATCCCAGACAATAATTCACTAAGATATCTTCTCCGTATATACTAACGTCCCACACTACGAAGGTATGAAAGCCTGCAAGGAAATGCGGGATTGTCGCCCTGACTCTCTACCTAATACTGACCGTTTAGTCGAGCTTATAACCAGTGTATTTAAATATTAGACAATGTATTTCACTTTTCAACGGGGGGGGGGGGACGAGCAAAGTTTCCTCCAAGCGAATGGTAGATGTGCGCGCTATGCGCGCTGCATTGTGCAAGCATTACGGTGACTTGAACAAAATCTTTAGATCTTCGTCGATTGCGATGCGCGGGGATGTCTGAGCAGCTGCGCGGCAGCACGCGCGCGCAACTTAGAGGGAACGTTGGGCCCGAGTGACCGAGTGATCTAAAGCGCTCATCGTTACGGATTACTGCCATCTCTCCTCTGTCTGCGTGGGTTCGAGTCTCGGGCTCGGCCAATGTGGGTACGTGAGAACGCTTGCCAGTAGCTTCTTGTGTGTCGGTGGTTCTTTCCAGGGTTTTCCCCAGTTCTTCCTCCACCATTTATACTGGCCGACATGTATAGCATCTCTTGTGCTCAAAAATGGCTTTAAACCCTGCAACAACATAACTTTTCAATTACATACACAATGAAATGGTGAACGATGTTAACAGACTGTCCCTGATATGCGACAGGTTGTAACTGCCCCGTCCCTGTTCAGCGTCGGTTTGTTCAAACGGACAGTTGACAGTAGACATCACATCAGTCTGCTGATGAAGTCCTTAGGGTAAGAACGAAAGGTTCAGGTTAGCTTTCTCTATGTTTTGTGTGTATGTAATTGAAAAGTTAAATATATAATCAAATATGGATATTACTACACAGTTAAGATTTCACCAAAGTATACAGTGTGTTTAAGTCTACCCTTTTGTATTCAACAACCATCACTTCTTCCAACTCAATATAACAGCAATAGGCACTAAAATGGCACCGTCGTATGTCAATAGTTTTATGGGAAGACTAGAAGAGCTCTTCAATTTGGCACCCCATATACCTATAAATTGTGCAGATTCGTTAACAACATGGAATAGAAATGGATAATAACGGGTGACAATTTAAAACTAGCTTGGTTTTTTTTGTTGTTTTTTTTAAAAAAATTTGACAGTGACTTCCATTCTACAATTTACGTCAGAGTCAGGGTCATCCAAAATGTTTATTGTCTTCTTGGATACTCACTCTGCCCTCATGAAGGGAAACATGGAAACTAACATGTATTGCAAACGAACAAATTCTCAGCAGTATCTCTTCCCGACCAGCTCTCTTCCCAATGACGTATTACAAAAATTAAAAAAGAAGATTCTTTACGGCCTGTGCATTCGAATCGAACATACATATTGTAACCCGTCTACCTTTGAAAAGACTTAGAAAGCTCAATGGGCAGATTAGAATAAGAGAGTACGGAAGGGAATGTATTTACTTGGGTATGTACAATACTGGTCTACTTCATAGAAGCGTACTCTTTAAATATATAAAACAAGATAGAATCAACAAAAGGAATCCTCGCCGTGGTTACTTTCCACCTGCCCTAAACTTATAACAGATCTTTCAGAAGCATTGGCACCAGATCGAATCTTCGGAGCGTCTGAAGGACATATTTCAAGAATTTATTATGGTTGCGTTCCGTAGACCTACATATCTCGAGCACCATCTGGTGTGTGTCAAGGTAACGTAAGACAAAGCCACAAATTAAGGTACATACAGCTGCAAAGACAAGCGCAACCTAATTTGCAAACATACGCCCAAGACTAAATCGTTCCTCAAGTTCGTAGACATGAGTTAGTTTTACTATCAATCAGAAGCTAGGATGTCAAAATGTAGCATATCTCCTGACATGCAAAATCTGTGCCACTCAATTGTTGGTGAAAACATTGATTTGGGAAATTTAATCTAACTGAGGTGGGCCTATGTAGAACACGGGAGTAAGGAACAATATTTGATGCTGCAAGTGAAAACAAAAAAACTAACCTTCCATTGCCATCTTATCAAAATTCCAGCAAATTTATCAACCGTACTCAATTATTGCGACAATATTTACCCAAATATTCTTGAACACTTTGCATTACTTCTTCTTCTTTTTCTTTCTCTCTTTCTTCTTCTTCTTCTTTTCTTCTTCTTTTTCTTCTTCTTATTATTATAATAATAATAATAATTATTATTATTATTATTATTATTATTATTATTATTATTATTATTATTATTTGTAGTAGTAGTAGTAGTAGTCAGTATCCCTCTACAAAGTTATAATTGTATATTTCCCTTACTAAGTCCTCAAAGCATAACTTTACCCTGCTGTTATCTCTCTGGTACATAATTTTGAGTGTTGATCTAAGATGGCGTTGATATTTGCCACGCATTATTTCCGTCCTTTCTTTCCAGCCGGAAAGTAGGTCAAAGCAATTTGGTTCTCTGTGTTTTAAATACGTAACTACGCAGATCACCCCGTGCTTGAATTTCGCTATTAAATTATACTGATCTAACAACAACACACGATCAACATGTAGTTTGCTAACTTTTTAAGGCCATTTTATCAATTAACTATTTTTCTTCTATTATTTAATTCTTGTTTATAGATTCTCACTCTCAGTCAAATTTGCAATAGTCCAATTTTATTTCTTACTATTTTGCATATTGTTTGTTTTGTATATATTAATTGTTTGTTTTGTATATATAAATTGTTTGTTTTGTATATATAAATTGTTTGTTTTGTATCTATAAATTGTTTGTTTTGTATATATTAATTGTTTGTTTTGTATATATTAATTGTTTGTTTTGTATATATAAATTGTTTGTTTTGTATATATAAATTGTTTGTTTTGTATCTATAAATTGTTTGTTTTGTATCTATAAATTGTTTGTTTTGTATCTATAAATTGTTTGTTTTGTATCTATAAATTGTTTGTTTTGTATCTATAAATTGTTTGTTTTGTATATATTAATTGTTTGTTTTGTATATATTAATTGTTTGTTTTGTATATATTAATTGTTTGTTTTGTATATATAAATTGTTTGTTTTGTATCTATAAATTGTTTGTTTTGTATATATTAATTGTTTGTTTTGTATATATTAATTGTTTGTTTTGTATATATTAATTGTTTGTTTTGTATCTATAAATTGTTTGTTTTGTATCTATAAATTGTTTGTTTTGTATCTATAAATTGTTTGTTTTGTATCTATAAATTGTTTGTTTTGTATATATTAATTGTTTGTTTTGTATATATTAATTGTTTGTTTTGTATATATTAATTGTTTGTTTTGTATATATAAATTGTTTGTTTTGTATCTATAAATTGTTTGTTTTGTATATATTAATTGTTTGTTTTGTATATATTAATTGTTTTTTTCCATAAGAGGAGCTTTATTAGCTTCTAGCATTGGGAAATTTTGTGTGTGTGTGTGTGCGTGCGTGCGTGCGTACGGGCGTGCATGTGTGTATGCAGTATTGTGAGTTTTGTCTGTTACATTCATTCGTTCAATAAATATTTAATTTGAACCTGAACATTATACAGGGTACTGAGTTGAGTTTTTTTTTAAAAATACGAATGCGGGTTCATAAATGATCATGTTCTTTGATATTCAACCCGGACTGATCGTTAAACAAAACATCTGAAATCGAAAATGATAATTTCAGATAGTGTTAATTTTGATTCTGACAGAAATAAAACACAGATGAATACAGGCGAATGTTTAGGGTCAAGCTGTATTCAGTTAATATATGCCAATGTTTCACGGAAAAGGCGATTATGATATAGCATAGTTAGACCAGCAACTGACCGGTAACCAGTGACCGAAGTGTGCACATCAGATTATAGTCGTATGTATCCATTAAGTAGGCATTGCTGGATGGTTACTGAAACATTTCAAACGTGATAGAACATGCCTTATGTTTCAGCCACGACATTTAATGGAAACTCTAATGGACTGTGGCTACTGCTTTCCATCACAAATAACTCATTACAGTGATTATTTTTCTACCTTATCTTTTGGAGTCATATCTTGTTCGCTTACTTACTTCTGTTTAATTTAGATACATTGCAAATTCAGTTTGTGGTATTTTGCATTGAGCCGTCCTTTGCGAATGTACAGAAGCTCTGTCTATTTTTATCTTGTACTTGATTCAAAGTTTGAAATATAATAAATTTTTCTTTGAAAGGAAAACGTTATTCGTGGTTTTCATAGCTAAATGGTGAATGGTGACCGTCAACTGCCCTTTTTTAAAACTTTGCATTGAAAGCTCCATCACTCCCAAATTTCTTTCCAATTTTTTTTAATTTTTTTTTTTATCCCTGATGGTAATTTCTGGTAAATCATTTTACATTGTCTAAATACAATAAACAACTTAGGACCGTCTACAAACACTTTTCTTGATAAAACCGTTAGGTTTTGGTCTAAAGAACCAGGTTTTGGTCCAAACAACCAATTTACATGTCACACGAATAATGTTTTCTTTCTTCTTTATTCTTTATACATTCATATCAAACAGTTAACCTGCATTCATTAAAAAAGACTTCAAAATTCTGACTGTTACGTAATCACTTTTGCGTTCAACATGATAACAAAAATTCACAATGGAATGAAGCAAAAATTAACAAAACAGCGAGAAAAGAGAGATAAATGTAAGTTCCTTTATACACACTGCTAGGTAAATGTGTAGGTTTCGAACTAATGTGTCCATTTCACTTTAGACTTGTGTAAGCTGCCTTTGTTATACTTTACGGCGATATCAAGTGCAAGATATGCATATTTCTATTTCTATGTTGAAGTCAAGTTTTAATTTACAATTTTGACAACGCAACAAAGATAATTTTCATGACAGCCAAGTAGAGTTCTAGTTACAGCTATTGATAAAAGAAGATCCTAAAAACAATTTATTAGGCAACTTAGACTAATCATTCAGTTCGTTGCTACTTGATTTCCCCTTTCAAGTGTGATATATCTGTTGAATGATGTTGCTTAAAAAGTTCTACGTTCGTCTCTAACAGACAATTTTATGTGTATCGTCCGTAGAATCATCCCGGTTGGAACGTATTTTATATACAGGTGTTATGTATATTTAATATGTGTTGTATGTTGGCTTTTGTTCATGATTATATATATATATATATATATATATATATATATATATATATATATATATATATATATATATATATATATATATATATATATATATATATATATATATATATATATATATATGTTTCCTGTGTTTGAGTTCTAATACAGCCTTCACTATGTCCCTAGAATTTTCTTGAAAACAAATTCTGTTTACAATTTGCTGGAAATTTACATTATGATGACAGTGTAGTGGGGCTCTGTATAAGAATGTTTATAACTTAGAATGAAAATTAACGTTTGACCCTCATCCTGGTTTCCAGTTGTATCTTAGGTTTTTATATTAAGGTTGATTATATTAGAATTACTCATTCATATCTTAGGATCCAAAGTTGATTCAGTCTTATTGATGTGTACAGTTGTTTTGTTTTTTTAAATATGAGATGATTTATTTATTTAACTTATTCAATGAAATTAAAAAGTACTCAATATTTTGGGACTTAATCACAATTTTCGGATTATTAGGAATTCATACAAGGACACTGTGACACATCAAGACTGTTCACACATCACCACATTCCAGGCTATCGTTACATCATCACATTCAAAAGTTGAATTCATTCGGATCACCACTGGAATTCATTTGGAACTCTATACATTGGACTTACTGCCCACCCACCCACCTCGATTTCACCTCTAAACCTGTTTCGGCCTACATCCATAAAACTTAATAAATGTTAGTCCCCCTCTCGGAAAAAAATATTCCGGTGCCCTTGCCCCTTGCGTTAAGTTAGCATCGACGAAAGTCTGCACAGAAGTTTGCGTTTCGTATCCAAGTCATATGTAAATAGGTAAACGATTGCATGCAACGATTCATCTCTGTAAATAAACAATCCTGCGTTAAATCTTAAACCTCTAATATCTTAAGTTTCTTCAATCTCACTTTCAACTCCTTCTTGCTGTAGACGTTTCAAAGAAGAGCACTGAGACCCTATGAAAATCCTTAAACAATTTTACGATTTTCTATCGAATCCACTATTGGATAATCACTTGTTCCGCTAAGACAATGATTTCGCATTTAACTATATAAAGTAAATCTGCCTGACACAATTTCTCACAACATCCACATTTTATGAATCAGGTAATAAATTAAATTATTTTTACCTGCATTTTCTGGATTTTCAATGAAAACAACGAACGAGGGTGCTCTTCAAATAGAATTTACCCTCGGTCATTAATCTTTATTCCGCTCCAAATCTTACTCTAAATTATTCCAACAAATCAAAAAGCTGAAATTTGCTTATTTTGAGTATTTTCTCCAAGTCTGGAATATTTATTACATGAAATGCTGAGTAAAGTTTGACAAATGGGTCCGAAACTTAACTATACATGGATCTATCATCAAAACAATACGTGGTATTTGCCTACTCTTTCCTGGTCAACCCAGTTATTACATAGTGGAGTGTATAACACGCGTAATAGGAAACACATCTTATGTCATTATTGCAAGATAAGGCTAAGCAGTTTCGACTACGGCCGCGATCAACAACATGCATTTTTAGCTTTGAAGCCACTCTATATAAAAGATGAAGCGCCACAGGCATACATGTGTATACATCTTCAAGCTCACCAGGAAATGGAAAAGCCTATCCAGTAAAAGACAAGTACAACAAAAGCGATTTTTCTATGAATCTATGCTCCTTTTCGAATCATATAAAATTACAACCCTCCACGAATGAAATTTCTAAATTTCGTGATTTTGAAATGTATACGAACCTATACTGAACAAAATCGGAATTGGTTGATATATAAGTCGGTGATAATTACGTCCCAGATACTACCTTGAAAAAGAGGAAAGTGAATCGTGAAATGACCCATTTCCCAAAATATTATTCACGACGAAAATTTCAGAAAACAAATACAAAGGTGGAGAAAATGTGCAACCTCTTATTCGAGTTGTTAAAAGAAATTTAATTTTGAACCCGGCTAGAAAAATTTGTTTCTGCACTAGAATCGTCTCTATGTGCATGCTACATGTAATCATGCGTCTTTGACAACACTGTAAATAATGAGGAAGAAACATGTCGATAAAGTATGGATGTCTCTTCCATCAAACATGTATCCCACAAAACTGTTGAGTGCTACCTAAAAATGTCGTGTCAAAGCTTGGAAGATGACAACCCCTCTTCACGGCCAATGGCAAATCTATTCTGACCAATGGCACATATCTTCACGGCCAGTGGCAAATCTCTTCAGGTCAATGACAAATTTCTTCACGGCCAATGGCAAATCTCTTTAGGCCAATGGTAAACTTCTTCGCGGCCTGCTATGGCATCAGAAGCACATTTAATACATGGCACCAAAAAGGTGAGGAGGAAATGAGGCGAGGAAAGAACTTATATACTTTCAGCCTACGCTGTCTGCAGAAGGATGGTATTGCAGACCATGTTCTTGTCAACATGTATGTCACAGTATACGCGATGAATTTGCAAACGAAAACTGTTGACGATGGATTTTGCTGATTGAATCGCAAAAACATACATACAACTCTTTATCCAGTGATGTATACCAAACTAGTGCATTTCGTATTGCTTGAATATATATATGGAAATTCAGTCTTTCTGAATGCAAATACTTGATTTAGAAGGTAGCAGATGATTACTTGAATACGGATTCCTCCATGCTTGACATCGCTAAGACAATCCTATCGAAAATATCACTGGACGGCCAAGGACATATTCTAATTTTCATGATGAAAGACAAACATGTATGCCTTATTTTTTCACTTCCATGACTAACGTTTATAAATATAATCATTTATTAAATACAGGTCATGTACGACTCTTAAAAATAAAAAATAATATTGGCAGGTTTCTAGATTGTGTTTTCTGATCTTGTAATCCCTGTTAAGCATTATGCAATAACATCACACGCTATGTTCTATTACTTATATACCTCATTTGTTGCAACCTTTACAACCTGATTGTAATAAAGTCTTGTATTGCCTTCTTTTGTATTGCACAATATGTTGAAACTAATCTGTCTGGTAAAGGAAACAGATATGCAAATGTTTCTTCACATCGTATCATTTTAACATCTGCTTAAGATAATGCACTGAACGTTCCTGGTAAATGAATTATGGATATCCTGGATATCTTTCTTTCAGTTTCATTATGTTAATTAATACTTATCAACTGGACACACACACCCTCGGGCGCGCGTGCGAACACACACACACACACACACACACACACACTTTGATTTGATGCGTTCGAGTCCAAGAAAGTATGGTATATGAATAATGATAGACGTTATTATTATTATTATTATTAGTAGTAGTAGTAGTAGTAGTAGTAGTAGTAGTAATTGTAGCATTATTATTTCAATCACAAAATAAGCAATGCCTCTACTAATAAGCGGTGATATATATTTAAACTTCATTGTCTCCTTTCAGGTTCTGAATTTTTTTATTTGTATCAATGCGACTTACCAATATGCAATTAACGTTCTTTAAGCAATAATATAACACAGTGTAATAACAGCCTTTGCCCGAGTATTAATTAGCCCTTGATCACATATATTGAGACAATTTGTATCCTTTGACTTTGATCACAGATATTACCTTGATCACAGATATCGAGACATTTTGTCTAATCATAAACATAACAGTTGTATAATAGCGTTGTGCGTGTTACAAGTGTCTAATCATAAACAAAACATTTGTATAATGGTTTTGTGCATGTTCATTTGGGTAGGAAGCAATAACTCGTACAAAGAGTTATTTTAGCACCGTAACTGGCATTTGACTTGAATCTAATTGTAGGAGCCATTTACAGTGTCAAAACGAAAGAAGAATTATCAATTCGGGGAATACATTGCAACTGAACAGCGATAACATTTTCTTTTGTTTCTGTTGATTCGGGGTGCCACCAAAACCGCTAACAGGAAGTGCAACCGGAAATATCTACCTCTAAAACTAATGTCATTATGGAGGTGTCCAGGACTGTTGCTACCTCACCAAGCATTGTCGCAAATATTTGGCAGTGTTCGTTGCTTTTCTCGACTGAAGAAGTAGAGAAATTTGAGAATCAACGCCAGTTCTGCACTCAGTTATTTGGGACTATGAACCAGTAAAAAAAAAATCCATGTGAGTTATGACAACACGGATTTAATTAATAAGGGACCTCTGTTTTCATAAGATGTACTGATTTATTTCTGTCACATAACGTCACACCTCACTGTAACTTATTTGGTATACTAGTAAGTTGCATTTGGCAAGAACTTGATTATATTACCTTATAAGCTCCCCACAGGAACCATTACAGGTGTCTGAGAGACTACCATGTGTACTTCGATGATAAATATGAATAACAGTTCTAATACTACATACAAGATTGTGTGATAGCACTGTAGCATGTTATACCATGGGGGGGGGGGGGGGGCGGGATCATCTGCATTTGCCTTGATGTTTGCAGTGCATGTGTCTTGTGGGGTTTTTCTGCTTTCTTAAGATGTTATGAAATTACAGTTCAATTTTGTAAAGCATTACATCTTCCAGAAATGATCTTTTCAACAAGCAGATCTACACCCATATCTGGCCGTCTTCAAAATCATGTCCACTGCGTGATGGGTCATGATTTATTTTTATAGGGACTCTCGGTTGTGTCCAGTTTTGTCAGCGTGCTATATTATGTAGTAATGACGTGAGTGATCTTGGATTTTATGAGACGTTCTTTTCATAGGGACCATTTTCTGGCTTACTGAAAACTCTTATTGACACGCCTTGGTTATAATGGACACACTTATTCTAGCAGCCGTAGAAGACAGTTTAATCCAACCTTAAAAAAAGCTAATCATCTTAAGGTACATTAGACGCATCAGAGCGGATCTTAACGGATTATCTTAAGGTACATTTGACGCATCAGAGTGGATCTTAACTGATTACCTTAAGGTACATTCAACGCATCAGAGTGGATCTTAACTGATCACCTTAAGGTACATTCGACGCATCAGAGTGGATCTTAACATCATTCAGTCTACTCAATGGCGTTCGTGTACATAATTATATTTGCCACGTGCTTTTCTTTACATTGTGCATCATTAATGTACTTTCACGACCAAGTCATGCATCTGAGATATTTGTATTGATTTTACTGCATTTCCTATGGAGTACTGATACATTTAGTTTAGGATGTGTATATGTTCTCTTTTTTTTGTTGTGGGGGGGGGGCACCAGACAGATGCCCCCTCCCCCCATTTAAAACAATAACATAAAAAGTATTTTAAGTTTGTGTGTTTCCCCCTCAGATATGTTGTATGTTCTATTTATAAAGAATTTTGTATAAAAAATTTTAATTTGAGTGTTTGATGGGGTATTTATTTTTCCCTAGTGTTATCTAAAGGTTTGTTCGTCCGAGCCTGGTTTTATTCACCTTGCTCTTGCTAACTTTTTATTTTCTTACTTCACTCGCCTGTCAGTGTTTCACGCCTTGGTTCTCGCGCTTCCTTGCTGCCAGTGTTTTCATACCTTGGACGGTCTGGTTGTTGCACCCGCGTTTCATGCATCTATCAAAGCTCTAGCCATCAGCCAGAATCCTCTTGGGTACGCCCGTTTTATTCTTTTGTATTAAGAAAAAAAATGGAAGATATTTTGTTTTGGTTTCCTTCCCCTCTTGGATACTCTTATTCTATGCTAATAATAATATCATCCTGTTTGATTCAAATTTTTGTAATGCTTTAGCTAAGGAATCATCCTCCTTTATCTTGAGACTTCAGGGATCTGCCCATACAATACAAGTTTTGTAAACTGGGATTATCCCAGGACTAAGTGTGGATTCGTGCCATAGCATTTTGATGTTGGATTTAGTGTAGTTACGATTTATGCAATTGTGAAATCACAATAATTTTTCATGCTGGAATCAACCTAGCACAGTTCTACTCAACCCAAGACAAACTCAGAGTGCATTCTTATGCTCATCAACCTAAAATATAATCTTATGCTGAATCAGACAAGCACATATTGGGAGTCACCATTATCATAAACAGCGTCTCGTTCAAATGCGATATCATGAATAGACCCCCCCCCCCCCATTAGAGCCACTTGTTCAAGTAGTGTAATTGTTATTTTTGTCACAAACTGCCTTTAAATATTTGTAATAATTGAATAAGGACATGTAGTGTAAAGTGAGTACGATAGGTAGAGTTCAAAATACTGTTCTACTTTTTGTGTTTCTTCTTTACAACGTAACTTTTACACGTTCTCAACGGCAAGGCTATACTTTGTTTTGTCTATAGATATTTTTCTGAATACCTAACAGCAAATAGGTCCTGATCTAAAGCTTGGAGTTAAATTCACAGATGATACATGGCTCCATAATCTAATAAAGCTTAACAAACCGCATCTAGGAGAGCATTCGTTCTTCTCAAAAAAGTTAGAAAAAGCTTCACGCCTCCTTTGATCTTATCTTCTTAATTAAGAGAAAATAACTACGATAGCTAAGGTGTCTGTTAGGGAAATAATTACATATTCCTGGCTTGCAAGACTTGGATGTGGATTTTGAATATTATTATCTCATTATAATTTACCAAGCAATACAGTAAAACATGTTCAGGGGGTTTTTGGTGTAGTTAAGAAGCCATTTAACAGCCAAATTATCAATGGACTTCAGAAACATTCACACGTCGTGGGGTTAAATAATTATTGTGTAAGGGACCCGGTAGTTTCATTTTATTCTGTCACATTGAAATGACAGGATAATGGAATTTTGTTTCAAATTTCAATATTTCCTGTTGTAAATATGACATGTAAACAATATACTGATTGGAGATATTTGGAAGGAAAAATATAATCCATTACGTCCTTCCCTATGAACCATGTTTTCATTTGTTTACACAATATCTCAGGAAGAAGTTAGAGCTTGGTTCTGTTAATGTGGTCTTAGGTCTAAACTGAGAACATGGTTCTGTTAATTCGCTCTTAAGCCTAAATTGATGGCATGGTTCTATTATGTCGCCTTTAGCCCTATATTGAAAGCGTGGTTATGTTAACACATTAACCCCTGGAGGTTTTTGTCGTTTTCGCCTGAAATTTGAGTAGGAAACACATTTTGAAAACTATTTCTTAATAAATCCGAAAACACCAACTTCCAGGTGATCGTCTAATAAAATACTGCCTATTTGCGTTAGAAACATCGTTTTTAATTGGCTATTTGGCTCGCGCATGAGCAGATGGGTAAAAGTTGGATTTTGTTGGTTTTTTTTGTTGTTGTTTTTGTTTTTTTGATAAACGGACCCATTATTTTTGTATCGAGACCACTCTTTATTCCAAATGCCCATTTTATCCTACTTTTTTCAAAGGTTCATCTGTCTGTTTGCAGTTCATACCGGTTTGCCTTAGATCTCATACCAAAAAGTCTAAAATCCGGACACAAAATCGGATTCCGACCACGGGCAAATTTTGCGTAGAAATAAATCGGGTCCAAATAATGAGGTTTTCCCCCCTTTATTTATGTGGTGCAACAAAAAATTCAAGATTATTTTGTATCATTGTAAAGCTACAACTGTCTATCTTTCTATAAAACCACCCACTTTAGTGTATCGTGCATGACCATGACGCTACAGAGCTCGACAGTAGGCTACTACCTCCTGCCACTTTAACCTGTCGCCAGGGGTTAATGTGTTAAGTCGCTTTTAGGTCTAAAGTTATTTTATTACATTTCAGCATTTGTGTATCGATAAATATAAAGTAAACTTAAATTGTGTGAGTGCAATGTTTTCAAATATAATGCGACCTATTCTATCGCTTTAAACTTTTGTTAGAAATCATTGATAAAGGTCGATTTTCTGAAGCAACCTCCAACACAGATTTTTACAAAATTTCTCTAAAATTATCCTGAAGATCAGTCGATTTTTCAACCTTTCAAATGACTGTTCATAAAGGTACCAACGCAAAATCATCCATATTTACATAAGTGTTGCATTTCTCGCATGATATATCAATATGATAGTGTCAGAGAAATAAATAACAGGGAACTTCTAGCTGTTCTCCAATATTCACAAATTGTTTTCATCATTTTGGCATATACACTTCTAAAGGAAGTAAATTTTACCATATAACTGGCAAATGTAGATGGTTTTGAAACTGAGCATCGCTTTCAATTATTTAAGGAATTCTCGAGACACTGCATAATCGGTAATTATCATAAGATATTGCAAGTACAGGGACAAAAGTGTTATCGATACAATTATTGCATGCGTATATAAATGGTCCGTTCTTAATATAACATTTGCCACAATATGATGCAACTACATGATTTTAACATACCGGTTCTAAGATGGCAAAATTATTGGTGTATGCATGTACATATGCATCTATATAATAAGGCTTTAACATTTCATTATAGCAGAAAAAGCAGGACTGATAAAAACCCCGAACAAAACATCTAACCCGTTCGGAAATTTCGAGTTGTCAATCTAATTACGAATTGTGTTCTTTTACCTTTGGGTGTACGGTTCAATGAAACGACGCCATAAAAACATATTCCAATGGAACACTGAAGTCGAAGGCAAATGTCGGTGGTTTTGAAACCGAGTATGACTTTATGATTTAAGCATTATAAGGCTAGAATTGTTCGCAAGAGCAGAAAGTCTCATTGATAATGAAAATGACAATTTGGATTATTTTTTTTAAAGGTTTATTTATGTCTACTGGATTCTATTAAAACACATTCAATTATCCAGGTGCACGTATCGCTCGCGTACCTGATAATCCGAAGACGACTGAAGTCAATTATTGTAATGACAGACTTTGTTTGGATACTATTGCTAAATTAATTACAAATCACTTATTAGGAGAAATCCCAACAGTTATATCATGACGTGTGCCAGTTTAAACACACCTTAAGGTCCAAATTGTTGCGTTTAATCAGAAATGATGCTAAATGTTTTAGCCATCAAAACTTAGTGAGCATAAATAATGCTAAACGTGTGCTTAGTGGCGTAAATTTAAAAACGGTGAAATAAGAAGACTAATATTTCTACTTTTATCTTCAACCTTCGAAACAGATTATAATCTAAAGTATTCCCACACCAAGGCTGTCGAAATTACTTCTTCATGTTACATCGACTCAACAAGTCCTATTCAGATAGCGAGCGTTGTTTGTTTATGTTTCTTTCTCTGCCCGATTGTGTACAGGGATTTTTTTAAAAAATGATGACGATGGGAGATAACGCTGATGTAAATGATTCATAAATAATAAATGGTGGATGGTTGCAGTCTAATGAACAGCTCAGTTTATATGTTAACTATTCTGAGCACGTTTGCGACCGATATGCCCCAGGTCTGTTTATACCTAAATCGGGAATCTCATGCATATTCGCATAACTTGGTCTGTCGCGGGTCCCAGGCATAATTCTAGTACTGGTCATTTATCTTTGTTCGTTTGTTCGCTTAGTCTAATTACTCATTAAATAGACGATAGAGCGTCTGTACTAATGCCCCGTTATGTCAGGTATTTCATGCAAGTTGTCATTCCGTCGAATATGCAAATATCGTGCGATCGAGAAAAAAAATTAAAACTAATATTTAAAATTACAAAACGTTGTACATATTGGCCATTCTTGTTGAGCAAGCATCCATGTAATATAGTGACATTTACTGGCAACTGAACACATCAGATGTTCAGAAAATAAGTCCCCTGAGCCTCTGACTGTCACAACAAAATGCGAGTGTGTGTGTGTGTGTGTGTGTGTGTGTGTGTGTGTGTGTGATTTGGATTATTAAGGTAGCTTTAACAATTTTTCAGTCATATTGCTACGATGTCTTCAGTGTGGCACGTTATAGTGATGTCCAGCACTGGGTCATTATGCCACAGACATCATGATGTCCCACCCAGTCACATTATCCTGACAGCAGGTCGACCGGTCCTAAAACTCACCTCTTAATGCTGAGTGCCTAGCGAGACAGATGTTAGTACCATTTTTATAAGTTTTTAGTATGACTCGTTCGGGGTTGGATCCCGTGACCTGCCGCATCCGAGCGGACGCTCCAACCACTAGGCCATCGGAGCGGTCTAATGAGAGAGAGAGAGAGAGAGGAGCGGGGGGTGGGGCGGCAGTGGTAAGTTAAGGTTTAAAATCTTAAATACACTGTAACCAGATTAAAAATCTACAACTTGTATATTATCTGAGTGTAAATTTTAACAGTTGTCCTGTATATTTAGCCTTTGATGAGAGAGGTATATATCCTTGACCTGACGTCGTTAGCACCCTTAACGTAAATTGTAACGCTTATGTTATAATATTGAGTGAAACTTTCAAATCGCCATAGAAAGTGTTCAGATATCACCTTAATTTATGCATAGTTGAAAATGTTTATAAACTCTTTAAATTCTTCACCAGCTACCGTTCTCCAAACGTGTAAAGATTTGTCTATTTCCGGAAACTATGTCCATGGTTCGTGCGCCTGAAACAAATGCCACGTGACGTAAGATTTGAATCTGACAGATAGGCTAATATATATATATATATATATATATATATATATATATATATATATATATATATATATATATATATATATATATATATATATATATATATATATATATATATATATATATATATATATATATATTCGATCGTTTAAGCTGTCCTATATTATTAATATTTGCATCTGTAATATATTTAATTTCTTTAACACGTATATGAACAATGATGACCAAAAAATCAAAGAACTAAATATTATGCATTGTTTTCTATATATTTCTTTCAAACTTTCGATAAAATTATCATATTTAAAGATGTAGTGAAGTTTTAAGAGAATTGTTTTCAATGCTATTAAAATGTTTCATTTAAACATTTCATTCTCTAGAGTTGTCAAATTGATTTATTTTTCCAAACATGGTATAAGAAGTGAATGTTATGGTAACCAAGTTTGCATTAACTTTGCCGTTATAAATTGTTTTATGTCTGTCTTCGGTTTCCCGCTAGTAAACATGTCCAGTAAATCAACATATGAAAATCGGCCCTGACTTGAACAGCTAACACGCGCTTCAGGGCCACCAACTTGAGGCAAATATGGCATTAGTTTAATTAGACATTTCTATTGTGATTTCTGTTATTTGAATTTGTGTACGTATTTAAATCTTATTTGGTGGAATATTTCGTAATCAGTTCTTACTGTCAATGTAAGCGAAAGGTACTGACCCAGTTAATGACATCAGGATCTCAAAACAAGCGCATGAGCTCGCGAGAAACATGGCGCACGACCCAATGACGGGCACGAAGTTAGGATGGTCGACTATAATTAATAGTATAAGCAAAGAAATGTTTGGAGTTTCCCGATGTCCAGTATGGCCGTTGCATTGATGTTGTGTCATTTTTGTAACTAAAACATTTTCGCTTCAGATACATCAGGAACGGTCCGATTAAGAGTCGTGATAAACACCAGTGCCTTAACAACACGTGGCTGCTATTTATAACGCTTGAGTGCCAATTACATCGAATAACCGGCGGAATTATCGCAAAATCTTCAAGAGTTTTGATTTTATCTTAAATATTGCCTGCCAGAAGCTTAATTAGTTTCTTAGAGATTGCGTTTATCTATATTCATAAAACAATTCATGCTTGACGTGCAATGAATATTTCATGTAAACTTCATTGATAAGGAGGAGTCCTAAACTATGATTCTTTAAATCCAGAATATTAGGTTAATTTGTTTCTTCGATAGAGTAATTTTGAGATAAATTCAAGCGAAAGATTACAGACTGAAAGTGGAAAGGTTTTGTAGCATAAGAAATATTTCAATATTCTGAACTCGCGGATTTATTTTCGGAGTTAAAACAACATAGGAGACCTTATTGTAGCCATCATTGTAGTGTTGTAACTGAGAAGGAATATGAAATACTCATTTTGACTTTAACATTTTGAGAAAGGCTGTTGTATTTCCTAGTTAGCATTATTACCTATTAATGTTAGTGCTAAATAATTGGCATAGCAAATAAGTCCGTCTGCAATGGAATGTTATATCATTAGTTAAATAAAAAATTAATGATGGTTTATACATATTAGGGACCAGTCATTATTTCCTTTTAAGATTATTTACAGCATTAATAAATTTTGACGAAGAAAATACAAGTTTACAAAATGTATTGCAACATAATGGCCTTCGATACATTTGTCCATGAATTTTACAACATGGGCACGAGCTGGGACATATTAAAAAAGAGAGATTACATCTTTTATTTGTGTGCATTACCTACTACAAATTGTCAGGAAACGGAGTTGTATGCCTATGGTAATATACACCTGGAAAGACAAATTGGTTTCGTTTCCTTGTATTTCACTCTGACAGACCAAATGCCATCTTAAATCATTATTATTACCCCAAAACTTGAAGATTAAAACTAATTAAGCACACATTAGTATGTGGTCATTGCTATTTCTAAAGTTTCAAGTTGTCTTTTAGTGAATTTTTTAAATTGTAGTTGTAGGCCAAATGTGACAATGGAAGTAAGAAGGTACGCACTTTCATTATTTATCAATAACACGATAGTTTGGCAAGAAAAAACACAAAATGTCTACTAAAACTTCAGCTTTATATAAGAAGGCGTATGTTGTTTTTTTTTGTACGGAGAGTTTTCTTCTCTGAGCGGTCTAGATCATAAGATAAGAACCGTTGATCGGCTAAGGTTACAATACAAGCTGGCATACATTTGAGAAATATTTGACTTTACTGCTAGTTGCGAGCGCTAAGTGTGGACAAAGTCTAGTACATTTTGAATGCAATTCGTACTTAGATGTGTTCTTTCAGGAAGCTAGGTGCATATAATGTTCACTGATTGCCTCTTTTACTTATGGCGTGATGGTTCCTATAAAAGAATCAATTTAGATACAATTCATGTTAGCGATGTTGATGGTGACGTGAATGCGGTGCTGTTTGCCATAATCTTTACATTACGAAATGTGAGATCAGAGAAACAGTTTTTCAAGATGAAAATATTAAATGCATACACTGTGTAGAGCACATGCTAACCACAAGAAGAATATCATCACCTGGTACATTGTAAATTTACAATTAAAATATCTATCTGAAGCTCTATCCCCTACAAAGATGCAATAAATATATATATATATATATATATATATATATATATATATATATATATATATATATATATATATATATATATATATATATATATATATATATATATATATATCGCGTCGTGAGTCCTACAAAGATGTACTATTTATCAATCGTCTTGCAACAGGTGTTTCAAGATCCATCACCACTACCACCACAGCAACAAGAACATATCCTAGTTCCATTAGATTTGTTTATTCACAGATACGAATGCACGCTTTAAACATGAATTACAACTGACGTTTGCGTCTCTTACATTGTGTTCAAGAGCCACGGTGGCTCAGTGGCTATCGTAGCGGACTCGCGATCAGAAAGATTCTGGTTCAAAACCAGCCCAGACCACAGCCAAGTCACCCGTGGTGATGTGTATCTGCGCAAGACACCTTACCAAACTTTCACGTGTTGGTGTGTTGTTAACAGCAATCATTCAATCAATCAATGCGTGAGTTAGCGTTTCAATGAGCACGTGACGTATTCAGTGAATCATTATTGGGTTTACTATACTGAACAACATAAATGAGGACGGTTTCGAAAGCGAAACCCGTCTACGTCAGACCCCAATCGACTTACGTGGTGCATTTCTGGACGAGACACTTTGCACAATTACTTCAGCAAAAATACCTTTCATGTGTTGATGTGCCGTCGAACACCATTAAATCAATTAAGCAATGAGTTAATACCCATTTGTTCCACACCTGAAATGTATGTAAAAACCGTACCACTTATTACTCAGCTTGGATTATACGGTCTTCATTACGGAACGAAACTGCAGGAGAAATGCATATTCTTCGTAGACATAATAATGTACATTTAGGGCGTTGTATTTGCACAATTAGATGTTCTTCCTTTTATTGCAATTTTGTTTGATTCATACAATCTTCTGTCAAAGACAAGAATACAAATGTTGTTAGGAACAAAATTCATACGAACTGCTTCACACTATCTGCTCCATATAGTGTTGACGGTTATGATGGTGATGCTACTACTACTACTACTACTACTACTAATAATAATAATAATAATAATAATAATAACAACAACAACAACAATAATCATCATCAACATCATCATCATCACCATCAGAAGAAGAAGAAGGAGAATCTGCTTGAAATCATTCACTATGAAAGGCTGTCCGATTTAAGGGAAAGACACCAGCCGGGTGTATCATCACGAGACTATGGAACAATGGAAGAAAAAAAGTGATGAAGGAATTGTTGGAAGACTTGATGTACGTTCGCCACGAGTCTGATTTGCGAGCGATACTCGTGTTAAATCGCCCTAAATATTTTCTTCGTACCCATGTCTCTCCCGATAACGACAATATAAAAATTCAAATATCCTTATCGGAAAATATTTATCAGTCTACAACTGGTGTCGATGCCTGTCTGATCTGACTATTCAACCTCATGTAATACAGTGTCGTCTTTCTCGCATATTCGTTGCATAAATGTTGCATCAGGGACACCAGCGGTCAGACAAGTTTATGTTCTCTGATGAGTTACCTGAATGACCGTAGAACGAGACCATGATGCTGCATCAAAATGGTATTCCTGTCTTCAATCCGGGCATTCTTCATCCTAGATACATTCCGTTCGTTTTTAATGAACTAGGTTTGCAACGAGACAGTCGTCGCCGATCTTCAGTGTAAAAAGAGATGAAAGTGTACAAATGTAGAAGAGAAACTGACCAGTTGCCATATAATAAATTGTGGACCTCATTAAGCAGATTTTAAGTGGTCAATAAGTACATGCTGGTGCAGCGAAATAGTTTCTGGAGCATGTCAAAAATTTCTAAGAAAATTGCCTTTGGTAAAGTCAAACATTCCACTGACCCTCGTATGGGCTGCTGATAAGGCTTTAAACAGGAATAACCAAATCATCCGGAATATCGGTTGGTTCATCTTAGCTAGTCAAGGTTCCGATAACCATATCTGCACCTTGGCGAACCGAACATCTATATCGGTGCTATATCCTAGCGACATCTATTGGTTTTCGTATGTTGCCTCCCTTAGTATGTAATTCCAATTAACCAATTGCGTGGTGCATTATACATCGGCAGAAAACGGTGGTGGCAATTGACCATAAAGGATACTTTGTAATTTTAAAATCGAAAGTATGGCTATGTACTAGAGGGAAGCCATTGCATATCTATTTGGGTGAAAGGTTTCTGTAAAAACACGGACAGGAACTGGAAAAGTGCTAATTTATCAGTCCATTCAAGTTGTGTGCTCCCCTAGCCTCGTTCACTTAGGAACAGCGTTCAAAATTAAACAATTTAATTTTGATTGCATGTGGTGGTTTGCCGCCATATCCAATGAAATTCGCAGACCCGAAGCACAGAAATGTCTACTCGATATGCCAAGGTGTTGGTAGGGTTAATGGAACCTTGGCTAGCGAAGATGCGGTTGGTTATAATTTCAGTAGTGCATCCATTGTGCCACTTATTACTCAGCTTGGTATAAAGTGACCATCATGTAATTGTGTCAGCGTCAAATACATCGCCATAGACACAAACATAGTACTACAAGCTTCATTTGGAAAACTTATGTGGCATTTTGATTATTAAGTATCGTATAATAACCTCTTATATTAAATTTATCCAGAGAGAACTACATTAATTCTGAATATTTCATAAGACGGTAAAAATCGGTTTTGATTTGTACTAAAATTGCGCTTAAAAGTCTATTATTGTTGCGCTTTGAGAGAGAAAAAAAATCATTTACCCTCAAACTTATTTAGGTTTGTGTGGATCCGATGGATCTGGTGAATATTATTGACTCAAGCTTTTACAGGATCCAAAGATATAAAAATGCCGCTGAATAAGGCAATAAACAGAAGAATTAAACAGATAATTGTTCTCTGCATTTTTTACCAAAATATCATAAAGATTTGTTTTCTTTCTTTACCATCTTCATCTCCTTCCCTTAAAATTTATTTATTTTTCTTCTTGTGCTTTTAAAGAAGAAATTATATGTATTGACAAATGTATCAATACTTTTAAAGAATTTAGATTACTGGACAATCTTATTAAGTTACAGTCTTGTCAACTTTACTTAGAAATTCTTTTCATTAAAAAAAGATCAAGAAAAGGAAAGTTCATAAAATTCCTAAAAATGTAAACTATAGTACCCTACATAATCAAATTTAAATGTTACAGATTATTTCTATTCATTTATTTTAGTTCCACGTGGTTTGTCTTTGCTTCATTTGACTGCAATTCCTTCATTTCGCTGTCATCATAGTTTATATTCATTTTCGCTTTAAATACCTTTGAATGTATTTTTGCGGTTCTCGATATACAGGCCATTACCAAACAACGGGTACGGAAGGCATTCTCCGTTTGCTCTCAGCATTGCTTGTTATCAATGAGGTACTATTGTTTTGCTTGTCTCTCCGAGAATGCTTGAGCAGGTCTCTTCAATTTGGTAACCGAATGTGTGCCTCACATTTGATTCGCATGTCATATTTCTACGAATCTACCTACTTAATCGCTAGAATAAAAGTACATGTAATTGCTAACATAGCAGTAAGTGCCATAGCTGGCTGTCATCACTTAAATAGATTAGAAGGAATTGCTACAGTGTCCGTCCATGCCATAGCCACAATAATTAGCTTTATAAATCAGTAGGAATTGTTTAAAGTATTGGTCTGTGCCCATAGCTACAATCATCAGCCTTATAGATCAGAATGAATTGTTTAAAGTATTGGTCTGTGCCCATAGCTACAATCATCAGCTTTATAGATTAGAAGAAATTGTTTAAAGTATCGGTCTGTGTGCATAGCTACAATCATCAGCTGTATGGATTAGATGGAATTGTTGAAGTATTTATTTATCTGTGCCCATAGCTACAATCATCGGCATTGTGGATTAGAAGGAATTGTTGAAGTATTGATCTGTGCCCATAGCTACAATCATCAGCCTTATAGATTAGAAGGAATTGTTGAAGTATTTATTGGTCTGTGCCCATAGCTACAATCATCAGCCTTAGGGATTAGAAGGAATTGTTTAAAGTATCGGTCTGTGCCCATAGCTACAATCATTGGCCTTGTGGATTAGAAGGAATTGTTTAAAGTATCGGTCTGTGCCCAAAGCTACAATCATCAGCCTTAGGGATTAGAAGGAATTGTTTAAAGTATCGGTCTGTACAATCATTGGCCTTGTGGATTAGAAGGAATTGTTTAAAGTATTGGTCTCTGCCCAAAGCTACAATCATCAGCCTTAGAGATTAGAAGGAATTGTTTAAAGTATCGGTCTGTGCCCATAGCTACAATCATTGGCCTTGTGGATTAGAAGGAATTGTTTAAAGTATCGGTCTGTGACCATAGCTACAATCATCAGCCTTAGAGATTAGAAGGAATTGTTTAAAGTATCGGTCTGTGCCCAAAGCTACAATCATCAGCCTTAGAGATTAGAAGGAATGGTTGAAGTATTTATTGGTCTGTGCCCATAGCTACAATCATCAGCCTTAGAGATTAGAAGGAATTGTTTAAAGTATTGGTCTGTGCCCATAGCTACAATCATCAGCCTTAGAGATTAGAAGGAATTGGTTAAAGTATTGGTCTGTGCCCATAGCTACAATCATCAGCCTTATAGATCAGAATGAATTGTTTAAAGTACTGGTCTGTGCCCATAGCTATAATCATCAGCCTTTTGGATTAGAAGGAATTGTTGAAGTATCGGTCTGTGCCTGTAGCTACAATCATCAGCTGTATAGATTAGAAGGAATTGTTTAAGTATGTATTGGTCTGTGCCTATAGCTACAATCATCAGCTTTATAGATCAGAAGGAATTAATGAACTATTGGTCTGTGCCCATAGCTACAATCATTAGCTCTATAGATTAGAAGGAACTGTTTAAAGTATCGGTCTGTGCCCATAGCTACAATCATCAGCTGTATAGATTAGAAGGAATTGTTTAAGTATGTATTGGTCTGTGCCTATAGCTACAATCATTAGCTCTATAGATTAGAAGGAACTGTTTAAAGTATTGGTCTGTGCCCATAGCTACAATCATCAGCTGTATAGACTAGAAGGAATTGTTTAAGTATGTATTGGTCTGTGCCTATAGCTACAATCATCAACCTTATAGATTAGAAGGAACTGTTTAAAGTATTGGTCTGTGCCCATAGCTACAATCATTAGCTCTATAGATTAGAAGGAACTGTTTAAAGTATTGGTCTGTGCCCATAGCTACAATCATTAGCTCTATAGATTAGAAGGAACTGTTTAAAGTATTGGTCTGTGCCCATAGCTACAATCATTAGCTCTATAGATTAGAAGGAACTGTTTAAAGTATTGGTCTGTGCCCATAGCTACAATCATCAGCTGTATAGACTAGAAGGAATTGTTTAAGTATGTATTGGTCTGTGCCTATAGCTACAATCATCAGCCTTATAGATTAGAAGGAATTGTTGAAGTATCGGTCTGTGCCCATAGCTACAATCATCAGCCTTATAGATCAGAATTGTTAAAGTATTGGTGTCTGCACATACCTACAATCATCAGCCTTATAGGCACTTTTAATAAGTTACTTACTTCTCTTAGATAGGTGGCGCTATCATCACTTAATCAGCTTACGATGGCTATGTTTATCGATTTTGATTGCTCGATACAATGAACTATTTAAACGATGACGCTTTAGAAATGTGTAAAATCCCGGAACTTAAATCTTACCTGAGACAGCATGGGCAGAATGTTAGTTGGAGTAAAGAAGAATTAGTCAAGCGTGCGAAGGGGATTAAAGCATTGGCCTACAAGATGTAATTTGTGTTTCGTTAAACCATCAGCAGAGACACAATACAAGGACAACCGAGAAACTGGTCACTCCTTCGGAGGAATTGCATAAGTATCAGTCTATGCCCATAGCAGACAATCATTAGCTGAAATCTACAGTGGAGTTTGTTTTTCTTACAAGAAGCAAGCATAAATATCGAAGCAATACCACCCAACATAGCAAACATGCAGCTCACTAAAGAAAGCAACACTGTTTTACCCTCAAATCATCAGACACTGAAGTACAAAATGGTTTAAATTTATGTACACTGGATTACTGCTTTCAACACCTTTCCCGTAGCATATCTGCAAGAGAAACTGATAGAGTTATTTTGGACTTGACAAGAACGCAATTTGCTCCATAGCATCTTCTATTCAAAACACCTTTTCCCGGCTTGGAAGGGCAATGCTTTCTTGCTTCTATAAAATTTTGCACTAATTTGCTTGATACAAAATTTTCAAAACAGTCATATCATCAGTGGTGTTTTGGATTTTAATTAGCTTTCCTGTTAAACTTGTATCTGTGATTTTCAAAAGTTACTGCGATCAGGAGAGACCTTTTTACATCAAACGTCTAAATTTACAAACGTATGACGAGTTACTCTTGTAATTATTATTGAATCCTGTAAGGAAGCCATCAATTAAAGTTGCACCTGCCTGGGTCATTCCATCTCTAGTCGTTTGCAAAGCATCAGAGATTTGGGACCAAAGGTTTCAACTTTTACGGAAATATACAATTTAACTGTAATTATGTTTAATATATAACTCGGGTCATTTTTAAAGTTCATCCTCACATGAAAAGGCAGTATGTGCATACTTTACAACGGAAAAAGGACATGGAAGGAACGAGGCACAAACTAATGGAGAGATTATTTCTTCGTACATTCTGTATAAGACATTGCAGGTATGTTGTTATAGACACTTCATGGGCCGTCGGTAAAGAGAAGTATTACAATGGAGAACGAATAGCAGTTCATACGTATGTTCCAGAATGGAAGATATTTTTGAGCATTTAAAGAGTGCCGAGTGCAAATTCCATGAATCAATATCAAAGTTGCAAGTGAATTCCGGGGTTCATCATACCACGGTTGCACAAAACGGTAACCCGTGTACAGTTTTAAAATGAAGCAATACTTCGTGTGCGAATTTCATCGAATGAAAGAAACTGATGTTGGTGTTTTCCATTTACATCCGCACGTGTTATAGGCAGAATACAGTTTGGTACTGAAACAGTTATTTGACTCGAACGAGGTACGAGTGAAATGTATCGGTATCCGTCTGGCGCTGAATTTATGCAATGCTTTCTTTTATTCCATAGGGAAGCTACAGATGTATTACCTATAAAGGTATCTTGGTTGCGTAAACAATCCATCATAGCTCAAGAGAGTGATGCTTATTTTGTAGTATTTATCTCTGTAACATAATACAAAAAAAACCTTATTCACAGATAATGAAATAAATGGGCCAGTAAACATAGATTCATTGAGAACATTATGCTTTGATTTTGCACTCTAAATTTACAAAATAATACAATTTTGTTTTTACTTAGTAGAACTTATGATAATGTGCTCGTCCAAATGGCATATGTGTACTATGTTTGGGTGGGGTTTTCACTATATATGTTTTGCTTATGAGCGAGGCCGTCCTAAGAGAGACCCAGTCTAGAAATTCCATAATACACTAACACCATTTAGTTACAGTCAACGGTGATGAGTGAGTTCCATTGAAATATAAAATTATCTAATTACAGAAAGAGATCAGTCTCAATAGTGTGTGTGTGTGTGCGTGTGTGTGTGTGTGTGTGTGATTAAGATTTTAATATAACCTTGAAAATTTTAGTTATATATTTACGATATCTGCGGGACCTAGTAGTTAGAGCGTCCGCCTCGGATGCGGGAGGTCGTTGGTTCGAACCCCCACCAAGTCATATCAATGACTTATAAAAATGATATTAACAGCTGCGTCGCTAGGCGCTCAACATTAAGAGGTTAGTGTTAGGACAGATCGGCCTGGTGTCAGGACAATGTGAATGGGTGGGACATAATGCTACATATCTGCGGCACGATGTCTCAGTGCTAGACATCACTATAAACGGCCGTACTGCAGACATCGTGGCGATATGACTGAAAAATTGTTAAAACTACTTTAAAAATCCAAATAACACACACACACACACACACACACACACACACACAGACAAACAGAGCCGATGTCTGCAGTGTGACAGTTTTACTGGGATGTCAAACTGTGGCATCATGCCACAAACGTGTCGCATCATGTCCCACCCAGTCATATTATCCTGACACCAGGCCTACCAGTCTTAACACTAACCTCTAAATGCTGAGCGCCAAGCGAGGCAGCTGCTAGCATAATTTTAATTAGTCTTTGGTATGATTCGGAGGGGGTTCGAACCCGCATCCAAGGCGTATAATTTAATCACTACTAAAACAGATCAGTCTCAAAAGTAATACAGACACACCATTTGTTGTGTAAACCGCTGAAACAGATCAGGCTAGATAGTAATACAAGGAAACAACCATGTGCATTCTGTGAACTGCAAAAACGGATCCGTCTCATTAGTTAAAGGGATGCATGCATTTCTTTTTGCATACAGCTTGGCAATATGTTAGGAAAAACTATTTCAGTGTTTCTTTTTCATATATTTCTTGCATTAGAAACGAAAAGACCGTTGATTCCCAACATATAAGATAATCAATACAATAAGTATTATGTAACCGAAACATAATGTTTGCTGCTTTTAATTTCGTAGCTAGAACGGGTTGAGGATACATGTATTTGAGCACGTTGTTCTCAAGAGTGTCTAATTATGATTCACATTTAGTTCTTGAACTAATATGATTGGTTGATTGATTGATTGATTGATTGATTGATTGATTGATTGATTGATTGTTCTTAGTTTAACGGCACGTTACACATGAAAGTTATATTTTGCCAAGGCAATTAGTGTAAGGCGTCTTGCTCAAAGGCACTCTACGTAGGCCGAGTAGTGGTTAACCTGGGTAGGATTCGAATCCGAACCCGTTAGCGGTGTCGTTGTTGGCTTGTTAAAAGTATTGTTAGCAATGATTCCAAGAACAAGTCATGTGCTTTTTGAAACGTTAGTTCGTGTTATATTTGATTTTGGCAACCCTTCTGGTGAAGAGGCGGGTTGTTTCTTCCGGGGGAGAGAGGAGGGCTGTTGTTTGTTCGTTTGTTTGTTTTGTGCTTGCAGTAAACTTTGCGTTCCGACTGAAACGTAAACACGATGAGAGTGTCACAGACCCATGGTGATCATCAGGCTAGAACATTATACATGAATGAATGAAATGACTTAGTTTTTTTGTAGTTTTTATATTCCCTATGCCTTTTATGTATAAAATCCGGGTGGTAGGCGAATACTTTAGGCTGTACAGTGTGTATTGTATTTATTCCTCCCTGTTCTGGCACACTGTACTACGCATGTCCCGCTTCGACGCAGTAAAAGGAACGTTAGCCCTGATCTTCGTAGTAACAAAACCAATAACAAATACCTTCACGTTTCAAAAACTTCATAAAGACAATAATTTTACACTTGAAAAAAATATTTATTATTAATTAAATATGCATGAAATTGAATGAGGAAAATGGTTCGATTAAAAGGAACATGAGAAAATATATATGGATTTATCAAGTATGGGTCCATCAAATTATGTTTGCAGTTCAAAAATATTACACTCAATGACACATGAAGCGCCAGTGATTTTTTATATATATTCGATTCACTGAGAATAGGCTTAGCTTTCTTTCACAGGGATGAATTCAGATGTTTACGGTATATCAGTTTTCTGATCCTGTGTAGTTATATGTTTGTGTGAATCTCAAAAAGGCTAAACTAGTCGCTATTTTCAAAGCAACATAATTGATTAATTGATACCTATAGGTAACGCTTACTTCAGGCCTGTAGTGAAAACAAAAACAACCAGTTTATTGTATTGGTAGGAAAAATACATGACTTTTTTACGTGGGTCATGTATATATATATATATATATATATATATATATATATATATATATATATATATATATATATATATATATATATATATATATATATATATATATATATATATATATATATATATATATATGTGTGTGTGTGTGTGTGTGTGTGTGTGTGTGTGTGTGTGTGTGTGTGTGAAGGACAGACCCTTTAGTGATTACTTAATTACATTATCAGACTTACTGGGCGCAAGATGAGTCTTTTAATGTGATGATGGCTGGATCATAATTTTAAAGTAATTGTTTTGGACTGAGTGAGATTCTCTACGGTGGCACACGAAAGTACGTTTGGCGTTTTAGCCATAAAAAAGATGTCTGTATAGAACTATATTACCAATTAGAATGAATGAGTTTCAAAATTTATCTATGCTTTATGGATGTTATCAAACCCATGCTGTTATCCAGGTGCATGCTTTGTACAAATGTTGAAAATCTGAGAAAAGAAAAAGGATTTTTTAAAATTCTGAATACTTATATGATATATATATCAATTAAATTAACATCATGTCCAAGATTGTTTCATTCGGTCACACACAATGCTTTTTAGCATTAGATTAGTAAAGCTATCTTCGTGATCCGACATTTGCCACTACATTTTCAGAGATATGCCTCTGTGTTTCCATAACTTCATTTATAGACACCACATCATTTCACGCTTCAATGCATGTTGGCCCAAAAGGTGATCCCTATGTCGGAGCCAATGCTCACATAGAAGGAATAGACCCCACTGAACTGGACCTCGAACCCTACATGTCTAACTCCACATGGTGCTACAGCCCATGCAGCCGACTCGTTCTTGCAGTACGCCACCACTTCGCTCGTCAACAAATCAAGATTTCATCAAAGTAGCCTTATTTTCCTATTCCCGATTTCCAATTTTGTCACCAAGAGTGTTTTAAAAGCTTTTCTCTTTTGTTTACAAAACAGAAGGATTTTGCATGAGATCATTTCATTCATAATCACATTATACTCGTCTCACCAATATTCATAAATCCAAATAATAATAATAATAATAATAATAATAATAAAGTTCGTTTATTTTTGTGATGTATACCTGTCTACCTGTATTTATGAGGGCTGATTATCATCTTAATCATGCTGCAATAATTCTACTGGAATCTTGCCCGGCTTATGCGTCAAACAGATAGTTCTTGACTATAGTCTTTCTAAGAGGGCAACTAGACCGGAAGCAGCATGAACATGGGTTATTAAGCCGCAATTTTGAGGGGTTACTTTTTGAGCAAGTGAGTAGACTGATATTAAGAATTTTAAAAAATCAAACTAATCTAAGGATGAAAAGTGGCATGGGATAGTTTTTTTTCCAGGTCTCTAACATGCCAGACTGTCTTCTAACGTTGCTACTACGTAACGTGTTACGCAGGCTGCATCATATTATTGCCTTGTTACACATTATGTCATTCTTGTGTTTTCTCTTCGAAGAATTGTGACAGTTTGGTTACACATTTGAATTCTACTTAGCGCAAACTGAGTAGAAATACAAATTATGAGGAAAATACAAATTTCTCTGATTGTACATTAGTTTCTTTCCCTCCGTCTTATAATTGAAACGTGGAAAATTCATGCATATTTTTTATATTTCAAATATTTGCATTATATATATATATATATATATATATATATATATATATATATATATATATATATATATATATATATATATATATATATATATATATATATATATTAAATCAATCAAATACTCATTTAAAAGTAACTCATGTGCATTGCTATTGTTACAATATTTAAAGACACATTGTATGCATTGTTTAAAATAATGATACCCAAATTATTAACCCTATTATTTCCTCCGTAACATTCAGGATACACAGATTTGGTCCAATTTTTCCACAGTGCGTTTAAGCAGTTTAACAAATTTGGTGCATAACTGACACGACTAAGTTTATGCAGTTTTCTAAATCAATTTTTAAATAGCTGTTGGAAATAAAGTCTCTATAATGTTTGGTGCTTCTATATAAGACCAGTGTGTTTGTTTAACAGTATTATGATCGGATGTTTGAAATACGAGAGATCTTTGTTAGTTGGCAAATATTGTCACAAAGGACAACACCTGATATGCACGTCTACATTCAAGCGTTTTATATACTGACTAAAAGAATATAAGCATATCATTCGTAAAAACTCGAATCTGGTCAGCGAATGCCTTATGTACAAATAACAATTAAGTTACGATGAGAACAAATCTTGTCTTGCGCTTTTCGAATATTTTTATTCGCACATCCGATATGAGTAAAAGTACCAAGGTGTTATAGTAAGGTTGTCAATTGAATAATAAGACTAAATATGCCAGTAAATGGACAGACCACGCTATCAAATGTCACGCGGAATACGATATACTCAAGACAGTTGATAGCCTCGACTATTTATAAATTTGTTGATTTTTATTTGGATGTGTTGCTGTTGCTTTTTTCATGTAGAGAAAGATATCATTATCGTTATCACCACAAAACAATCAGAATTACTTTATTGCACTTAAAATTATTAATGACTGCCCTTCACCGTGGCTGAAACAGAATTTAGTTTCAATAGAAATTATACTTTCGGAGTTTAAGAGACTGCTCTCCACCGTGATTGTAATAAAATTTAGTCTCCGTAGAAATTATACTTTACTAATGTAAACGACGGCTCATTGCCGTGGCAGTAATACAGTTTAGTCCTCGTTGATATTATAATTTAAGAGTTTTAAAGACCGCTTTTTCGCTTCGCAATCATCATGGTCACTGATATTTTCAAATCATCAGGGCTAACGAAGAGTCATTCTGTTACAATGTCACTTGTCTTTCAATCAATTAGAGCAATATTCTAATTAGTTAGTTGTTTTGGAGGTGTTTTTTAAGATTGCGTTATGCACATAGAAATGTAGAAAAAGTACAATTTATGTATGGACTACCAGTCTGAAAGCCTATGCAAGTTCATCGCATCTTCAGGGATAATTCCTTTAATAAAGTACACACATGTCCGACATCTCGTGTATGTTGCAACATAAGATAACCGAGTCATAATATTATAAAAGGTAAAGACCTGAAATATACTACCATGCGTAACATGCTGAAATATGTGGAAATGAGCCATAAAACTTAGAAAAATGGACACGTTAAAACAAATATGTGGCAATGAGCCTTAATACCTACATGCATGGACACGTTAAAACAAATCTACGGGAAAGAGCTTTAAAACGTATAGGCATGGACGCGTTAAAACAAATAAACCAACAAGGCCGGAATACATAATCCTAATCAGTAATTCTTTTTATTTGAAAGAATTTGTCCCCACGAATAGAAAACCCGCCTTTTCCTGTGAGTATTTTCGCTGTTAACAAATAATATATAACAAACTATACGGATATTATTTGAGGACAAACTCTCTGCATGTTATTTGAGGACAAACTATGTGCATATTATCTGAAGACAAACTCTCAGCATAGTATCTAAGGACAAACTCTTTGCATATTATTTGGGAAAAACTATCGTCAATAAAACGAAGACTTTAGCATCAAATAAAACGCTTATGGCCGTTAATAAAATGAACTTTCCGATGAAATTCTTAAAGAGATAAAAGATTGAAGCGTGAACATGGCACAATGGGCACGGGCAGTATTAACTTAAGAGAATCTACCACTAAATATGGACATAGGATACATGCTAAAAATGTTATCAGGCCATGGTATTTTTCAGGCTTATCGCAGTAACTATCGGATAAGACAAATTTTTCACGTTATGAAATATGCCACATTGACCGAGTAAGTATCAACTTAAATCTTCATTACGACCAAACGCCCATCATTTACCCTAGTTAACCCCAGATCATACGGGCAAGAATTCCTCTTTGGGATCCAACTCATTTAGAAAAAACATTATTTTACTTGCTTAAGCACCAGAATATGAACTGGAATGGTCTGTGTTTATCTTTTTCTTCCGCAGGCTGACATAAACTCAAGTAACGTGAAATGTGTGTATCAGGATAAGAAACGATCTTGTACCAGACCACACTCATGAAACGTGATATATTGTGCTCTTTTTTCCTCTAGATGTTACAAGAAACAAATAAATTTGGAAAATGGAAATTTGATGTGTATTCGGACTGTACAGAATGCAAATAATATAATTAGGTACGGAAAACGAGCCTTGGTAGGTACTTTTGACAGCTGTGAAATTCTGAGAGGGAAAGGAGCACATGTAAGTTCTATACAATTGGACCTTCTCATTGAAAAGAGCATATTTGTAAATCACGTTCTACATTTACTGCCAGTCTAGACTCATTTCCAAGATTGTATTTTCTATCAAGACGATCTAATTTATTTTACCAATCTATTCATCGGTTATGATTATTACCCCTCAAGCATATATCTATTGATCGGTTATGATCATCCTTCAAGCAGATATCTATTGATCGGTTATGATTATCCTTCAAGCATACATCTATTGATCGGTTATGATCATCATTCAAGCAGATATCTACTGATCGGTTATGATTATCCTTCAAGCGATATTTTACTTGAAAATATGTAATCTTGCAATTTGGCTACAAGTTGCAACCTAGCTGGAAAGAAAAACAATTTTAAGTTTCATTTTCTGTTCTTTTCATTCTTCCTTTCTTTATCTTTTTTTTGTGCTATATTTTAAAGGAAATGTATGAACGTGTTAGTAAGAATGAAGAATGCAATTTGAAAACAACGGCCACTGGCTGAACATTACCAACTGCCAGGCTGGTGATGGTACTATCACGTGTCTGGCATTCGTATTTGGATTAAGGTACACTATAAAAACAGACCAGGCATGGACTGCACCAACACAGCAATAACCTGTGTCTAACCGTAAGTACAGAATCGAGCCACTTGATGAGTGAAACATTAAATCGAAATTAAACTGGCCAATGAAATGTTCCAAGTCTAGACTTTATTAATTACGTTGATCAAAATGGGGCCAGATCTTATTTATTTGGAAAGAGCTGTCATGTTAACGACCCTACATATCTTAATCTGGCACTATGATCAATTCGAATATGTAAAACTATTGACTGGTTAGTTGTTTGGTTGGGTGTTAAACGGTATGTCATCAAATTAATGGTTGCAAATGCTTTGATAATAAAATAGATTTCTGGAAACACGCGATGGCAGCTATATGGTCTGGTCTGGAAAGAATTCGAACCCGCAATATACTGACTGCATGTTCTGGGTGTCAAACATTAGAATAAAATGTTTCAGCATTTATCCCTTGTTGTCTTTAAAAGTAAACGTTTACTCAGCACTATGTAGCTAGGATAGTGCTGACATGCCGTTAAATGACCATCTATCGACCCATGTGTACATAATACATGGGACGAATTTCCATGATAGCAGTAGTGACCGTTTGATACTTGTAACTCACCCTTGGCAGAAAGACGTTTCATTAATTTGATACTACTCTGTTTTCACTTATGACGAAGGAAATTAATTATGATACATGCGGAATACTTCTTACTCGAAACAATAAGAATTCCGTTTTTGAGCGATGAGTTTTATGACTTCTGAAAAATGATCAAGCCTCACAAAAACGTCTGAGTACGCCTCGTTTCTATGACACATCATTTTCGGCTAAGACTTTTCGTTCAAAGGTAAACACATCACTAATGAACTTGTAAACTACGCGTGTGATTTGGATTTTTAACGTAGCTTTTACACTTTTTCAGTCATATCGCTATGATGTCTGCAGTGTGGCAGTTTATAGTAATGTCTGGCACTGGGGCATCATGCCGAAGACATGTAACATCATGTCCCACCCAGTCACATTATTCTGACACCAGGCCGACCAGTTCTAACACTAACCTCTTGATGCTGAACGCCTAGCGAGATAGATGCTAGTACCATTTTTATACGTCTTTGGTATGAGTCGGCCTGGGTTCAAACCTACGATCTTCCACATCTGAGGCGGACGCTCTAACCACTTAGGCCACCGGAGCGGTAACTTGTAAATTTAATAAATGGTCCATGAAGTTCACCTGTAAGTGAAATGTATTAGCTCTTTCCAAATTATGAGCGATAAATCTTCTTTCAATAGGATCGTCTGAAGATAAATTGTAATGTCATGTTCCACGTTTTGTATGCATGAAAAACTATTTGTTTTAAATAGTCCTTAAAAACAGTTTTTAAACAATATGCATCACATAGTTCCGAAACGTTACCCTGCTGACCTGTTACTCGTTTTGTGGTTTTAATTCTTCGGGAATATTGTGGGGGTTTACAAAATGTCAAATTATCGTATATTTTGCATTTTCAAGTCCACATTTCTCGTTAACATGTGACAGTTATGCTTGGCATTCTTTCTAGTTATTGTTAACATTTCTAAACTTTCCTAAAAACATTTGGCAAAATGTGGTTTTCAAATCGATGGTATTACGATAAAAAAGAAAGTAATCTTTGAATCAAAGATAAATTTATGGAAGTAAGATAGCTGTACACCAACATCATAGTATTGCATCTTATCAGAAGCATATTTAATTTCAAAGCGAACTTTTATGTCACGGAAGTGTCATTTGTCTTAACTTATGGAGGAAAAAAACTGAAGCATACGTTCGACGTGCAATCAATAAATAATGCATCTCTACTAGATTTGTAGTGTCCAATTATTTAAGGTTTACTTAGAGGACTTTCAATATCAACTGATACTAACCATTATCCATTAGGAATCTCTGGATCGTGTTGGATTATAGATTCTTATATAAGTCAAGCACCACTAATCGAAAGATATAAACGACCGGACATGGTGCTTCGATTCCTATGCAAAAATGCAATGCTGCATTACCTGACCTCTGCTAATCAACTATATTACATTGACTCATCTAATTACTACACATGAATTTGAACCCTGGATGGGACATGACTAACATCTGCAGGTTTTGTTTTCAATGGTGATCTAGTTCCTCTTTGGCAAACCGTAGCGCGGTTGGCAAAGTCGAGAGAAGCAGGAAGTCTGGAAAGAAATGGAATTGTCAATTTTAATGATTAGTTTGAAAATTTTATCTGTGCCTCAAGGGTGTTATCAAAATGCATTAAGTTATCCAGGCTTAGGTATTACGTCAACGTCTAAAAATCTGAGAAAAGAATAACATTGATTAATTATTGTAATGATAGAGTGTGTGGAGAAATACAGCTAAATTAAGTGTGAGTGATAATGCTCAACTCACCTATCTTAATGTACTGTGAATTCATTTATTTCGAGGTGTATCTGTGTTTAAGTTTTGCACACCAAACAGTGCGTTTTCCCAGGAACTTGAATCGTGAATGGTAAAAAGGTGTTTTATTGTCTCCACTTGCTAGTAATTGTTTGTTTGGTCTTTAGATTATTGATATGCAGAAACCACAAAATCGATTTAATTGGAACCTCGTGTACCGAAGGAAATTCAATTTATGCCGATACACATAACTTAAAATTTCGAATTGCTTTACTTGGTAGAACAATAATTGCATTTTTAACTGACTTCAATATTTTTACCTGCAACTAGGCGTGACTATGATAACCACAATCTATTTCATTCTGCCTTTCTTGTACATAGTAATTTTGGGACTTTAATTTTTTTTATCTTCATAATTTATTGCTTGATTACTATCACATGCATTGTAGATTTTTAAAGTCTTATGGTTTATAAAGTCTCACGTTCAGCATTAGGTTGGTTTGGTTAGGTGTTAAATGCACTGCTTGGCAGTTGTACAAAATTAACTTCATTTTCTATTGTTTCTTGATTTGTAAAATGATCATTAATAATTTCTAGTGTTATTTTATGCATAAATGATTTCTTTCTACTGTCACACACTTTTCTGAAGAGGCCATTATGATTTTGAATCTATGCGAGCTATATATGTTTCAATAAGAAATGGTCTGAAATAACAATTATTCTTCCTACAGCACCTACAATTGTTTGTCACTGTCTCAAAAATACAAAATATATAGCTTAATCTAAAATATCTTCAAAAGATGTACTTACGGTGAAGTTCTTGTCATTGGTTAACCGTCATTTCTTGAGAGGATGGACTGTGTACAAAATACAACGTACAGTGGGGCGTAGATTGCACCTCGGGATCAGCAACAATGTTTCATTATTCACTATGCACTGCTATCAAAATACACACCGGCAACCACACCATAATGCTAAAGAACAAACTGTTTCCCCTCAAATCTACACCAAGAACACCTAAATCTAAAGCATGGATCACCAACAAAATGAGAGAGGAAAAATGCTCTAACAATAGACTGGGATTACATTCGTTGGTACTGAAACCTAAGTAATAATTATGACCCGGGTCCAAATACATTCTTCTGTTGAAAGAAAAGCATTTAAGGGAGTAATCTGGATAGAATACATTTTTATGAAATTCCTTATAATCAAAATAAAACAACAGCAACAACAACAAAGCAAAACATGGGGCTGTAATAACATATAATAATAATAATAATAATAATAATAATAATAATAATAAACTATCTTTAACGACGATAACACCTTAGGTCATCGCTGACCCATCTGCCATGTGGTCCTCAGTTTTTGTAATTGGCTATGTTAAAAAAATATATATAAAAATACACAAAATAAAAATACAAGACCATATATATATATATATATATATATATATATATATATATATATATATATATATATATATATATATATATATATATATATATATATATATATATATATATGTATATATCGAATAAGATCTGGACATATCATTTTTCATTTATGGATATGGTGATAAAGTTTTCTATTCAGAGCTTTAAATATGTCATTCCAGCTGGTCAAGAAAGAATTTCTTTCATTATATTTTAAAAGAAGCAAGGGAAACTGAATTACGCATCCTCATTGGTAAGGAATTCCATACAGTAGGTGCTGATACAGTAAATGAGCTTTTGTAATGATTGGTTTTCGACCACCCAATCTGGAGATCGTTGTTAGTTATCGATCGGAAATTACGCTCAGTATTCGATGATCTTAGTTCAGTTATGTTAGAGATATAATCTGGAGAAAGACCGTTTGAAGACTTTTATGTCGCGATTCCTTTAAAATAAAGAAAACGTTTTTGTATAGGTAGCCATTGCAAACGTGAAAACAAAACATTCGCGGGAGTCATAACAGGAAGTTTCAGTATTATTCGGGCTGCCCTTTCCTGGAGTTTAACAATTCTGGACAGATTATAATTGGACGTGTTTCTCCATATGGTACATCTGTAATCTATCAGTGGTAGCATATAACCCGAAAAATAAAGTTCAAGTGATTGGGGAGGTAGAAATTTCGAAAGCAATTTTAACAGAGTTATTCTGTTGACTACCATTGCACATAGGTGATCGATATGTGCATTCCAGCTGAAGTGTTGATCAATGTAGATACCAAGAAAGTTTTGATTTCTGACAATAGATACGTCTAAGCCATTTTGAGTTAGAAGTAAATCCATGTTAGTAGATAGACGATGCCTTGTTCCGATTGTCATACATTTCGTTTTAGAGATGTTAATATGCATTTTGTTTTGATGACACCAAATTGATATATTGTTGAGGTCGATTGAAGTTTATTTTTTAATGTAGTCTAGAGATTTACCAGATAAATACAACCTAGAATCGTCAGCGAAAAGACATGTGTTAGAGTGCGCTCGATACAAGGCTATGTCATTAATAAATAGTAAAAAAAGAAGAGGCCCTAGTATAGATCATTGAGGAACACCACTTACGATATGACTTGGTTCGGATATATATTTACCCGTGCAAACAACCTGGTGACTGTTTGTGAGATACGACGTTAACCAGGCAACTGAGTTTGGAGAAAACTTATAGGCTGAAAGTTTTTTAATGAGCACCGAATGGTCAACCAAATCAAATGCTTTTTAAAATCAGTGAAGATTGCGCCAGTAAGTTAGCCTGATTCTACTGCTAGTAGCCATTAGTGTATACGTTTTGTCAATGCAGTTTGACATGAATGATTATGTCGAAAACCTGATTGTGATCTAAGGAGGAGTTGGTACTTGTCAAGATATCTAAAAATATGCTTGCAGTCATGTTTTTCAATAATTTTTGAAAGGACGGATAAAACAGATTTGGGTCGATAGTTGGATGGGTCATTCTTTTCATTTCCCTTACAAATTGCGAATTCTTTTGCTAACTTCAATGACTCCGGGAATTTACGGGAAGTGATAGAACAATTAATTATTTCTTTCAACAACTCTGAGATTGATAAGGCCGACATTTTCATCGTTTTGGGATGAATTCCATCTAGACCAGCTGATTATTTTGTGTCAAATTTATTGAGAATATAGAAAGTGTCATTTTATTGTTATTAAAGGAAATGTTGAAACTGATATGATCCGGTACCCTTTCATTCACGAATTTAGTAATTTTGTCTAAATTAGGCTTTGCAAAATTAGACCTGTCAAGCGTTTGGGAGATATTAGTAAACGAAAATGGCTCAGTTGGTTTGCAATATCGAGATCATCAATATATCTAGTGACATCAACTAAAATTTCACTTTGAGCTAGAGGTGAGGTTTCGTTGAAGTTAGATTTCGTAAGTGATTCCAGATGGATCTGTTATCGGAGTTTGATGTGATGGCTTCTTTGAAAAAGAAGCGTTTGTGTTTTACAATGATTGATTTGACTTTGTTCCGCCACAGACGATAGTTTGTGAAGTCTTTATATTTATTATAGCAGTTTCGTTTGCGTTGTGCCTTTTGATGTGTACGGGGGCGTGTTTATTTAGGATAGTAAGAAAACAGTGGTGAAACTTCATTATTTCCGAGACTATACAGGAAGAAATTTTGTACTCTCACTGTGGATGTAGTTACTGTGCACTGTGAATACCACTAGTAAATTATGCTTGCAGTTACTGTCACCGTGTGTACATTTAGCAATTGATGTTTGCAGTTACTGTACACCATGTGTACACTTAGTAATTGATGTTTGCAGTTAACGTACACCGTGTGTACATTAAGCAATTGATGTTTCAAGTTGTTAGAACTTGAACATTGTAATCTTACTTTAGTAGTGCGTATAGAATTATTTTTTAGTTGCATGCAGGCAACGTTTGTCGCTTAACCGGGACCAAAAACATTATATCACTGTTTCCTTGTCCAAATTTCCATAACTGTAAAAGAATATAAAATGTAATAAACACGACATACCTAGACAACCAATTGTTTTATCAGGTAATAACATTGAAAAATCAACTGTTGAATCGACATGTTCGGACATTCAACGAAAACTAACGATGATGACGGATTGCATCCATGTTGGACTAGGCGATAAGCAAAAGTGTTGAGGCTGTAACGATAGCTATGATGTAATCTTGGTGTTGCCACCTACTTGAACAAACCTTGCAATATAAAGTGACTCTCTGAACTGGCAGCCATATTGAGCCGACATCCATGGAAATCTTCGTGTACCCTAATCGGTTCGCATAATGGAATTATTTTAATTATGGGTTCGATATCTTATACCAGCATTATATTTTTATACTAACATTTCTAGATATATAGCTAGATCTATCATCGACATTTGCTGACCATGATTTTATGTATATTCGTTACAGAAGTGTTGCCTTCTGGTCATTGGTAAGATTCTATAGAGCTTAAGTTTTCGCGTGTTGTCTTTCTTTTACTGTTTTGTTTGAGTTTCTGTCGCATATAATCATTTAAGGTTACATAAGTTTGAGTTTCTGTCGAATATAATGATGTAGGCAATGTTCTGTAATGCAATTTTGTGTTCTTGACAAATGGTGGTGCATTTCTTGACGTGTTACCGTATGATCGAGGAACAAGACCTTTGACATCAGGGATGCTTCTTTCTTTAGATACACCAATCCCGGTACTCTTTCCTTCAGATACGTATCCTAGGTGTCTCAGCAAACTAGTTTCCATTGCTCCAGTTTATGCCAATCTATCATTCAACAAGAGATAATGTTAGCCAAATAAATCCAGCGAACGAAACATGGTCAGTGTTTCAAATCGGTACATCTCAAAAGACAGCTTCCCATCTTGTAACCTGGTTGTTGGGTTGGTGCATTAATAATGATAGGAATTTGTGACTATCTTGATACAAATAACCTCGATGAGTTGAGGCTTCCAGTGGAAAATCTGATAAGCAGCAGTCAAAGATTGAAAAGAATGCACAAAGTCAGTTTAATAATTCCGATAGAACCATCGATTAATTACGATAAGGGGATGCATCGATTAATTAGGATAAGGGAATGCATCGATTAATAACGATAAAGGGATGCATCAATTAATTACGATAAAGTTATGCATAGATTTATTACGATAAAGGGATGGCAAATAACAATATTATAAAATTATCAAGCTTATAAATAGGGACAGAAGTATAACATATTAGAAGCATCCATAAAAGTATTCGAATTTTCATGTTCAGGCTTTCTTTTAATGTTTTGGTCCTGTGTGTGTTCCCTTTACTTAAAAAACTCGACATTTTCTAATTCATGTTCTGGTCTCATCCGGGGGTCAGAAGTCATTAAAATACTTCAGCAAAGAATCTCTATTCCCATCCAGCAACGATATACTTTGCTTGGAAACCAAAGAAACTTAAGATCGGGGAGCAAACAAATTCTCAACAACTGATAAAAATTAAATTGCAGGAAATTCGTTGGCGGGACCATCAGCGTCATCCCCGGCACCATTTACCCTTAGTACGCCACTGCATGGAAGAGGGAGGGGCTAAACGAAAGGCTTTGCGGTTTTATACATCTATAGATATACAGCAATGGAGTTTTCAAAAGTCCGATGGACGTGGGTGGGGGTAGATGCCAGGGGTCTTAAAAAATAGATAGTATGTATTAGCCATCAAGTAATCATACTTGTTTGTATATGCAAAGCAGATTAATTCACATCTGTTTGAATTCAACTTTCAACAACTCTCCTGCAGCATACGTGCAATAGTAAGTTGTATTAACAGCTTTGAGGCTCAAAATACACATTCTTGATATGATAATACAACCAATATGAGTTTCTGTATAGCCTTTCATGTTGACAAAAGAACTTATTCAACCCAGAAAGCCAGTGCTTTCAATTCGCACAGATAATACATTCAGTTAAATTCATTTATTTGATGTGTTATACCTGATTTTCTGGAATAAGTAAGGTCAGCATGAAAAAGAGATGGTTCTGTCAGGAAATTTGCATGAAACAAAACAAGTTGCATATGTTTGTAAGTTGTAGTCAATTATAGGCGCCATAAGTTGTATATTCATCCACTCAAGCCATCCTGTTCCAACATAGAATTATCGCAGTGATGTGTATTAAGTAAATACCTGGGAGCCTCTTTTTGTACTGAGGATGTACCCATTCTATCCAATTTTATAGATGCGGTAAGTTCATCTTCGGTTACTGCCCAGACTTGACACCGCCTGAAATGTAAGCAAGGGTATATTTTAGAAAATCATATGTGTTAATACATAATAAGACGCCAGAAAATGTCAACATAATTAGAATTCGTGCACGACGTTGTATTCTGTATTAAATGTTCTTGTAAACATGCAACACAACTTCTCAACGATGACTCGGTAGTAAATATTCTTGTAAACATACAACACAACTTCTCAACGATGACTCGGTAGTAAATATTCTTGTAAACATACAACACAACTTCTCAACGATGACTCGGTAGTAAATATTCTTGTAAACATACAACACAACTTCTCAACGATGACTCGGTAGTAAATATTCTTGTAAACATACAACAGAACTTCTCAACGATGATTCGGAAGTAAATATTCCTGTAAATATATAGCACAAATTCTCAAAGCTAATTGTGTATAAAATGTTCCTGTAAACATCAAACACAAACTTTCAACGATGACACACACAAGTAACGACAAATTGATAATGACCGAAACGAAAAGATACAAATGCACAGAATAGAGAGCCAGTTGAATAAGTTAGTAATTCATAGGTGAAAGAGATAGGATGTATTCAGAATCGAAAAAGATTCATTAAAGTTGCAACAGGTGAGAAAGGTAGTCAACATAATGTCATCACACCATCTTTCATGGTTTAATGGGTTCCTGGAAAAAATACTTTACGTAGTTTCACTTATCAATAACGTCGTGATATAAAACTGTTTAATGACACATAACCATTGCAATTGTGGATCATATTAACAAACGTCGTGAAATAAAACTATTTAATGACACATAACCATTGCAATTGTGGATCATTTTAACAAACGTCGTGATATAAAACTATTTAATGACACATAACCATTGCAATTGTGGATCATATTAACAAACGTCGTGATATAAAACTATTTAATGACACATAACCATTGCAATTGTGGATCATATTAACAAACGTCGTGATATAAAACTATTTAATGACACATAACCATTGCAATTGTGGATCATATTAACAAACCTCGTGATATAAAACTATTTAATGACACATAACCATTGCAATTGTGGATCGTATTAACAAACCTCGTGATATAAAACTATTTAATGACACATAACCATTGCAATTGTGGATCGTATTAACAAACCTCGTGATATAAAACTATTTAATGACACATAACCATTGCAATTGTGGATCATATTAACAAACGTACATATCTACATTTGCTTTGAGTATCTGTTTGGACAACTCATTATTGATCATCATGTACTAATAAGCTCTTCTGAGTATAAAATGCCTTTATCGCGTAATAATAAGCTCATCAGAGTATAGTATGCCTTTAACGTGTACTAATAAGCTCATCTGAGTATAATATGCCAGTATCGTGTACTAATAAGCTCATCTGAGTATAATATGCCAGTATCGTGTACTAATAAGCTCATCTGAATATAATATGCCATTATCGTGTACTAATAAGCTCATCTGAATATAATATGCCATTATAATATAATAATAAGCTCATCTGAGTATAATATGCCATTATTGTGTACTAATAAGCTCATATGAATATAATATGCCTTTATCGTGAACTAATATGCTCATCTGAGTATAATATGCCATTATAATATAATAATAAGCTCATCTGAGTTTAATATGCCATTATAATATAATAATAAGCTCATCTGAGTATAATATGCCTTTATCGTGTACTAATAAGCTCATCTGAGTATAATAAGCCATTATCGTGTACTAATAAGCTCATCTGAGTATAATATGCCATTATCGTTTACTAATAAGCTCATCTGATTATAATATGCCTTTATCGTGAACTAATAAGCTCATCTGAGTTTAATATGCCATTATCTTGTACTAATAAGCTCATCTGAGTATAATATAACATTATCGTGTAATAATAAGCTCTTCTGAGTATAGTATGCCTTTAACGTGTACTAATAAGCTCATCTGAGTATAATATGAAATGATCGTGTACTAATAAGCTCTTCTGAGTATAATATGCCATTATCGTGTACTAATAAGCTCATCTGAATACAGTACGCCTTTATCGTTTACTAATAAGCTCATATGAGTATAATGTCTTAATCGTGTACTAATAAACTCATCTGAGTATAATATGCCAATATCGTGTACTAATAAGCTCATCTGAGTATAATATGTCATTATGGTGTACTAATAAGCTCATCTGAAAATAATATGCCAATATCGTGTACTAATAAGCTCATCTGAGTATAATATGCCATTATCATGTACTAATAAGCTCATCTGAGTATAATATGCCAAACTCGTGTACTAATAAGCTCATCTGAGTATCCTGTGCAATAATTGAGCTAATTGCTATAATAGTTGCCGTACAAATCAATGACTTCCATACGTGATTCTTTAAGCGTTCATTTATTAGACTCCCAGAAAACAAAGCTAAAAACGTACTTGAGCATCATTATTATTATTAATGTTATTATTATTATTATTATTATTATTATTATTATTCATAGTTTTGAAGATAATCAATAAGTATTCTCTAGGATTAAGCTCTCTTGATTTCCATACGGTTTAATTCTATATAGTGGTTATTTCAAACGCAAATGATGTTGACAACCCTTTGATACCCATTTGACTTCTTACATAGAACAGTTTATATATAGCAGCCGCCATATATGACTTGATCACACGAGGAATCGAGGTGAAACTCGGCTCACTTAATCTAGTCAAGTTAAACAAAGCGCATCAACCAGAACTATCCTTGCCATAAAAAAGAAGAAAAGAAAAAAAATACGCTTCACACCTATTCATCTTATCTTCTGAAGTTATGGCAAATTGCTAAGATAGCAGCAGTGATCGTTGAGCACATAATTGCATCACCTTCAAAGAAAATAAAGTCTTTAGAGGGTTTCGAATACTCTTGCAGTGCTGTAACAGGGAAAAGAGAAAAAGGTTGTTGTGGTCTCTGTTCGTACGCAACTTTATTACCATTTAATTTAAAGCAAACACTACATGGTTTCTTGGATACTGGCTGCGACATGATAATACAGTATAAGCAGACTGTTTCAAATTGGTGCATTTATTGAAAATCATTAACACGTTACGGCGGGAGACTTCTGTAAATTGACAAACGAGAACTGAGTTTCAGAAAATGTGGAAAGTAATGATATAACTTGCAAACGATGCCATGGAAATCATCACCTTATTTCTAACTTCTAGATGTGGCAGTATTATTGATGGTAGTGTATACCTTAACTCTCTTGGTGCTTAACTACGAACATTCTGGTAATTTTGGCCAATTTTAGTATCTCCTTTAGCCTTTATCACCGACACATTTATATTATCACATTAAGGGTGTAATCATGTCATATTATCTTTCTTTCATCTACATTATACGAATTATTATTTCACTGTCTGTACTATACAGCAAATAAGGATTGATATGAAAGCGTATATCCGTCGTCTTGGAAATGCCAAGGTCATCACCGTAGTTAAACGAAGTTTATCAAGATATTTGAATTGCCGATTTGGAAAATAAAGGTAGACATAGATAAATGCAATGCTGTTAATAAGAATCAAGCGGCTAAAGGTAGATAATCGATTCATGACACCATAAAAACATCCAGATATGCACAGTAGTTTGAAATAGTACGGATGATACCATTCAGCAACCCAAGATGTCGACCATTTGACAAAGTGACTCGTAACTTCAGAGTTTTTATTCAGTAGAGAAATATGTAGTCGCTATCAGTTGTTGCAAAGTTTAGTGTGATAGCATTTTATAACGTTTTATGTGATACATAAGCTATACAATTTTGTCTGGAGAACACCCCTCGTTTAGCTGAGCCAACCAGGATTAACTTTCTCTAACATCCAAAAATTAACACTCCCATTGAAGTCAGAATAATTCTCTCTAGGGCGCCTTTATTAATAACTATTCTGGACTATATCATTTTATGACACCTGTTTCAAATGACACAATATTTCCCACAATTTTGACTCTGGTTTGTCTTAGCTGTGTTAATGGCCGCTACATGAACGCACGTTAACATATCGGTCTCATCGCTATCTACCGGACTCTAATTAGAATTCACTTATGCTCCTCCCCAAGGAAGAGAAGTTAACCATCACCAGCTGCCACGACATTGCAATCCTAGTCCATAAGTCAAAGTCATTGTTAAATGTTACGTGTCACGATGACCACGACAGAATGTACTCAGAAATTATCTACAAAATTTTGCACCATTACAACATCCCAACCACTTTTGTGTAATGTCGAACGGAATTCAAAGAAGGCTTACATTCCTGAGACGAAGAGAAACGTAAGCCTAATGAGTTATATCAAATTGTGAATGAAGATATAAGTTTTTACTTACTTTCCCAAGTACATATCCTCAAATATGCATATCGCTAATTTCTCTTCGTACATTTCCACCATGGTCATATAATTCAATTGAGAAAAGTAATATTTGTTCTCTAATACTATACTTCACTTTCTTGTGGAAACACCACAGAAATCACGATGAAATTTGATTTCCTGAATTATACAGTTATCTCAGTGATTCAATTATTTCTGCAAACAAATAAAACATTTTTAAGTTGAAACTGAAAGACATAGTAGTGATTCTGATTTAATCAAAAAATAGGCCCATTTGGAGCGCCATGCATTGACACCCTAAGTTAGGTTGCCTCTCCGTAAAAAAACACAAAAAACAATGCGATTCCCCATAGTATATACATCGTTCAACAACACAATGTCAAAATATAGTTTGTGTTTATTTTAACTGATAATAATTGGAATTTGACAAACTAAACATATGTATTTATGTTGTACAAATTCACCATTGTAGTTAATTAATTGATGGCTGTTTCTGAACATTGACTCAAATGCTCTTTCAGCTCGATACTGAAAACTTGAAGTACCAATTATGAGGACGCGATATCTCGCGGGAAGGGGGAGGGGGTTGTGGTGGTAACTTACACAAAACAAAAATATGGAATTATTCCCATGAAGTATATGTTTATGTTACCAATGCTATTATTTCATCAATGTTATAACTTTAAACATTATTGGCATGCCAAATGATGGTATAAATGTAAGAATTTTCTTATTTGAAAATAAGGACGTGTTCTCTAGTTTTGAAAAGTCTTTAATCAAGCGAATATTCCCGATAGTTGTATTTTCTGTACGAAGACTCTCTTTAGCTAATTCTAACTAGCCACGTGACACAAGTACCAGCTAATTTGTATGGATGGATTAATTATGAAAAATCTCTTTTTACGCAAGCGTATCGAAAAAAGCAACGATTCAAAAATAGCAAGCAAATTCATGGGAGTCACGATGAACTCCGAAACAGGTCAAATGTACTACGAAACAAGTCAAATACTTTTTCAAACATTTTTTCTGTTCATTATTTTATTTCATCGTTTGATTATTACTATCGCTTGCCATGTTGTCAAACTGTTTGGTGCAGTGGAACCATGTCAACATGTCACCCACGAGAACAATAGTAGAATTCCCCTATGAATTTAATTTATTTTGTCACTTCCGTTTCCAGGTATGTTTTCTCTTACCTTGAATAAGGAAAGATAATTATGTCTTTACTAAAATGTTATTTCTTAATTTACACAAAACCCGTCTAAACATAAACTGCAAACAGCTGACATAACCTTAAGAAATCTGTTACTTCAATCCGTCACCACTTCAGCTAGACAGTATGTATGAGCATAAAATAGAAACAAAATGTGCTCATTTCTTGTGAATAACGGAAATATTGTTTTCCCATTGTCAACGTATATCCGTTATTTACTCGATAATATTATATATTCTCTATACATGCATTATTAGGTAAAGATCGTCTCATCTATTCCGGTGCTAATGAAATTTTCACCAGAGATAAATAACCTTGTATACACTAACCCCTATAGTTTCAAGTGCAATGCTCGCACTGAGAACAAGTTATATCGCCATTGAAATATACGTTTGTCGTTTGTTAACAAAATTCAAGTTATGGCTGTTAGTTATGTGTATTTTCTCATATGTTTTAGTTTTTGTTTCTTGGGGGTGTTTTTGTTGTTGTTAGTGTGTGTTTTTTGTTGTTCTTTTTTTTTCTCTCTCATAAGGCAGACATTCTGGTTAGCCTGATGTACCTACGAGTTACAGAAGAATTATTTGGTTAGAAAATAATATCTCTTGCTAGCTTTTAATGCACGTGCACTACTTACAAATTATAAACTTTAATACAAAGAACTGGACTGGTTCCAGTTCTGTCAAATGCATTTATTGCACAATGATTGATTTATTTTCTTAGCAAATAATTAACTATCACATATACAGAAAGCCGTCAATCACAATGTAGTCAAATAGAATTTCTGAAGTACGTATGTTGTTGTTGTTGTTGTTACTATTATTATTTATTTATTTATTATTATTATTATTATTATTGCTGCAAGCAGAGGTTTAATCCACAGCATATGCATGAAATAGACGTTTCGAACTTTTTTCTATGGACAGTTGTCTTTTAGGTACTAGTTAAGACACAATTATTGAAATAGTTTCTAATTTAGCTATTCAACTATATCGGAGTAATCACCGTTCTATATATGATAATCTTTCTCATCGTCTGCATTAAAATACGTTAAAAATACGTCTTAAGAACTATTTGCATGATATACGGATAGGTGTGCATGCAAAGGGAAAATAACAATGATAAGTGTTAGAACTGAAGGAGATGACCCTAGAAACGGACAAGATGTTTGGTCACCTAGAGCTTTTGATAGGTGCTTACACTGCGCTTGTGAGCAACAATCTTTGATGCTTAATTACCGTCAAATGAAATGCTACCAGTCCTTGTTTGGTGGTTACCTCTGATTCTTCTAGTCTTCTAAAGCATTGTCAAGTGAAACTTCAACCATCCTTGGTTTGTGGTTGCCTTTGAGTCTTCAAATCTGCTATATCATTATCAAACGGTAGTTTAAGGCAGCATCCTGACCACTTCAGAAGTTGAGATAGGCCCTAGCCACTTCGAAGGTTTGAGATAGGCCCTGGTCACTTCAGAAGTTGAGATAGGCCCTGGCCACTTCGAGAGTTTGAGATAGGCCCTGGTCACTTCAGAAGTTGAGATAGGCCCTGGCCACTTCGAGAGTTTGAGATATCTGGGTTCTTGTTATACTGAGATTTTGAGAAAATAAAAAAATTATTTTGTCAGTACGATTTAGAGTAATCTAATTGGCCAGGACCTTTTGAATTTTTGGGGTTCATGCCTGTATGTGAATAATGCAGGTTTCTGTCCTTAATTAAGTACATACATACACTACAAGGAGGGAAAATAAGATGAAAGTAACGAAATTATAAGAAGTTACGAGAAGGTTGAAATCGATATTAAATAAAATCGGGATAAAAATATGGTGGTTGCATAAAAATACAAGTTACTTTCGGTTCGTTTTTGCAATAATACGGTTTTTCCATCCCTAACATGTCAACAACAAGCATATCAATATTCTTAATCGAAGACGGTCCCTAATGATAAAAAGTTTGCTCGAATAAGCGTCCGACATCCCGTACACAAACAAGTCGAATCAAACTGAAAAAAAAAATAAATCCTGATATGCAGTCGCATGTTCTGCTGATTCCTCCTTACAAACTGCATAGACCCAGATCCGCCAGCTTAGTATATAATATGTCGGGTATATGTAGTTTTCAATTGGTCCCAAACTTCAAGCAAGTATTGACTGTATACATCATGTTTGACAGACGGTGGTTGTTGCTGTTGTTCTTGTTTTAGATTTAACGCCAATTTACGCTCAACATGGAAGAGGAAGAACGAGTGAAAACCCCCGGGAAGAACCTATGACCCACAGAATGCTACTGGCAAGCTTTCTCACATACCCACCTTGGCCGAGCCCAATACTCGAACCACTGCAGACAGATGTGAGATGGCAGTAATAGGTAAAGGCGAGCACTTTCTACCGCTCGGTCACCCGGAGACCCCTATATGACCTTGACTAAGAGTCCAGATTATAGCTAAATCTCTCAGTTGAAACTTCCAGGCACGAGTATAATTACAAATCTTGTTTTCATGAGTAGAACTAACTGTACCTGATATTTATGTCGGAAGAAATTATACTGAGATTCGAAAGATAACTTGATTCAAGAATTTTGTTCTTATCTACAATCAAGTTTATAAAAGATACAAGGCAGCGATATTAAATCATGTATAAGTAGTAAAATTTATCAGCGATTATTATCTGAGACTTACTTAACGTTCCTAAAGTCGTTTTCCAAATCGCGACCACCAACGAAGGCACTGTGTTTTATGATTTCGACACTGGAGGCCCTTTAAAAATAAATATTAGCATATTAAATACTCTTTTTAGACGAGGGATATATGATGGTACAACTCGACTTGTATCTTTCTCTATTATCTTGTTCCATACTTATCACGAAATTTTCTGTGTAACAACACATAAAAGTAACATATATGTGTATCAACATACAAGAGTGATATGTATGTGCAACAACACACTAGTTGTATGTATGTGTTGCAACACACAAGAGTGATATGTATGTATAACAAACACACAAGAGTGACATGTATGTGTTACAACCCACTGGAGTGGCATGTATGTTCTGTATGTGTAACAAAACACAAGAGTGTTATGTATGTGTTACAACACACAAGAGTGGTATGCATGTGTACAACTACACAAGAGTGACATGTATGTGTAAAACCACACAAAGTGGAATGTATGTGCAACAACACACAAGAGTGACATGTATGTTTTGCACCACACATGAGTGGCATGTATGTGCAACATCAAACAAGAGTGACATGTAAGTGTTGCAACACACGAGTTGTATGCAAGAGTAACAGCACACAAGAGTTACATGTATATTGACCTAGATTTCGATTTCTAGGTCCATACAAATATTTTCCAGCATCCGCAACAAGTTGAAATAAACTAGTTGAAACATAATACATTTAAAGCTTTAAGTCCTGTATAAACAGCCATGTAAAGTTTTGCATACACAACTGTTTTTGTGTTTTATTTGTTTGTCTTGTCTTTGTATTTGCCTTTGAAGAAGGAAAAAACTCATTAAGAGTCGAAAGCGCTCAAGCCAGTTAGATACTAGTTTTGCAATGTTCGTTGTTAGTTTATTGCATATATATATATAGAGAGAGAGAGAGAGAGAGAGAGAGAGAGAGAGAGAGAGAGAAAGAGAGAGAGAGTTATAAATATACACCAATCAGAACGGAAAGTGATATCCTTGGATTCTATAGAAGAATGCTTGATAATAGAATCCATGGATAGTACTTTCCGTTCTGTTTGGTGTATATTGTATATTTATAATTCTCTATAATTATTTCTATATACCTTGATTTCTTTCACAGGAATCCAGAATGACTGTAGATAGATTGGAATTAATTATTGGGTCGTCATGCGAGTGTGTCTGCTACGCACGAGTGTATATAACACCGACTGAGTAGCATAAATGTTTGGTTGATGTGTGCTTAGTCGTGAGAGAATATGCGCTCATGGGTGCCGTTTATCCGCGGACCTGGGTTCGGATCTCCGTAGAATACGAATTAAAAATTCTCTAACCTGAATGATAGTTTAGTAGTATTAAAAATTCTCTAACCTGAATGATAGTTTAGTAGTATTATTTGTTTTAAAATGTATACATGAACTCCCTTATTGTATTTGTTATAGACGAATCTAAAACCAAATGATGCATGTATGTATCGGACGATTACTTGACAACAGCAGAACGAAGGCGGTGTGAGCGATTGCACAGATACCCCATTCTTGTATAAGTAGATGACATAGGAACCCCAAACACTGACCGACATAGCATAACAAAGCGACGAATGTCTAACTCGGACTTTATCCATATTGTTCTATCGTTCAATTAAGACAACTCTGTGGAATAGACCAATTAATCCAGTTTTGACAATATCCACTATCCGTTTTAATGAATGAAATAAATGACTGAAATCTCACGGATGGTTAAACTGACTGAATGCAACCCATCTGTTTTTCATTTTTTAAGTCAGTAGTACAATATAATTATTATTTCAACCTGAATAAGCCTTAAAGAATGAAAAAGAATGGTTTCTCTTTATCTTAGCTTTTCAGATGATCGTAAATCAATATGATGTAACTTGAAAAACAAGCTTCCACTGCCATGAAATCAATCTGGAAGCAGTCTGGTATTTTTGAAAAGTGATCTATGCTTCTGGTTTTCTTAACTCCTTCCATTCGACATTTTCGACGATAATACATGTAGCATGATTTTATATTCTCTGCTTCGGATGTTAAGAAAAACTATGTTCACTTGGTTGCTATGAGAAACACAGAAGATCGGGTTATCTTGAAGATAATATTGATATCGCTGCATAGCTGCATACACGGTCTGTTAAAGGATATGCATTTATATAAGAAAGGGTTGACCGACAGTGCAAGAGTTATACTAGAAAGATTTAAGAAGCAGTTCTAGTTAATAGGAAGACAAATTTTATTGGCAGTAGTTAAGCGACACGTTTCTCAGATAGGTGCTTGTTATATACACCTATTCAGATTTACAGGAATGTTTTACACGAGCTCGCCTTAAGATATATCCTCGATGGGGTTTACTTGCATCCAGTTCCAGTTAATATCCGTCTTTGCCGGTAGCTACTCTCTTGGTTTAGAAAAAGAAGTGTTAGGTTGGGTCTGGTAATAGAAGGTGGGACGTAAATCGTACAACCGTAATGCATATTATAAGCAACTCATGCGCAGGATAAAGAATAATACCCTTTTTGCCCACGAAATACACGCTGAATAGCTTTCAACATTCATTTAACACTGTTGAAAACTTATTTATCCAAATCTGTAATTAGATACAGACCATGAAGAAACATGGTTCCGGATAAACGTAGTGTATGCATATGGGTAAACGCATTGCATGCATAGGGGTAAACGCATTGCATGCATAGGGGTAAACGAATTGCATGCATAGGGGTAAACGTATTGCATGCATAGGGTTAATCGGTACGTCTGCATAATACTGGCTTATATGGGTCAAAATTACATTCTACAAAATCTAAATATTAAAAATTCCACCAAACAAAACATTAGTAATATAAAACCTTGCAAATAACCTTTAACATTAAGTCCTAAAAGATAAAATGTCAAGATATTAATAACCTGTACAAGGTGTATACAATAGAAGAAATTAAATTGTATAAAATATTGGATCACAATTTGCTACATAAACAGCAATCCCCTGAAAAAGTTTATGGTTATCCCAGGTTATACATCGTCATAAAGTTTATTATTTGAATTCACCTCAAACAACCTCTGTCTTACAGAGTATGTACTGATGTAAAAATGAAGTTAAGACAATACATACATACATACATACATACATACATACATACATACATTTGCACGCATACTAGTATTGTAATTTCTTGAGTCCATGCTGGTTGCCAATTAGACGAGCATTTAGATAATCGTAAATTGATTGTCTTCTGAAATCTTTCTAAATGCATGACAATATTTTCGTCCGTGGATATATATATATATATAATTTTGTCCTCTATTTTTAACCATATTTTCATGTTTCAGCCTATGACCAAAATATTCTTGATTGTATGGGAGAAAAATATAACTAATGTTAGGGTACACTGTCAAGGAACCATTAGAACTAAAGATTAAAGCTTGTCTCGAACCAAAATATATCGATCACAGTTTTTCCATCACTTTTTATGGCTACCTTGCGGAAACCTAGGGTCAATATTTTATAGTGAAGACCACTGTTGTAAACATTGTTTTCTTTTTAAAAAAATAAAATGAACAGATTTGTTTCCGAATCAAGATATAAGGTAGTTTCCCTTAAAAGGTCTTTACAGCAGGGATTCATTTAGAGCCAACTAACGCTGAATCAGGATATAAGGTAGGTTCCCTAAAAAAGGTCTTTACAGCAGGGATTCATTTAGAGCCAACCAACCCTGAAGCAGGATATAAGGTAGATTCCCTTAAAAGGTCTTTACAGCAGGGATTCATTTAGAGCCAACTAACACTGAATCAGGATATAAGGTAGGTTCCCTTAAAAGGTCTTTACAACAGGGATTCATTAAGAGCCAACTAACACCGAATCAGGATATAAGATAGGTTCCCTTGAAAGGTCTTTACAGCAGGGATTCATTTAGAGCCAACTAACAATCAGGATATAAGGTAGGTTCCCTTAAAAGGTCTTTACAGCAGGGATTCATTTAGAGCCAACTAACCTGTTCTCTTATAAGCTTTATGTAATATTATATTGTAAAGTGCCATTAGTTAGACTTCATGCTACTTTATATTTTCCATCAAGGTAGAAATGTGCATCGTTGATTAGATTAATGTCCTTATAAATTAAATTTGGGAAGATATGTGCTGTTTATATGCTATACGTATTTAATGTACGTAAATAATTTGTATTTAATGTACGTAAATAATTTGTATTTAATGTACGTAAATAATTTGTATTTAATGTTCGTAAATAATTATTCTCTGGTAACTCCTTCTATATTTGATAATTTCTAAAATAATTTTATGGTAAAGAGTAGTTCATAATGCTCAATTTATTACAGGGTTTCCGATGCTCACTTCACACGGTCTCTCTTATCTTCAGGTTGATTCGACTTTCCTAGACGTTATGGATATATTTTAATTTATTTATTTATATATGTACTATGCATCTGTCGTTTGAAGACAAAAATACATCCCTGACTAAAACTTTCCCAAAATATTGTAAAATAAAATGTTGTGCATCATTTAAAAGTCACTCGATTTGACAACTATTTGGTCTCTTTGGTACTCTCCTCGTTTGCCGCACGCATCCCTTGCAAACCTATTATATCTGGACAGTAAATAATGTGCCACTTGTTGGCATATGCACTTTCTAAACATATGTCGGACCAAGCTATTCTCAACGGTAGCTGCGTAATCGATGGTTGAACGAGACCTCCGAAACCCAAACTACTGCTTTTAGATAGTCTTTTCTATGTCCTTCATGAAGATGCATACTTTCCGTTGTCGACATGGCAGACGTGCGAGAAAGGAAATTCAATGTTGACCTATTGCTCGTTAAAAGAGGTAAAATACCAGTAAATGACCACTAATGTTTATTCTACTTCATATGTGACCATTCAGAGATGCAGATGCATGATTATCCAAAAAGCTCAGAAAACGTATGTGGACTAGAACGCTTTAGCCAAAGCATTTTTGTACAAACCTTTATGGACATCTATCAAGACTAAAGTCAACGTCATCATTTCCCTTTTCTCGCTTAATTCGTATTAATAATAGATTATAGACCATTCTGACACATCAATCGACCTTTCTTATCATATACTTATCTAATTACCCATGTCTATTTAGATCCAGGCATCTCTGTCATAATACTTATCTAATTACCTATGGCGATTTAGGTGGTTGTCAGTTAGGGCTGTGTCATAAGACTTATCTAAATACCTATGTCTAATTAAATCCAGCCATTTCTGTCATAATACTTATCTAATTACCTATGGCCATTTACGTAGTTGTCAGTTAGTGCTGTGTTATAATACTTATCTAATTACCTACGGTCATTTAGGTGGTAGTCAGTTAGGGCTGTGTCATAATACTTATCTAATTACCTATGGCCATTTAGATGGTTGTCAGTTAGTGCTGTGTTATAATACTTATCTAATTACCTATGGCCATTTAGGTGGTTGTCAGTTAGGGCTGTGTCATAATACTTATCTAATTACCTATGGCCATTTAGGTGGTTGTCAGTTGGTGCTGTGTTATAATACTTATCTAATTACCTATGGCCATTTAGGTGGTTGTCAGTTAGGGCTGCGTCATAAAACTTATCTAATTACCTATGGCCATTTTGGTGGTTGTCAGTTAGGGCTGTGTTATAATACTTATCTAATTACCTATGGTCATTTAGGTGGTTGTCAGTTAGGGCTGTGTCATAATACTTATCTAATTACCTATGGCCATTTAGGTGGTTGTCAGTTAGTGCTGTGTTATAATACTTATCTAATTTCCTATGTCTAATTAGATCCAGGCATCTCTGTCATAATACTTATCTAATTACCTATGGCCATTTAGGTGGTTGTCAGTTAGGGCTGTGTCATAATGCTTATCTAATTACCTATGACCATTTAGATGGTTGTCAGTTAGTGCTGTGTTATAATACTTATCTAATTACCTATGGCCATTTAGGTGGTTGTTTTTTAGGGCTGTGTTATAATACTTATCTAATTGCCTATGGCCATTTAGGTGGTTGTCAGTTAGGGCTGCTTCATAATACTTATCTAATTACCTATGACGATTTAGGTGGTTGTCAGTTAGTGCTGTGTTATAATACTTATCTAATTACCTATGGCCATTTAGGTGGTTGTCAGTTAGTGCTGTGTTATAATACTTATCTAATTACCTATGTCTAATTAGATCCAGACATCTCTGTCATAATACTTATCTAATTACCTATGGCCATTTCGGTGGCTGTCAGTTAGGACTGTGTCATAATGCTTATCTAATTACCTATGGCCATGTAGGTGTCTGTCAGTTAGGGCTGTGTCATAATGCTTATCTAATCACCTATGGCCATTTAGGTTCGATGAAGTCAATCCTGCGATACTCTTCGCTGATGGGTCCTCATGTGACTGATGAGACCGATACGAGATGCGCATTTCGTGGAGCAGTGTGTGCACTGGAGGCATGGGTTGGTTCTTGACGCTGAGGCTTTCCTTGCGTTCCCTGGCGTCGACGACCTTCGTTCTGCGGACATCCTCGAAGGTTTTGCACCCATTTACGAACAGCTGTACGACAGCCAGATCTATCCTTGGCACAGGACTCTAGATCTGTCACAGATATCGAGCAGCATCTCAGAGTCTCCTTGATGGAGTCTTTGAATCTCCTCTTCGGGCGACAGATTTTTCTGTGTCCACTAGATAGATCTCCATACAAAATGTTACCTTTTCATTCGAGATTCTTCCATAGTATGACATGACCCATCCACCGGAGTTGGGCTCTCATGACCATCGCTTCGATACTACTTAAGCCTGCTCTAACCAGCACTTCTATGTTCGTCACTCTGCCTTGCCATCTGACGCCCATAATCCAGCGCAGGACTCTCGTATGGAAGCGCTCAAGTTGCTTGATGTGCTTCTTGTATGTTGTTCAGGTCTCACATCCATATACACTTTTATTTTTGTGGACAGTTTGATATTAATGTGGCTCAACACGCGAGAGCGGAAACGTCTTAGTGATTGACTGGCGCTGCTGATGCGTGCCGTTATCTCTTTGTCTAGCTATCCATCGGAAGATATGATGCTTCCAAGGCATTTGAAGTGATCGACAGCTTTCAGGTTGGTGTCTACGATAGACACAATCGGGGGGCGAGCTATAGTGCCTGGGACAGGTTGGTGAAGTACCTCTGTCTTGTTCAGACTGATAGTGAGTCCGAAGAGTCTCGAGGTTTCCGCGAAGCGAGTAACGATGAACTGAAGATCTGCTTCGGTGTGTGCCATGCAAGCACAGTCATCCGCAAAAAGTGCTTCAAGAATAAGTTTCTCCATTGTTTTGGACCAGGCATTCAGTCGGCCATGGTCGAAGAGAGAGCCATCCAGTCTGTACTTTATGTACACTCCTTCCTTTCACGTGTAGCATGGATCAGAACACATGCAAAGAAGAGGTTAAGAGTATACACAACTTAATTGCACACATGAATTAATAGACTTCACGTCTTGTTTTAACTATATTACTTGCTAATTCGCAATTCATTATTTGAGACAGAAAAATCAATTATTAGTATTCATGATACGTATCATGTAAATGAAATATAATTCCCACAGTTCGTATCAGAGTAATGCATGAAATTCATATAATATATGATTTCTGTTAAATACAAACCACTTAAGCCAAACACATACATACCAATGAAATATTATATGATAATCTTACAATACATGAATCATGTAACATTCATGACCAATGAATGGGCGATTTACTTCTGGACTCAACAAAATTAAAGGCATGAATTTAAAACGAATAAATTTTTTTAAAAAATACAACATACATCAATGAACATATTGTACGCGATTGCGACATTATCGTATGCTTTCCCGATACTTGCGCCCCTTTCTATGAAATCGAATTTCTTCTCTGTGTCCCTCAACTTTCCCGACACAAGTCCCTTGAACAATTTTAACAAGAAAAGTACTTTTTACTGATCTCAGAGCCAGAATCCACTTCCACAGAAAAACTCGAACTGCCGAATTTCGCAAGAAAATTGCTTAAAACCTTGAATTTTGTCTTGAAAACACATCCCGTCGTTTAGTGTAGTTAATAAGGATTAACTTACACTAACCGACAAAATTTTAACTCTTCAGTTGAATTCAGAATAATTCTCTGTAGTGCACCTTTATTAATAACTTTTCTAGAAAATATCTTTTTATGATACCCATTTTAAATGGCCCAAGATTTCTCAAAATTTGTCTCAACTTTGTCATTTCCTCCATTTCGCTAACATAACCATCGGCCCATTATCCTAGCTGGTAGTAATTAAACTCCTAATCATTCACCCGAACTAAGAGAGGTTAACCATATCAATATATTGTGAGCTTACCCCATACGTCAATCTTTATGGTTACGTGTCACGCTGATCACGACAAAATGTGCTGAGACCAAACATCCACAAAAATTGTGCACCATCACGTATGTCTATAACTTACGTGCACGATATGAAACAGGTATGTATATACTTTACGTGTGCGATATGAAAAAGATATGTATATACCTTACTTGTGTGATATGATTAAGGTATGTATACTTGTGTGATGTCTTACTTATGTGCATTGTTATGATGCACTTAAAGGATACGTTTGAGTATGAATTTATGGTTGAAAAGTACAGGGAAAATGAATCTATTGAAATATATGCGAAGAGAAAAAAAACATCGTGATTTTATTTGCATCATTAAAGTAACAGTCAGCAAAATTAACCATTATTGATACTACTCATGTTCTTGTCTTTATTATTATTATTATTATTATTATTATTATTATTATTATTGTAGTAGTAGTTGTTGTTGTTGTTGTTGTTACTACTATTACATTAAGAAACATTATCTTAGAGTTTGGACTGATAGAAAATGCCGCATTGTTAAGTTATTCCTTACTTTCTGCATAACGTCTTACATAGGATAAGTTCTTTTTAAATGAAAAAACACGCACGCACACCCACACACATACACACACATATAAACACACACAATATAACATAACTAGACAGAAGTATGCCTAGAAAGAGCGCTCCAAACATTTAAAATAAATTCATGCTAACAGTTCAGTGGAATAAGTTGCATTTACGTTCCCTTAAGTTTAATTAATAAGAAATTTCCAGCATTTCTACATACACTTTAAAGTGAAGTACACTTTGCTTAAGATTTAAGATATTCATAAATAAGAAGTTAATACCTATAAATAAGACAAAATAAGCTTCTTAAAAAAGGTAATAATTTCGTGCTAGTTGTCAGGTTGTCAGAGTGTTCTTAAATCAAGCTTTCAGCAACTTTCTTTTAGCGGATATGTTGCAGATATTTGTATAGACTCATAAAGTACGTACTAGGTAGGATAGGCAAAGTGTTCCGGCTTCATTTTCTTTCCATTAAAGTCCTTTCGGGAAAAAGATTTTTAATTAAATAGTCACTGCCGTTCATTACATCGTTATGAAGCAAATTGGTTGGATATGATATTCCCGCAACTTCCAGATACAAACACGTGCTTTCAGCGCGGCAACGAATCCAATTAGGTGTTTAATTATGAATTGTGACTGTGAGGAGGTTATTTCAACAGGGATATTCTCCTCCTAAACTGGTAATTTAACGACAAGTCTATGGGTTTAAGACATACGAATGCCTAAGCTCACAAATTATTCCTTTTGTCCGCTGGCCGCTTCGGGGTGGTGTCCTTTCGTCAGATCGTTTATGTTTTCGTCTGTTTCATATATCACAGCTATTTGTCAGACTCTCTTTGATAAGCTGTATGCAAATGTTTTAATATATTTTCAGGTATTCCAACCGTTATTTCTTTATTCTTATTTCTATTTGGTTTGAACCATGGTTAAAGGTTGTGATATCTGAATGTTGTGGAATGGCAAGTCCAAGTCCATGCCAGGTCCATAATCTTCAACCAACTTTACATCTCAAAGTCTTCTACCGATTTGGCTTATATGTTTCATTGATTTCGAACAAAACAATCGGAAATTTTAAGACATGAAGATTCAAATTTGAAGATTTTATTTCCTTTAAAGATACTAACCTAACCGGCGAATTAGAACAACAAGCGAGTTTAAAGTTCTAAACGTACAGGAGAAGAAACTGTTGTGTATTTTTACGTATTTTATGTTTATTGGGCTTATGTAATGCATTAGAGTATAGTTACTCAGTGCTTTATGTAATTTACTCTGGATATAGAGTATAGTTACTCAGGGCTTTTCGTAATTTAATATGAATATAGGGCATAGTTACTCAGGGCTCTATGTAATGTAATATGGATAAAGAGCATAGTTACCCAGGGGCTTTATGTAATGTAATATGGACATAGAGCATAGTTACCCAGGGGCTTTATGTAATGTAATATGGATAAAGAGCATAGTTACTCAGAGCTTTAAGTAACGTACTATGATAAAGAGCATATTAACCCAGGGGCTTTATGTAATGTACTATGGATAAAGAGCATAGTTACCCAGAGGCTTTATGTGATGTACTATGGATAGAGCATAGGTGGCGCTCACCAGTTATTATGTACTTTTGAGAGAGTGACATGTGTGGTGAAGATGTTTGCATTGAAAGCATACACATTGGAGAGAATGTTGGCATACCTCTATTCTACATTAATGTAATGGGGATGATATTTCTTTGGATATTGTACTTTTGGAAACTGTACAGGATTTAAGCACTCTGCTAACTAAAATGACTGCTCCCTTGTGCTAAAAAATCAGCCTGAATTAGTCTAAAGTACACTTTCCATAGCAGCTATTACAATAGGGAAAATGAATTTTGCCAGACTACACAGTACCAGGTTCTGAAAGTGCAATGAATGAATTGCCAAATGTATAAAATGTAAGAAAACGTTATAGGCTCTTTTTTTTTATAAAATTTACCTCTGAAGTTCAGGAAGTGAAAATGACCAAGTGGAGCTAGCACTTTTTTGAAACTGTAAAGCGCCACCATAGTTATTCAGGGCTTAAAGTATTGTACTATGGATAAAGAGCATAGTTACCCAGGGGCTTTATGTAATGTACTATAGATAAAGAGCATAGTTACCCAGGGGCTTTATGTAATGTACAATGGTGGCGTTCTATAGTTTCGTATTTTGCATAGAATTTTAAAGAAATAGAATTTCCCCGGATTTCCTCACTGGTTATATTGGCTATTTATAACAAGACCTTGTATATCTTAGGTATTGTTCAAAGAAGCTTTACTTCCATTTATTTTGGTGTATGATTGATGGGTGTAATATGGGTTATAGAGTATACAGCTTAGCCTTACTTCAAATATGCATCTTTAAAAAAAGTGCTAGCTCTACTTGGTCATTTTCACTTCCTGGACTTCAAAGGTAAATTGTAAAAAAGAGCCGATAATATATTTTACGTTTCATATATGTAGAAATTTACCCATTGAACTTTCAGAAGCTGGTATTGTCAAATTGGGCAAAACTGATTTTCCCTATTTTAATAGGTGCTAAAGATAATGTACTTTAGACTCATTCGGGCTGACTTTTTTAGCATAAGGGAGCAGTCATTTTAGTTAGCAGGGTTCTTAGATCATGTACAATATCCATAAGTACTATATCCAAAGAAATGTCAGCCACATTACATCAAAGTAGCATAGAGGTATGTCAACATTCTCTCCACTGTGCATATTTCAAATGTAAACAACTTCACCTTACATACGTCACTCTCTCAAAAGTACATAATAACTGGTGAGTACCCCCTATGGATATAGATCATAGTTACCCAGGGGCTTTAAGTAATGTATCGGAGTATAGCTACCCTGGGCTTTAAGTAATTTACTGTGGATACAGAACATAGTTATCCAGGGCTTTTTGTAATGTACTATGGATATAGAGCATAGTTATCCAGGAGCTTTATGTAATGTACTTACTAGTTGTGACTAGAATCGACATAGAGTATGGCTATACAGGGCTTTGTTTAATGTACTTACTATTTGTGACTAGAATCGACATAGAGTATGGCTATACAGGGCTTCGTTTAATGTACTTACTAGCTGTGACTAGAATCGACATAGAGTATGGCTATTCAGGGCTTTGTTTAATGTATTTCCTAGTTGTGACTAGAATCGACATAGAGTATGGCTATACAGGGCTTCGTTTAATGTACTTACTAGCTGTGACTAGAATCGACATAGAGTATGGCTATTCAGGGCTTTGTTTAATGTATTTCCTAGTTGTGACTAGAATCGACATAGAGTATGGCTATACAGGGCTTTGTTTAATGTATTTCCTAGTTGTGACTAGAATCGACATAGAGTATGGCTATACAGGGCTTTGTTTAATGTACTTACTAGTTGTGACTAGAATCGACATAGAGTATGGCTATACAGGGCTTTGTTTAATGTATTTCCTAGTTGTGACTAGAATCGACATAGAGTATATACAGGGCTTTGTTTAATGTACTTACTAGCTGTGACTAGAATCGGCATAGAGTATGGCTATACAGGGCTTTGTTTAATGTATTTCCTAGTTGTGACTAGAATCGACATAGAGTATATACAGGGCTTTGTTTAATGTACTTACTAGCTGTGACTAGAATCGACATAGAGTATGGCTATTCAGGGCTTTGTTTAATGTATTTCCTAGTTGTGACTAGAATCGGCATAGAGTATGGCTATACAGGGCTTTGTTTAATGTATTTCCTAGTTGTGACTAGAATCGACATAGAGTATGGCTATACAGGGCTTTGTTTAATGTACTTACTAATACTGGGATGGATGATCAGGCAAAAAATACCATCAATCCGATTACGTAAAATTCGGAAATAAAAGGGATCATATAACAAAACAAAAATATTGGCATTTTCTTGGTAACAAAACAGAGATTAAATGTTTTCTCTTTGGATTTGATTTACCATCTGTTCGAGAATGATTTGAAGAGTGATAGTGCTATGTTTGTAAGTTCATATATATAAATATATACCTCCCAAGAGTGGTATCGTATGTTTGTACTGGCTGCATTACCCTATGCCATACACCAGTCTGTGTTCTCTCTCTCTCCTCTCTCTCTCTCTCTCTCTCTCTCTCTCTCTCTCTCTCTCTCTCTCTCTCTCATCCTTTTTACATGGCACATAAGACTTTAGCAAAAACGTTAAAACTAGTATAGAGCTAATGAGATGCACTGAGAACAAACAATGTATTATGCAATCAGATAATCGAGATGCTGGTTTTTGACATAAATCATTAAGTGTATGATAGATATAGAGTATTGTACACAATATATATATACATGCATATATAACCGAGTGGCGTTCTTTAAAAGAACTCTTTAATTTCTTTTTTTAATGTTGATTGATTAGTTTGTGATTGATACAGGTTTGCTTAAATTAGCTCTATTTCCATTCTTTTTTAATAGTTACATATTTACATAAGCCAGGTGAAGAGCTAGTTCAAACTTTTAATGAACTAGTTTACATTCCTAAGATTGATCTACGCCACACCTTTTCCGAAAGACATTATTCCATTAAAAATATCCATACTGTAAATTACTTTAAACCCGACGTAGCTATACCTACTGTGAAGGATACGATGAAAACGCAATAGAACAATAACAGCGTGATGGCAATTCTTCAACTACACTTTATTTTCAAAATGGCTATTTTATCCCAAAATGTGAGAAAGAGATTGTTTGAGATTCATACACTACTGAGTAACGATGTTTGATATACATTGCATTGCTGAGAATTGTAGTTTTTTATGAGGCTTTTAGTGTATGCATGCAAGGTAAAAGAGGATGGTAATGTGCAACCCCTCGTGTCAAGGTTCAAGAAAATATATATATATTTATGCTTGATTAATTCTTTGCAGAATTCCAGTTGATAGTTATACAGTATATAAAAACAATAAATTCCGTTTTTATAGTTTTCATTGCCGTTCACTTGGAAGGGAAATGGATACGAAAGTGTTCGCATGAAGATCCAGAGCGTTGGTCTAAAAAATTTAAATATTTAAAGAAATGAATACTTTTCCTGCTACTTGTAGGAATATATTGTTTGTTTTAGTCGAAAGGTGTGTTACGTGTTTAGGCTTTCATAAACAGTCACAAGAAAAAAGTGCAGACAATAAACGTTTTAATAAATAATTTATTTCCCAAGGTAAAAATGTCAAAAAGGACTTAAGAATCAAATCCAAAAAGTATCCAAAAGTAATCAAAGAATTAAAAATTAGAAGTCCAAATTAATGAAATGTTCTAATGAATCTGAGTTCGAGTCCCGACGAAAATCCAAAATGGAAGGCGATGTCGTATGCTATAGTCAGTGTAGTACTGATGTGTCAACAGTTCTTTGTGGAACCACAGAAAATAATATTCTGAATACAATTTCAATAAATGTCTTTGTCCACGAATTCTGTATGAACACTTAAATATTCCAAGGGAAAAGAATGAATCTCTTAGATTCCAAATAATTTGAAGGAACATTAAAATTTAACTTCAGCTGGTCACAACAGAAAACAAACACCTTGATATCTAATTGTTTAAAAGCCCAGCTGAAATTATTTGTCAAAATATCACTATTAAATCTAATTAATGCGCAATTTTGGTAAAACCAGAATTTCGAAATAGAGGTTATTTACATGTCTAAAGCCACGTACTCCCGCTGCAACCTCGATTTCACTCTATAAATTCCACATTAAGAATGAATATAAAAAATAAAAAAAGAAGTTATTTACTTCAACTCTTACTAATTCTGAATCAAGGTCAGGAACTAGGTCAGCATAAAGATACAAAGTTCTAATATTATGTTTTCGAAAAACTGAGCTGAATTTCTGGAAAATATAATATCCTATAAACAAAATTAGCATGTAATGGAATACAAAAAATTAAAACTAACAAACAAACAATTAAATCAAATCAAATATATATTAAATCAAATATACATAACATGGGATAGTGGTAAAAGCGGTTCTGGGTCATAAAGTAACCTAAAGTGATAACTATTTTATATACTGCTGCAATAAATTACAATAGCAGACTTTGAGAATTCAAATTCAAGAAAGCGAATACTGAAGATCTGTCAATTCTCGCTCGTTGCTATGACTCATTTGAAGGCAAGTTTTATTTCTCGACCAATCAGATTTCCTTGTTTGGTGTCTTTCATCATTGAAAAGTGTGTGACCCACTTGTACTTGTGTGCTCTTAATGAACTGTAAGCGATCGCTCTTAACAGAAATGTCACAAAAATTGGTGTCACTATACAGTAATTTTAAATAACCAATTGGCTGGCTCAAGTGCGTTGCTATGATATTGGAAAAACTATTAGCAGTATCACTTGTAATAAGTTATATAAATTCTCCACACTTACAGTAATTCAGAAACGTTTTGGGTTAATAATAGTTCACAACAATACAGAAATCAAACTTGATTTTAGTGTTAATAAATTGCTTGAAAAGTAAATGCGGCAAAACAAAGAAAATAAAGTACACAAAGTCTGCAAGTGGTAAATGTTTCAATTTTTTATTAATTGCCAAAACTAAACTGCTTATACGCAGCCAGTTTTGATTGTTCATCACTTACAGAAAACCAAATAAATGACGGTTATGGAACAATACAATAGAATCGGATAAAACCTTGCACAATTCCCTATCTTGAAGTCTTCAATTCTTAATAGTTACTTGCACGTGATCAACACTGGGTTCTCACAGACTTTAAAAATTGCTCAATAAATATTTGTTATAAATCATTCATTGACACATGCACCCTACGTGCGTCTGTCTTTTATTATTAGAACCAAATAAAATCCTTGCGTTTTGATTGACCCAATGTCATGTACAACATATAGACACTTTTAGAGGTCATTCAGAGTAGAAATTTAACATACTCAGTTGGGTGGGTGTAGTGGTGTTCATTCATACTTGACATAAATGTTATTTTGGCAAAAATGATGCAATACACTCTTTGGTCTCAATTTACAAACTTCTAAACAGTATACCTAAAATCTGTAGTGTTTACACGCGTGACTCTAACTTCCTTCTAAATGGAAACTGTTGAGTCCGAATGACCTCTGACCTCTGTAGCCCAACAACGCGTTAAATGCAACACTGCGAGTCTCGTGTCGGGTCATCTATTACGTTTATCACATTTTAAAGCTGGATTTAACAAATCTTCTGAATAGTTATCCAATGTTAAGCACAATACAGCCGAAAGATATGACAAACGTTGAGGCCAAAACATACATGTATAATCGTTATTCTTATATTAACAAGAAATATTCAGCTAGTTAAATTTTCAGATGCAATTTAAAATTTCCCAAGTGAAGGTACCGTTGATTTAACTCAATACCGACGCGCGATCTCTACGTCAGAGTCATTTGTTTAAGATGCGGGTTCGAAAGAAGAAAAAAAAAAAACGATACGTATAACAAAGTTACAATCCACAAAGACATGGATGGCGCATGATACCGGATATTGATATATGGATATGTCCACGTTGATACACCTCGTCCAGGAATGCTGTGCACGCATTTAATGTTAGAATATAAGGATCAACCATTGATGTTCTGGTTTCAATGTTCCCCAAATCCAGCAGTTGAAGTCCAAGTCCGAAAGGTGAATGTTCCTAAGCACCAGAGGGACTGGGCGAACAAAAATACATGCACGTTTGCTATTCTTGCACACAAAATCTTGTTAACCTTTCAGATGCAATTTAAAGTTTCCATCGTGAAATCTCTGTGATTTAGTTTAACTTAATTCTTTCCTAGAGGTGCGCGAGCTTCTCGATCAGTGTCTTTTCTTTAGGGTGAGGCCTGGACCTAGAAATAAGAAACGTACAAGAATGCACCAGGTCATCAAATGCCCGTGAAATCCGATATTGATATATTCATGGTTGATCTGTACAGTTTCCTACTTTACGCAGGGTTTTAATGAGAAAGAATGTTCCAGGTTTTCCTAATTGGTTATCCTGGCTTTTATTAAAAGATCTTCTATATCTTAGATAGTTTTAAAAGAACTTTTAATTCCCTTTATTTTGGTTTATTTTTGATGGATGTAATATGGATTTGGATACAGCTTGGCCTGTGCATGTATGAAACAATTACTAGGTTCGCTTGGTCATTCTCACTTCTGGACTTCAAAAGTAAACTCTAATAGTTTAATTTAGTTTAACTCTAATAGTTTAGCGATAACTTATTTTATTTTTAATATATTTTTATTTCAAGCTTTCAGAATATTGTATTGTCTACTCTCGCAAAATTAGTTTTCCCCTCTTTAATAATTGTTAAAGTTAGTGTACTTTTGGACTAGTTCATGCTGATTTTTTGAATTTATGGGAGCATCCATTTTGATCAGAAGTGCTTAGATTATGCACGATTTCCATACTGCAATATGTAATGAAAGTCCTACCAGAGTGAAAGTAGAACAGAGGTATGTCAACATTACTCTAGTGTGCAAATTGCAAACCAAACAACTTCACCATACCCTTGTCACTGATAATATCTGTTGAGCACGACCGATGAGGCATATTTATATACCTGGTACAACAATTCTGTTTCAGAAACTTAAAAAAAAAATCCAATGAATAAACGTCTTGAGAAATCGGATTTGTTCTCCAAGACTCCACTAAACTTAGCATTACCTCTGTATCTCGAATTTGAAAGTAAAGTTAAACTTCTTAATGAGATTACCTGTTATTTGACGTCATTTATATTACACCTTCCTTGCACTGCCGTCTTTTGGTGGCACCAAAACTAGGCGTGAAAAGTGCCCTTTGTTACAGTGAAACATATAATTTTCATCTAAGATGAAAGAACATCAAATGCTCTGAACCAATGAAAACTGCATCCCAGTTACATAGTAGGTTGGTTACTTGTGATACCATAAGTGTTAAATATACAGTGCGTTAGTGATAATGGTCATTAAACGTGATGAATCGTAAGCTTAAATATCAGCAAAAACATCAAGGGTGCGAAGATATAATTAAATATGTCAAAAGATGGAAGCGATAATTAGCCCAAATGTTTGAACTAGACTAAACAACTGGCAGACTGATACAAGTTTTTAATCAGTTGCTGGTACGAATTTGTCACTTTTGAATTTGTAATAATTATAACTCGACTTGGCTTTAAAGTTTCCATACATTTTAAAGATATGTAGTAATTGCAATGTCAGCTAAATCTTTTATTTCGGCCTCAGGTTCGTTCCATGTTGTTATTGCTTAATCATTTGTTATCTACATTTATTTGCATGCAGCCATATCACGTCTATGACTACCAATCATCTACCAGTCATTGTAAAGTTACGATTTTGAATAATAACTTGTACCTTTTAAGCCACGATAATACCTCTTTTCTGGGTGTTTCTAAATACATCTTGCTTCCTGTGTTATACAGGAAGTTATATCGTCCGTAAGTAATATTACACAGATGATTTCTAGAGCTTGGGTCATCCCTAAAGTCATAAACCAATGATTTTTACTGAATATTTTAGTGTGTGAGAAGCAAACATTTGTTCTGTAAATAAGGGTATCGTAATATGTAAAATAACTGTCATATTTGTATGTTATCCCCTATAGGGTTACCACAGTGCCATTGTGTTTTCAACAACATCCAAAGGAGAAACAAAACCCTACTCCTGCTGACGATCATGCCAAATAACCCACAAATTTGTTTCGTAAAATGTAGCAAGTTACTCTAATTGGGTTTTAAATATAAATGAATACTGTTCGACTTGAAAATTAAGTTAATTATCCTTCCGAGGTAACAGATGATAGATGACTTAAACTATCCCATGAGAACTACTTCATGTTGTCATGACATCAATGGCTTTCATTGACTAAGTGTCATGATAGGAATATTTCGGAATTGTCAGTATAGGTAGTCTAGAGTAAATAACTACCAAAGCTTCCCATAAAATGCATCACAACACTAATTAATCAGTTTCTTCTTCTTTTTCGTCTTTTCATTGACGATCTAGTAGTAGAGACATGCGCCAACAAGACCCGAGAATTTATATTTATTGCCCCAAAATGGTATAAAATTTAATTAGCGTGGTTGTAAATAAATGTTCATCCAATATGTGCACGCACAATGCGATGTACATATTCATAATTCAATCACACGCACACGCACAATGCATTGTACACATTCATAATTCAATAGCACGCACAAGGCAAAATACATATTCACAATTCAGTTGCACACATTGCAATGTACACATTTATAATTCATTTGCACCCAATGCGATGTACACATTCATAATTCGATCGCACGCACATTGCAATATACACACTCACAATTCAGTTGTACGCAAGGCAATGTACACATTCATAATTCAATTATACCCACTGCAATGTACACAATCATAATTCATTTGCACATAATGCAATGTTCACATTCATAACTCAGTTGAAAGCAATGCAATGTACACATTCATAGTTTAATTACAGCCAATGCAATGTATACATTCATAATTTAATTGCACCCAATGCAATGTACACATTCACAATTCAATCGCACGCACAATGCAATGTACACATTCATAATTCAATCGCACTCACAATGCAATATACACATTCACAATTCAGGTGCATACAATGCAATGTACACATTCATAATTCAATTGCAGCCAATGCAATGTACACAGTCATAATTCAAATGAACGCAATGCAATGTACACATTCATAATTCAATTGCACGCAATGCAATGTACACATTCATAATTCAGTAGCACGCAATGCAATGTACACATTCATAATTCAGTTGCACGCAATGCAATGTACACCTTCTTAATACAGTCACACACAATGGAATGTATTCATTCGTAATACAGTGACACATACACACACCGAGCAATATGCACAGTGATAATCCAGACTCACACAAAAATACAATGTACACATTCGTAATACAATCACACTCACAAACAAACACACACACACAATGCACTGTGCACATTCGTAGTACAATCACACATACAAAAAACATACACAAATAAAATGTGCACATTCGTAATACGATCATACACACAAACACACACACAATGCAATGCGCACATTCGTAACAGTCACGTACACAATGCAATATGCAGTCATAATCCAGTCAATCACAATGCAGTGTGCACATTCGTAATACAATCACACACATATATTGTAATAAAATTACACACAAAATGCAGTGTGCACGTTTGTAATAAATCACACACAATGCAGTGTGCACATTCGTAACACAATGACACACACACGTTATACAATGTGCACATTCGTAATACAACCACACGCACAGTGTAATGTACAAATTCATAATATAACCACACACACAGTGCAAAATACATATCCATAATAAAAAGAAACACACAATGTAATGTGCACATAAATACTACAACCACATATACAGTGTAATCCACACATGCGTAATGCAACCACATACACGATGTAATCTGCACGTTCGTAATACAGTCGCACACAATGTAATGTACACATTCCTAATGCAACCACACACACACACAGTGCAATGTACACATTCGTAATACAACCAAACACGCTATGTAAAGAACACATGCGCAATATAATCACACACACAATATAATGTACACATTCGTAAATCAATCGCACAATGTAATGTACATATTCCTAATACAACCACATACATACAGTGCAATGTACACATTCGTAATACAACCAAACACACAATGAAATGTACATATTAGTATCACAACGATACACAAAAAGTAATGTACACATTCGTAATACAACCACATACACAATGTAATGAATACATTTTTCGTAATACAACCAAACAAACTATGTGATGTACTCACATGTAAAACAAGCACACATGCAATGTAATGTACACGTTCGTAATACAATCAGACACAATGTAATGTACACATTTGCAATACAATACAATCACACATAATGTAATGTACACATACGTAATACAACCACACACACACACAATGTGATGTACACATTCGTGATACAACCACACATGCAATGTAATGTACACATTCGTTATACGATCACACACAATGTAATGTACACATTCGTAATACAACCACACACACAATGTAATGTACACATTCGTAGCACAACTACACACATACCATAATGTGCACCTCAGTAATACAACCACCCCGATAGTGTAGTGTACACATTCATAATACAATCACACTATGTAATGTACACATTCGCAATACAATCACACACATTGTAATGTACACATCCGTAATACAACCACACACACACACAATGTCATGTACACATTCGTAATACAACTACACACACACACAATGTAACGTGCACATTCATAATACAACCTACATATAATGTAATGTGCACATAAGTAATACAACCACCCCCATAGTGTAGTGTACAAATTTGTAATACAATCACACAGTGTAATGTACACATTCGTAATAGCATCACACACAATAGGTAATGTACACCTTCGTAATAGAGTCATACACAATTGATAACTTCATGGCTGACACAATTTTCTTACAAATGGAACACAGATGCATATGCAAAAAAAGTCTAGCGTTCCATAGCCATTAAACCATTAAAGTAACCTAATCTTTATTAATTTCTTATTTTATTGAACGAATACCTACAGTCCTTTAATAATGTTATAGAAAGGAAGAATATATTTCCCATCTTACTATCAAGCAAGTTGTTACTGCTGTGATTGGTGTGGAGGTTGTTGTTGATTTTTTTTTATAAATGATTACGAAGCTACTTTGATTAATTTTCCTTGGAACCACACACCATTTATTATCAGTCTGTAAATATTCAGCACCTATTGTTCATATTTCCATGAAGTGTTCCAAATCCTTTTGGGCCACCTACGTGTCTTGGCATATTAAGGTCTACCAACTTAAATAATCAAGTCAGAAGGCAACATTTATCTGACAAGGTCGAAGGCATATACGGAGGGACAAAACAGCAAAAATGTCTTTAAGTACAATACAATTCAAGTGATTGAAGAATTATCGTTTTATTGTTTTAAAGTGCTTTAAAATTGGAAATTATAGGACTGTTTTTATCAGAATTATTTGCTATTCATATGACTTTCATGCACTTAATAAATTGCTGGAAGCTAATAGAAAACTATTGTGTTTCTTTTAATTGTTTAGTTTGTTTGTTTGCTTGGTTGTTTGGTTGCTTGTTTGGTTGCTTGTTTATTTTGCGATATAAAGTTTTGCTCAGAATGCTTAATTGATCTGCAGATTTAGTATTTTTATCTAAACTTGGGAAATAACTGACAGATTAGTAATCATTGCCTGAGATAACGTACTTTCCCACATGCTCCAATTAATTAGGTTGCAAGGGATCTTTTCTAAGCAATTTGACAAATGAAACCTTACTTTTATTTGAAATGTCACTTTTTCATCTTATTTTCTCCTTTATTTGATGTAAATACTATTGAATAACTATTATGATGCTGAAAAGAGCATTTTAGAAAATAGGAGAATAAGAGAGTACACTGATTATTTGGTTGCAGGCTTAATTGTAATGCACTAAGAGAACCGTTGTCAGATGATACCAGGTTTCTACTTAAACCACTTTTCACTGGCTGTGATTCAATACAATCATTAATTTGTGCATTATTTTCGGGCTCTCTCATCATACTGGAGATTGCTTTTTAGAATCACCGGATATACAATAACTTATGTTTACACTAGCCTTTCCATTAGGTCAGCAGCCGGGTAAAGGAAGCTCCAGCTCCATTGCAGTTATTACACTTGTTGAGGAAATATTTGATCATGGAGTAAATAATAATAATTTCAACCAAACCAGTATTTCCGTGATTGTTTAAATCTCATAGAAGTTGAAAGAGATCAAGCTTAATTTCAAGAACTTGCAAGATGTATTTATACGGGTCTCCATATTGTTATTAATTATTGTTGCTGTGTTTGCTTTTTGTTGATCTGATTTTTTGTTGTTATTTTATGTGCTACGTTTAGATATTGTTCTTTCTACCAGTCTTTACTTCTCTTGACATATATATATATATATATATATATATATATATATATATATATATATATATATATATATATATATATATATATATATATATATATATATATATATATATATATATATATATATATGTATATATATATATATGTATATGTATATATATATATATGTATATATATATATATATATATATATATATATATATATATATATATATATATATATATATATATATATATATATATATATATATATATATATACACTCTGTCATCTGAGGATATTAAAAAAACTTCCAAACACACAAGACTATTTATATACATAGAAGATATTTTCAAGTAAAAGCATTAAACAACAAAAATATGCGTGATGCATACACGCCGGAAATGGAAATATGAACAGAAACATGCACTTGGTGTTATGGGATCGTCGTATATTTTGCTTGTAAAAATTAAAATTGAATATCATACTGGGCTAAATGTCATCCAATACCCTTTATTTTGTGTTTCAAAATTGTTCCTACAAAAGTGTATGTCAAATTATTATAGACAGTACATAAATATGCATACAGCATATTTTACTTAGTATCCTTTTAGGTCCTAATAAGTCCCTCTCCCCATACTGTCATGGACCGTACTGAGTGAAGTCCAACATTCTGTCATAGACCGTTTGTAATGAATTTCTACATACCGTCAAAGACAGAATGCAATGAAGTTCAACATGCTGCCGTAGACCGCGTGCAATTAAGTTCAGCATACTGTCAAAGAGCGTATGTAGTGAACTTCAACATACTGTCTTGAACCGAATGTAGTGAACTTCAACATACTGTCTTAAACCGAATGTAGTGAACTTCAACATACTATCTTAAACCGAATGTAGTGAACTTCAACATACTGTCTTAAAACGAATGTAGTGAACTTCAACATACTGTTATAGACCGTATGTAAAGAAGTTCAATATACCGAGATAGACCATATGTACAGAAGTTCCAGATACTGACATAAACCGTATGTAGTAAAATTCAAGATGATGTCATAGACCGTATGCAGTGAAGTTCCAGATACTGTCATAGACCATATTTAGTGAGGTTCAACATATTGTCATAGACCGTATGCAGTGAAGTTCAACATACTATCAAAGACCGTATGAGGTGAAGTTCAACATACTGTCATAGACCGTATGTAAATAAATTCCAGATACTGATATAAACCGTATGTAATGAAGTTCCAGGTTCCAGATACTGTCATAGGCCGTATAGAATGAACTTCAACATACCGTCATAGACCGTATGTAATGAAGTTCAACATACTGTTATAGACTAAAGGCAGTGAAGTTCCACATACTGTCATAGACCGTATGTAAAACAGTTCAATATGCTGCCATTGACCGTATGTAAAACAGATCAACATGCTGTCATAGACCGTATGTAAAGCAGCTCAACGTGCTATCATATACCGTATGTAAAGAAATTCAGCATAATGTCATCGACCGTAGACCAGATATTGACATAGGCCGTATGTAATGAAGTTCCAGATGTTGTCATAGACCATATGTAATGAAGTTCCAGATAATGACATAGACCAGATGTAATGAAATTCCAGATACTGACATAGACCTATGTACTGAAGTTCCAGATATTGACATAGACCGTATGTAATGAAATTCAGCCTTATGCCATAGATCGTAGACCAGATATTGGCATAGACCTATGTACTGAAGTTTCAGATATTGACATAGACCGTATGTAAACCAATTCAACATAATGTCATAGACCGTAGACCAGATATTGACATAGACCGTATGTAAAGAAATTCAACCTAATGCCATAGATCGTAGACCAGATATTGACATAGACCTATGTACTGAAGTTCCAGATATTGACATAGGCCGTGTGTAATGAAGTTCCAGATATTGACATAGACCGTATGTAAACAAATTCAACTTAATGTCATAGACCGTAGACCAGATATTGATATAGACCTATGTAATGAAGTTCCAGATATTGACAAAGACCGTATGTAAACAAATTCAACATAATGTCATAGACCGTAGACCAGATATTGACATAGACCTATGTACCGAAGTTCCAGATATTGACATAGACCGTATGTAATGAAGTTCAACATAATGTCATAGACTGTAGACCAGATATTGACATAGACCTATGTACTGAAGTTCCAGATATTGACATAGACCGTATGTAAAGAAATTCAACATAATATCATAGACCGTAGACCAGATATTGACATAGGCCGTATGTAATGAAGTTTCAGATATTGACATAGACCGTATGTAATGAAGTTACAGATAATGACATAGACTGTATGTAATGAAGTTCCAGATATTGACATAGACCGTATGTAAAGAAATTCAACATAATGCCATAGACCGTAGATCAGATATTGACATAGACTGCATGTAATGAAGTTCCAGATATTGACATAGACCGTATGTAATGAAGTTACAGATAATGACATAGACTGTATGTAATGAAGTTCCAGATATTGACATAGACCGTATGTAAAGAAATTCAACATAATGCCATAGATCGTAGATCAGATATTGACATAGACTGCATGTAATGAAGTTCCAGATATTGACATAGACCGTCTGTAATGAAGTTCAACATGCTGTCATAGACTGTATGTAATGAAGTTCAAACAGCTATATGCCAAATGTTCGTTAAAGGTAAAAGGAAATTCAAATCCAGTACACAACATATGGTAAGAACATGCTACCTCTACCAAGCCAAGATTTAACAAGTTTAACTTATTCTGTGGACTTTTGGCGCTATTCCTTTTCATGATTAAGCAAACAGGAAATTGATCAAAACTAAACATGGATGTATAAACACAAAACATTTATCCAACGACATCAGAGTAATCAAACGTTTATAAAACTACGGACTTCTCGCTAAAAGAACCCACTGACCATCATCCGCTGTCATCTGAAACATCTTATCAGAACAACGTTTTACTCTTTACATTCTTATTACACTTATATACATTACAGATATTATATATTTTATTTTAATATAAATGACGTATGTTATACATTACAATTATATATATTATATATTACGCTTATATACACGTTCGATGCCTTGAATACATTGGTTTAAAACGCTCCAGTTCACCCTGAAACCATTTAAGAAATGTTCTGCATTTTAAGAACATCTTTTTTTTTTGGTATTAATTTGTGACGCATTTATTACACGAAATAGGAATAGACAACATTCTTAGCACATTTATTGTAAAAGTTGTTAATAAAATAGAATCAAGTTTTCTTGGAATATTAGCTGTATGTTTGAAAAAAACTTAGACATTAATTTCTTTTCATTTATAGCTTTTTAAACATAGCTAGTGGTAGTCTATGTTTGAAAATCTGGTTAAATACTGTGAATTATTTTTAAAAAATTCATGTGGAGCAGCAATTGTCAATGATAAATGCTTGCTACAATCCAGGAAGTGATCAAGAAATATCGTTCATGGGGAAAATGGGTGCGTAAACACGCAGGCGAGGAGCCTATGGGATTTACCCACCTAATGGGCCTAAAGTAGCAAGGCAACAGACGTTCCTGCATGACAAACGTTTCCATGGCATACGTTTAACTGTCCAACTGTAAAGGGGGCGCAACCTAGGGTCTCCCCTCATTCCTCTGGGTCCACCACTTCAAACCACAAATGTATAGATCTAGCGAACAATGATCCTTCTGTGAAAACAATAGCAGCCTTCCACAATCAAGGAAATTTAGGTCCAACAAAACTGTCATTTTTGACAGGCCCCATCCCCTCCAAGAAACACCCGCACCCCCCTTAAATAATTTCATTATTCATTTTTTCTTTTTCGCAAAAAGATACACTTCTTTACAAATTTATAATTTTTTTCTTCAGGCGTTGGGTAAAATGTTTTGTGTAAAGTTTACAAAGACATTTCTTTCAAGTATTTATTTTTTCGTTCATGTGTGTATTTTAAATTTTATCTCGATCCAGTTTCCGCCAGTCTCTCTCTCTCTCTTTATATATATATATATATATATATATATATATATATATATATATATAGTTCTCCTGGCCTTTATAGACACCCATTCATGATTCCATTATGTCTATATGCACATTTATACATATGCATGTCTATCGTTAGATATGATGTTTTCTTCATACATCCTTCTAGCTTCACGTATATCACTATATTTGTGTAAATCTGTGTAAGAACGTGTGTGGCTTGTCTGTTCATGAAAACTATGATTGCTAAATTTCAGACGGAACCTTGGAATCGACAGATACCCAACATGTTTACTCTACGGTATTTCTGCAATTCATCAGTTGAGCCATTAATGTCCTCAAGATCGCTTCGCTTCAATTTTTTAGCCAGACGAGGCATTATAGTAATCATTGTTTGATTGTAAACTCTTACACCAGCCCTGCTGTATGTAAAAATCGTGTAAACTCTTAAACCAGTCCCATTGTAAGTATGTAAAAATCGTATAAACTCTTAAACCAGTCATTTTGCAAGTATGTACAAATCGTGTAAACTCTTAAACCATTCATATTGTAAATATGTACAAATGGTGTAAACTCTTCACCCAGCCTTATTGTAAGTATGTAACAATGGTGTACACTCTACAACCAGCCTTATTGTAAGCATTTTTTTAAAAATTGTGTACACACTTAAAACATTTATACTGTAAATATGTATAAACAAATCGTGTTAACTCACAGACCGGACCTATTGTAAGTATGTAAATATCGTACATGAATATATGAAGTAGCTGCATTTGGATGGATTGGCCATTTTAAAGAAAACAAACTCTCTCTCTCTCTCTCTCTCTCTCTCTCTCTCTCTCTCTCTCTCTCTCTATATATATATATATATATATATATATATATATATATATATATATATATATATATATATATATATATGTGTGTGTGTGTGTGTGTGTGTGTGTGTGTGTGTGTGTGTGTGTGTGTGTGTGTGTGTGCTCTTTCGGATAGCAATGCGGCTTGCAAACCACTGTATTATTTTGTCAATTATTGGATGGTTTATTTGCAAGACTAGACAAAACATCTCTGAGCTTCTGACGATCATATCGACCCATACAATTTCTTGCATCTGAAAATTCTTTCGTCTATCACTTTAGATATGTCCTTTATACTTTTAATAAGAGGTCAGTTAAAGCTGGATTTAACACTACCGACATGAGATACCGAAATACAATTTTTTTTTGACCGAGGCATTTTTAAAATGTCTACGAAAATGTAGTTAAGCTATATGCCACTTTATACATTTCGGGGCCGTGGGTGGCAGGGTATTCCGATAACTACTATCTTACCTATGTCCGCTTGAGTTCGAGTCCAGGGCCCGGCCAATGTCGGTATGTGAGAAAGTTGCCAGTAGTTTCTCGCTAGATGGTGTTTCTTACCGGTTTTGTCCGGTCCTTCCTCCACCAGTTATATTGGTTGCCATGTACAGACTATCTGGTGTTAAGAAATACAGTTACACCCAACAACAAGAACAACAAAATGAAATGTATGCACCTATACAGATCTTTTATGAGATATGAGGCATCAAGCTAAAACATCAATGACCTGTCAACATGCATCCGAAATTACTTCTAGGTTCCAAAAACGTTTAGAAATTTCATTATATAACCTTAATAAGCTGCAGTGTATAAATCTGAATGGCTTCTGTTTATCTAATCTCCGCAGACGTTCGTAAACTGTTATGATGTTACGTGAAATATAAGCATTAGCTGTCAAACGGAACTAGAAACAGACATGCGGTCTTGAAGAGTGATTTGTACTCGTGCCTTGTTCAATCATACTTTTGTCATATGTTTAAGTCATTGAGTAACTGGTAATTTACCAGAACGATTCTATACTAAGAAAAGGAGCATTGTACTGCGTTTAGAGTGCCTAACTGGTCATTAGTGTCTTTTTTAAATTTGTGTTGAATAAAAGCAATACGTTGCCATGCATTTAATGTGGAATAGACAAAGACGATCACAGCTAGCTGACTTCGTGTTGACAATGACTGACAAAACGGAGACACGTCGCAATGACAATAAGCATTCTCCGCCCTTCCAAGGGGGATTTTACTACATTGCACAGTATCTACCTTGATTCTTTTTACAAGTGTCCATTTTTATACTAGACAATAGTGTTATGTTCATTGCAGTCACTCACTATTTTGTACCTAGTTACGCAGTATTGCTTCGCTCTAGAGAAGAGATCGAAATTAGTTTATTAGTTTACTTGATTGTGGTTCTTCGCCCTTTTTCGATGCTCAGCTATTTTCATATCTCACGACAAACTTCCGTTTGATAAAACTTTTTCTAAGCATCAAATATGGAAAAACTTATATTTATATCGCATTATCCTAAGAGATCGCTTCAAGCGCAGATGGAATTGCATTCGCTGTAATTAAACATATCGAAGCTCATTAAAGACACCTATGGAATAAACAATCAGTCCAGTTCCATTTTTGTAAGTCTTTGGTATGACTCGGCCGGGGGTAGAACCCACGACCTCCAGCATCCGAGTCGGACGCTCGAATCACCGGAGTGGTTCATTGCAAGGAAAGGGGCGCGAACTGCGCAATCATACAAGAGGAATTGTAAAAATATAGGGGCTGCCATCATTCAATATATCATCAACATACTTTCCGCAAGGAGGTGTTGTTGTCAGGCAAAATATTGTTGCCTTTGGCAGATGATGTATGGAGGACAAGCGGTACTAATTCAGATCCTATATTAAACCTATGCAAACGCCATGATTTACAAAATTAAGTAACCTTAAATTTTTAAATGTTCATAATTAGATTTATATTTTTCAGTATAAAACCATCCTTGATGCAAGCTTCTGTAAGGAGCAAATCATATGGTTGGATGCATTTGTCTGATTTGCATATGTTTTAAGCATGTATTTTCAATCTGTACATAAAGACGCAGGTCCTAATGTCGGTAAAGAGTGTTCTAAACTCAAGTCTGTGAAAGTAAATCGAGTCGTAAAGAAACGAAGACGTCAAGATGGAAATGTTGAAAAAGACCGTGAACCCTGAAGAAACAATGGAGGATGTGTAAAAGGACAATGAGTTATAATGAACGAAGAAGTCAAGATGGGAATGTGTAAAAGAACCGTGAATCGTGCAGAAACAAAGAAGTCAAAATGGGGGATGTGTAAAAAGACCGTGAGTCCTTCAGAAACGAAGAAGTCAAGATGGGAACGTGTAAAAGAGAATATTATGTTGTGCAGTTTTGGGGTGAACAGTATTAAACTAAATATCCTATATAGCGGTCTCAAGCGGTGTGTAAAGAGAGTACTCTGCAATCCCGTGGGAAGCTGGTAAATATAAAGTCAATGCCAGTGTCTTATCATAAGTCGAGGGTGCAGCAGCTGCTGTACCCCAACTGTTTTGAGGATCAGATTTTACGCTGTCTTTTGGCTGATCAGCGATTGAGCTCGTTAATGTTTAAACCACCATTGATGATGGCATGTTTGTTTTTAAGGATACAGAATGTTTGGAAGGGAAGTGGTTGAAATCAACTGATAATGTATGTGACAGGCTACGATCAATTGGTTCTTTATACCTAGGCACATACGGACTGGAGTCGAGTTGCTTTGAATAGTTGATTTATGAAATGTTTATTATCAGCCCTTGTTTGGGGACCTGTCATCTGATCAGGCAATTCATTCAACACCAGAGGGAAGTGTCACCACACAGGTTTGTATCAGATAGTTTGTTTACGAATTTAAATCATGTTCCATTGGTGATTCCATCTCTTTTTTTTAAATTTAGTATCATTTCGCATAAGAGGTTTTCTGAAAGTACAAAGGAAGTTGGCAGCTGTGGATCAACCATTTTCTTATTGCGGAAAGACTGCAAAGTTAACACATAATTCAGGTTGGTGACCACCGGCTGATTCAGTACACCATAATAAATACTTTCCGGACCACCAGGGTGTCACCTTAAAGCTAAATCGAGCTAATATGCTGAGGAGAACTGAAGAGTGTCAACAACCCAATGGAGCCAGTTACTGAACGGAACCAGTTACTGAATGGAGAAAAAAGTTTCTGAATGGAACCAGTTGCTGAATGGAAAAAAAAAGAACCTAATGGAACCAGTTTCCCAATCGAACCAATAACTGAAAGGAACCAGTTACCGAATCTAAAAATTTACCGGATGGAACAAGTTATCGAATGGAAGCAGTTACTGAATGGAAACATTGCTTGCATAAAGGCGCGGATGGCACTGTAATTGCTGCAAACTGATCAAGAGTGCTTATGTTTTGTGATTGTTTGAGCTTAACTCACATATTTTAGATTATATGGGGAAAATACTATTATTTGGATGAACGTTACATCACGTTAATTAGAGGTTGCAAGTATTTATTCACTGTAGGAAATACTGTGTAGAAAGAACCCCACTTTGTTTTTGTGTGATACGTTTTCATATGCTAGAGGCAAGTTTCTGTATTATTTAGTGCTAAGGCGCCAAGCGTTTACAGACTGGATACCATTCCCTGATAGGTGATATAATTATCGTAAATTACCTCTTATCTAAATTGAATTAAATGTTCATGGTTAAAATGTTGACCCTGCTTGCAGTGATGTATGCCCTAAGTTAACTCTGTTTACTGTATAAGAAATAAGAAAACAACGACTCTCGGGAATTTTCCCTCTCTCTCTCTCTCTTTCTCTCTCTCTCTCTCTCTCTCTCTCTCTCTCTCTCTCTCTGTGTGCATGCTATATTTTCCAACATGAAGTTCTATGTTAATACAATGAATAAATGTATTAACCAATGCGAAATAATAATATGGTTTATCAAACTCAATAATGTACTAACCTTAATTTCCAACCTACCCCAAATATAAACTTCAGCTGGGACAATATTCCATTTGACTGAGATGTATGGACATGGGGTTATAATTCTGATGAAATGAAGCAGTTCCATTAAGAAAGTTAAAATACACATACATTTTCACTTGTATTACGTCGTAATTATGATAAAACCCAAACGTTTCGTCAGTATTGGAGATATATTCCTCGTTTTCTTTCTTCAGAAACATTAATTCTTGCACTCTTCAAATTAGAGCCACCATGCAACAAAAGCCAAGTCACTGACACAAGGCAATAAATAAACACAACAATTATTTAATCAGTATATAAATACGTTATATATATATATATATATATATATATATATATATATATATATATATATATATATATATATATATATATATATATATATATATATATATATATATATATATATATATATATATGAAATAATTGAATGTTCAGGCTCAAGAAGTTGGTATTTCTGAGGAACAATGCTGATTTTATTACAGGCATTATAATACAGGATATATTGAAGAGATACAATTTAATATAATTTAACTAAATTAACACATATAGTCTTCATATGTACCATTATAGTTACAATAACATCCTTTGCTAACAGTAGTCTTTAAGAATCCAGTACTGTTAGCAGAACTTACTCGTTACCAACCTCAGATCTGGGGTGTCTTTAGAGATCGTTAATATCTCGCTCTCTCCGAGTGCTGTGCATGTGAGAAAGCTTGCCTGTAGCTTCCCGTGGATCGATCGTTCACCCGACACCAAGTATAAAATGCTGTCGGGCATTTCTGCGCACTTAAGGTTTCCGTCTCCAATATTGAAGCAAAACGCATACCGAATTCGACCGATTGACGAAAATAAAATACAGCAATGTTTGCCATTTGAAAAGAGGCAATTGTCACCAGAATATTGTATTCAAAATAATATTAATTTTGGACACAGGTGATACAAACCCCGTGTTTTCCTGACTCGCGATATGTCGGCCTATTCTGCGCACAGCGTTGAAAAGATGTAATATTTATTAATCGGGCAATATAAATGAAAGCATTACTCTGGACTGTTTTTGTCACCATTTCAGTCGAATAATTAGGTCATGTTTATAGCTAGATTTACAAAATTCATCATAAAAATGCCAATAAATGGCAAGATATATTAAGCAAACAAAACCGATCTTGTAAAACAGTTAGTAAATTTCAACATTTTATAAATAAAATAATCTATTAGGTATAAGAAAAACAACGGTGGATCAGATGTAATGTGTTACCAACGTATTACTGATGGGGAAAAATTGCTAAAAAATTTAGAAACAGACTATACGCCGGTGAATATATGTTGTAGCGGCAAGTTGACACGTTGGGTAGCAAACGATATTCTACGTGTAGCACAACTGCTTTAAGGCATACATTTCCATCGTTTATATAATGTATTTATTTGCATGATTCTAAAAGATGCATAGTAAATTGGATTTTCTGTTTTACCGGTTCAAGAAGGTCATGGAGTGGGTCTTCATGTTGACATTTAGAAATCAGATTTGCACATGCATTTCGAGTCGAAATGCCGGATATTTTTGTACACTTTATGAATATCGCTTTTCTTGATTAAATTGCGATCATTCTTTCTTGAAACAAAATGGATGTTTGACAAAAAATAACACGTGATCCAATGTTTACAGAAATGATGTATCGTTGCGCAGAATTACCCGACGCGCAGAACTGGCCGACATGGTGGTACTGGCCGCCTAGTGGAGCCGATAACAAGAAACCCACCAAATTTGAGGCCACTGTCTTTTTGCAACAATATTTCAATGAAAAGGGAGAGTCATTCTGTTTCTTTTTTTCTTCTTTTGTTTTATTTTATTGTATTTTTCTTTAGTTTTTTATACCGACACTCTACGCATAGCAATAAAAAATAGTCTTCTTTATCAAATCTTTTCATTCTGTACTCATGATTTACTTTCTTTCTAATTGTAACAAATGAGACTTATCTCGAGCTTTTGATTTACTATGTAGTAAGAAAATTATAAAAAAAAGGAGGAAATGTTACAAAGTTTGTGTGAGCAAGTAAAGGTTTGTGTTTATCATACGTGAATAGTGATTATTTTGTTTCTCATATGTAAATAATGATTAGTGACGATAACTGAACTTTTTAGCTTTGCTTCGATACTTGTCTGAAATGATCGGTCTTTCATCGTAATTTCACGATAGAACTTTATGTGTAATACCAATTTGCATTTCAAGGAACATGAACACACAAACACAATGAAACAAATAATGATAGTAATAATAATAATAATAATAATAATAATAAAGATTTTATTTAGGGAAGGTAACTCAGTTATTTACAGAAATAATCTACCATCTACCCCAAAACATGGATGATCAAAATGCATGGGATATGCCAATAACCCGATGATCCAGGAAAACGTCACGGTCTTCGATGGATTACCTAACTGTTAGTGGAACAATATAGTTTATATTTTAGAGGATACTTCCGACTGACCTATCTATCCTTAACACAGATCCATGCTAACTGTCCATGTCAATGAAACCAGCCTGAATCAAAGCAAACTACGCTGGTATCCTAGAGAGAGTTAGTGATAATGCAATTTAAGCTCTACAAGGGAGTCACTGTCGACTAGTCTTTGAATTCTTGAACGCAATATAAAGTGGTCATTAAACAGTTATATGTGGATGGTAATGGTTATTGAAGCACTCAAAATTTGTGTGAGATAACATGTTTATGTTGATTCTAACGCCTTCTGTACAAAGCGGCGAAAACAAACATACAAACCATTTTTCGTTGTAGTCATTAATATAATGGCTATAAAAGTGCCCATTATTCTGACTCCCCGCTGTCGTTGTTAATAGTGAGTGGAACGTACGCTTTCAAAACTGAGGCGGATGTATTCCCCAATCTCCAATAATGATTCAGTAAATTTCCATTATATAAGCGTTCGTACATTAGCGATATAAATTTCTCGGAATTCCACCAAAAAAGAGGCTTTCTACTGTAATTACTTTTTTGTATAGGTTTCTCGTTGCTTTTTTGACGTTGAGATTATTTTCACTCTTATCTTTAAGTCCCATTTTCTGGGTTGTACATCGCTCGAAGAACATGCTGACGCAACGGGTTATGACACATCTAAATTCTGCGTTCGGGAACGATTTCGTGACGAGTACTTTTATTCTTCAAGCATTGACCAAACAAACTTTACCATCGTTATTTGTGGGGGTCGTTGGTGTCGTGGCTATAAAAATGTACACATATCTGCCTCCAGACTGTCAGAAATAGCCTTACTGATGAGAACATGAGAATCCAATTGAAATATAGATGGCTTCTTCTTTACTTGTTTTGAGGTTTTGTTTTTCAATCATTTGATAAAATTATAACTGTAAAATACACGTTTACCACCACTGCCAGAAATATCTGAAATTTAACTTAGTCTTGAAGTGGGTTTTCTTATTCTTTATTTTTTTTAATTTTTGTTTTCCTTTCTTTTTTTCTCTCCATTTTTGTTTGTGCTTGGGTTTCGATATTGTCTTGGTTTTATATTTCAGAGAATACAATCACACTATTACATGCACGTGCTGATAATGTTGCACATGAGTAGCCATCTTGAACAAGGCTCTTCCAGAAAGTTTGTTTTTCTTATAAGGAGAATGCATAAATGGGAAGTCGATAGCACCAAGCATAACAAACACGCATCTCACCAAACAAAACAATTCTTCGTTACCTGTCGAGATGTCAGACTGAAATGTGTAAAACATCTTATATAGACTGGTGTTTGTATCTATCTTTCAACAGCTCTCCTGCCTGTAGCACAATCATATGGCGGATATTTGCAATGCGAGTGTAGGCTTTGGAAGCATAGACAAATTTCCAGTTGATTTTTATCATTAAGTCCAAACATGTGTTTCTCGAAGAAAAGATGTACCTTCCAGTTGAATTATATCTCTGGAAAGCACATTTGCAAGTCATAAAAGTTTCGCAAAACCGATAAAGTTGCGGTATTTTCGATGAAGTGTTTGCCTGGATACTATTTTTTTGTTATCCTCTGATTTTGGGAGGTCCCATGTGCCAATAGATTTTGGATATAGGTCCCTAGATCATGACCTTGATCAAGGAAGTGTATTTTCTGTTCCACGATCTGCGCCGCAAATACGAGTGTTGGCATTTGTAACCCTGCCACCTACATTAATTACGTGTATAATAAAGTGCATCGCACAACTACTTGAGAAGCTGACGTCTGGTATTAATTGCAGAATCTAATTAAATTTTCGTTAAAGCCGGTCCATCATTCACTCGTCGACATAACGTTGCATTCGTTCAGATGGCATCAAGTGCGAATTTTGCTGCACAGATTGGGAGCTATTGCACTTAGTTAAGACAAGAATTTATAAAAATGAATCATATACTCCAGTGCCTAGAAGAACCAAATTACGCGTGAATGTGAATAATTATTCAAAGATTTACTGTCTGTCTTAAAAGCTTCGACAATAAACGTCTTTGAGCATCTGTGGAGCAAAATATGTAATTCTTATTTCAAGGAAGATGAATGTAAATAAAATATAAAAAAAATCAACGGAATTTCTTACCAATGTTTCTACCTACTTGGTCCCATAGACTAGTGTATGAATATGACGACAGAATTCAAAATGTGGTTGGCAAAGCGGTCTTTCTTTTGGCCAGATGTTGAATTACCAAGTACATATGATAATACTCTGTACGATTTTTACTAATGTACCAGGTGACGATTTATGTTATACTGAAACAAGGTAACCCCAAAAACTTGTCCATTTTCAGTCGAAGATACTGAAATAAGCGCAATTTTATATTAAGGATATTTAAATACTTGCCATGATATATTCATTGTCATGTGTATGGAAATTATTGAAACAGTTCATACAAAAAGATCGGACAGAAATGAACCGAAGGATGCCACATTGTTTATAGTGGCATCTGTAATAAATGCTTGACGAACTTAGATTTTGTAATGCGTGCCAAGCGACGAGGTTTCCGATTTGCTGCCAACGTGCTTCGCGTAGAAAGCATGGTGCTAAATAAATAAATAAAAAATTAATTAAATAAATAAATAAATATTTAAAAAAAATAAAGTTCTTTAGCGTTTTAGGTAACTAATAATCTGCAAGAGGTAACAACAAAATGTTATGCCGTGGATATGTCATATCTGACTTGTTGTCAAGCCAATTCATTCATCATTGGTCGGTCAGATTAACCCTAGTTAACCATGTTTTACCCACAAACAAAGCTTTATCATATAATATTTGCCAAATCTCTTTTTGAAAAGGCGAAGAATATACTTTTTCTCGGTAATCTTTCGCCAACAGTCAGAAGAACAAATATAAGTAATATGTATACTATGCATACACAGAAAACACATGACATACAAGCATGTACACATACAACCACCAACTTATGCACACACACACACACACGCATGCAAATACGCACACACACACATACATACGTACGTACGTAAATACATACATACATACATACATGCATACATACATACATACATACATACATACATACATACATACATACATACATACATACATACATACATACATACTGGTATTTATGTTTGATTTAGTTTATATTTGATTCAATTTAATTGTTTGTAAAATCTTTTTATTTTTAATTTCATTACATGTCAATGTAATGTAATTTTGTTTACTAAGAACTGGATCTTTCTTCAGAAAATAGTTTGACCGTGACTCTTCATTTGTAAACAACTAAAGCTGACCTAGTTTCCGACTTTGATTTCAGAAATCACTGAGACAAGTAAACAACGTTTCATTTTTATCTTATTCTTAGAGTAAAATTATTGGTTTTTGTCAAGGTCGTACTGGGACTACGTGCTTTTGGACGTAATACTTCTCGAAGAATCTGGAAAGTTAACCCTCATCTGGGAATTTGTTTTGGGTTTCAAGTTACTGTAATCTTTGTTTATATAAATTTTTCTCAGTTGGGCTTCAAAACACTGGGACGTAAAGGTGTTTCTTTTGTTGTGTCATTTTGGGAATTACAGTTTAATGTTTATTCAAATTATTTGGATTCAAAAGGATTATTTCTTTTTTGCTGGAAATATATGAGTGCTCATACAGAATTCTTGGACAAAGACATTTCATTAAATTTTATTGGGAAATTTAATCACTTGATTATTGTTTGTGAATAACACAGAACTGTAGACACAATAGCACAATAATAGCTACAGTATACGTCATCGCCTTCCATCTTAGATTCTTCGTCGGGACACGAATTTGAATTCATTAGAACATTTCATTATTACAACTTGTAAAATTTAATTCGTGGATTATTCTTGGATTATTTTTGGATTCGATTATTAAAACCGTAAGTTCTTTTTCTTTTCATTTTTACAGTATATTTCCAGGGAAATAAATTCTTTGTTAAATTTTTCAAAGTTTGTTCTTGTCACTCTTTCTTGTATTACTGTTTTTTCGAGCTTAAACATGTAACATAAGAATACATACATAAATATATTTTTCCTTTAATTATTACATGTATATTTCTTTCAAGAGTTATAGGTATGTTGCTGAGAATAGTGTTTGTGTTAAAATTTGAATTTCGTTCATTAGTACACAAATTTATTGTCTAGTAAAAGAAAGCACGTAATGTTACCATAGGTGTTAATGATCCACTTTCTTATAAAATATTTTTCAAACGTTTACTGATGAAACGTACTTTATTATATTTGCAGTTTTGTAAAAGAAAATATGTTACATTAGTATTATATTACACATTTAAGGCATATTTCCATTATGGGAAGTCGGTGTAGGGGAAATATTTCTTAACTCTAGTAATTAGCCAGTTTCTAGGCATAGACATCATAGTGTACGGTATGGATGAGAGTTTTCGATGGCATGAATTAGTTTCATAGTTGAGATCATGTCAGAGTCGCGTAAGTAGTCCCTATTTTAAACTAAAGGCGTTGGTTCACTGTGACTTTAAGTGTGAAATATTCCGGACAGGCACAAATATTGTATCCCACGGAATCATTGAGATGGGGTTATTCCGTTATTGGGGGATGCTTTTTATTGTTGCTGTGCAGACAGTTTGGTGGAGAGGCACGTGTAAACTGTAGTTCAGAACTGTGTTTCGGCTGGCCATCGATGGAATCGGATGGTCCCTGCACTGGGTGTTTGAGTTGTGATTTCTATTTATGGTGTGAAGTATTGATGTTAAGGTATGTAATCCTGTCAAGGAGAAGCCAGACTTGTGAAGCTGTCATGAAATTGTGAAGCTGTCATGAAATTGAGAAGCTGTCATGAAATTGTGAAGCTGTCATGAAATTGTGAAGCTGTGTTGCAAATGTGAAGTTGTGATATTTTGTTGTAGTTAATTGATTAGATGAAAATTATTCGTAGTTTTGGCGCATAGGGAGAACTTCCAGTCGGCAACGACTGTTGTCTTGAAGTCAGTAAAAATAGTGTAAACAAGTGACTTCCAGCCCAGAACTCACGCCAGCATTTGATTCGGTCGGTAGAGAGTACTCTTGAGCGTGTAACACTACATATATGCATGCAGACAGACAGACAGACGTACGTACGGTATATTTCATATCAAATTCCTAAAATTTACTTTCCATGTTATCTCTCACCTAATCTTCCCAATTAAAATAAATCGGATCATATTTGCTTGAAACTGTTAGTGGCAAATAGGACATAATTGCTGAACTCCAGGAAACACAAATTTGTAATGTATACTCACAAAAAAGCTTTGGCCCATTTTCTATATCGCAGCCATTTTATCAAAGGCTGTTTATTTATTGGCTCGCTCAGCGTTTTGTTGGTGGCATCAGGGATATTGAGAAGCACTTTGAAATTACACTCTTTCCAATCAATCTCAGGTTTATTTCAGAATTTAGTTATCAGTATTTAAAACGTATGTAATTCACCAACTAAACATGCAATAAGTGGCTGCGGCTAATGTTTATAATCCATATTTTTAAAACAAATAGTTTTTGAACGAATTCACAATAATCTCAAAGTAGATATTTTAAGTTCAAAAGGTCAATAAACTATTTGTAATTCCAATCAAATTTAAATAAATTATTCTTCTCAAATTATAAATGAACACAACAGTTAATGACTACGCAGACTGAACTTGAAAAAGGAATGAATACCTCGTGTTATATATAATGATATGACTTGACCTGAGAGACAATAAAATATCCAGGATGTGGGTCATATGTTCTCTTCCAGAACATTCTAAGTTTGTAAATTAGGTTAGGCCTTTAACTCAGGTCGAAGTAAATATCTTTGAAAATAATGACTAAAGTCAGATAGAATAGAACTATACCCTCAATCATGGACAAAGGTCGAGCACGCAATATAAATTAAATATACATAACATCCCGCTTCGAGTTTCTAATATGTTATCAAGAGATGATTCTTTCCTGTGCTTCCTATTGATGCTAATGGTGTTAACACCGTCAACACTTGCACGCCACCGCCACTAGAACAAAAGCAACACCATCACCACTAACACGCCACCGCCACTAGAACAAAAGTAACTACTACTAATCCTACTTGTTGTACATTTTAGTCGATTCGCAAACGAACGCCAAAAACTCACAGAGGAAGCATTTTATGTATTAGTACAGTTGTAAAACAATGTGATATGGTTTTATTAACAGAAATGATTATTATAAAGAAATCATGCCAAATTGCCCTCATTTTTCTACCATGGGAAGTTATAAATTGTATGTGTAGTTTTTAAACCATATCACAAAAATTACACCTGTTTAGCTTCTCTTTATTAAATAAGTTATTTTACAAGTGTGGACCTGTAAAGTCTGGGAATATAATGAAGTAAATAGCTTTTCAAATCACCACTTATGTGGCTTCTAATTGGTTAAATCAGTAACGACGTAATTATAAATGCTCACCTTAATTGCTCCCTAGGAAATATCTGGAAACCTTCGACCAAAAATTATTAAAAATATGTTATAGATGTCAATTTTAAAGGAGGAAATTAATAATTACAAACAAAAGTTTTATTATCCCCTTGCATTATTATGTGCTTGCCTGTTTTCTTCATGGTCGAGTCTGAATTATTCTGGTCTACATCTCTTGAAATTTCCTTTGTTTACCCGACCGTGTGTAATATAGGTAGTATTAACACACCAGACTGGTTTACGTGTAAAATAGGTAGTATTAACACACCATACTGGTTTACTCTATTTATAATGGATAATCACCATGAGAAAGTGTAGGCAGCAAACGGAATATGGAAAAGACATATATCATATTTTTACTGGATATGAACAACGTATAAGATTTACATTTTTTTAAGGATTTGCTATTCGTGTCCTTAAATGACTTGCATTGAAATACCGGATACGTCGATCAAATTCAATCTCAATTGTGCGCTAATTCGACTTTCATTGAAACTTGTATTAGCCTAATAAATTTCAGATGTACTGTATATAAAACGTGTTACACAGAGAAACACCATACATACACCTACACCATGCTACACAGAGAAACACCATACATACACCTACACCATGCTACACAGAGAAACACTGTATATGCACTACACCACACAGTATGATTGTGAGTGCTTTCAAATATGCTGTTTATTTTATTTATGCAAATAAAAATAGTATTGACGATCCCCAATTCACTACACACTGTCGTCTTTCATTTGTCACCTAAACAACATTTGTATTTCTTTTTTGCTTTCGTGTGTAGATGTTTCATAAGAGAACATGTACACACAAATGCATGGAAACTGCAGTGCCTCACATACCCTCTGCTTGCAAGTGTGACGTGTGAACTTTGCATTCTTTATAGACCACATATCATTGAAACAAACTTTTATCCATATTGGTGCAATATTTATTAAGATTTACTTTTCAAGTTATACTTTGAAACTATTATTCTATGTAGAAAGTTAGATATAGCGGGTTAAGTGAAATAAAAGTATTTATTTTGAGCAGCTGCATCATTTTCATCAAAATAACTTGCATTGGAATGCACTAATAGACGTTCGTCAAAGAGAACTCAAGAAACTTTCCATAAAGGAGAGCTAACGGTAGGGTTCGTACCGGTCCCAATTCCTAATGAAAGGATAGAGATGTCATTGCTACATGTATTATTTTTATGTTCAAATTAGACAACAGATTCATACACCAAGTCTCCAACCCAAGAATGGTTTTTCCTTTGTTTTTGTTTTTTTCTTCTTCCTTTGACTTTGTATAGACTGGTATGCAATATGAGACTGTAAAGAATGGTATGCAATATCAGACTCTGTAAAGAATGGTATGCAATATGAGACTGTAAAGACTGGTATCTAATACGAGACTAAAGACTGGAATGTAATATGAAACTCAAAAGACTGGCATGTAATATGAAACTCTGTAAAGACTGGTATGTAATATGAGACTCTGTAAAGACTGGTATCTAATACGAGACTAAAGACTGGTATGCAATATGAGACTGTAAAAACTGGTATGCAATATGAGACTGTAAAGACTGGTATGAAATATAAGACTCTATCAAGACTTTCACGTAATATGAGACTCTGTAAAGACTAGTATGCAATGTGAACCTCTGTCAAGACTTTCGTGCAATATCAGACTCTGTAAAGACTGGTATGCAATATGAGACTCTGTAAAGACTGGCATGTAATATCATCATCATCATCATCATCATCATCAGTCCCGTAGTCTGGAAGACCGTTGGGGCACCGCACAAGATCTAACAACCAGCTTCCTCCATTCCTCTCGATTTTCCTTCATTCTCAGTGAGTAACAGTGTCAAGCCTGTCCACTTTCGAATGTTATCTTCCCACCTCTTTCTTTGACTGCCTTTCTTTCTTCATCCTTGTACAGTGCCTTGTAGGATTGTCTTGGCAGGTCCTGATGATCGTGGGACATGCCCATACCACTGCAGTTTCCGTTTTTTCACTATGATCAGGAGGTCATCGTGAGGTCCAATGGCTTGTCTTATCCTTTGCCGTATTTCTTCATTGGTGATATGGTCTTTCTATGTGACACCGAGGATCTTTCGGAAACATCTCATCTCTGTAGCCTGTATCCTTTTCTCCAAGTCCGATGTTATGGTCCATGATTCGCAGGCATAGAGAAATATGGAGATCAGCAGAGAGTGCCTCAGTCTGATTTTTTAGCTGAGTGCGATGTTCTTGTCTTTCCAGATGGGCTTCAGTTTTGTCAGCGCTGCTGTTGTCTGTGCAATCCTGGAGAGTATTTCAGGCTTCGATGCTTCATCTGTTACAGTTGCCCCCAAACACTTGAAGCTGTGGACTGTTTCTAGCTTTGTACCTGGGACCCTGATGTCAGCGATGATGCCTTTGATGTTGTTGGTCATCATTTTGGTCTTCTCTGCACTACTTTCCATGCCATGGGCTGCAGAGGTTTTGTCAAGGCTCTCTACTAAGCTAGCTAATTCTTGCTCATTTCCTGCTAGTCCATCAATGTCATCAGCAAAACGTTGATGATTGTTCTTCCTCAGATGCTGACTTTCCCTGTATGATTATGAAGCGCGTCTGCTATGATTCGTTCCAGAAAGGTGTTGAATAGTGAGAGAGAGAGAGAGAGAGCGGACAGCCTTGTCCGACTCCGACTGTCGTTCTGAACCAGTCCCGTATGCTGCCGTTGAAGTATACTGCAATGGTGGCCTTGTCATAGAGGTACTCTATTACTGTGATGAGATTGGCATTGATATTGTACAGTCTCATGATCGCCCACAAGGCTGCATGCCCTACCCTGTCAAATGCCTTGAAATCTACGAAGACGTGGTGCAGATCTTGCTGGTGTTGGAGGTACTTCTCACACAATATCCTGAGGTTGAAGATCTGCTCTGTTGTGATGTGTGATGCTCTGAATCTCATCTGCTCCTCGGCAATGATCTGTTCAGCCTGTGGCTCTAGTCTGTTCATCAGTATCCTTACCATGACTTTGCTTGAATGGCTTATAAGACTAATAGTACGGTGGTTTTGACACAGTTGCAAGTTGGTTTTCTTGGGAAGGGTGACGATCAGTGATTGGGTCCAAGGCGATGGCCATACTCTTGTTTGCCATATCTTGTTGCAGATGTTTGTGAGGGCGCTAATTATTGCTTCTCCCCCACCTTGGCTTAGTTCTGCTGGGATGTTGTCCACTCCTGATGACTTACACTTTTTCAGTGATCTCGCTGTGGCTTCTACTTCTTCGCGAATGATAGGGCGATTGTCGTTGTTAGTTGCTGAAGGGACGTTCAGTACCTCTGGATCTATTGTGGCTCGGTGGTTGTAAAGTTCTGCGCAGTACTCTGTCCATCTTTTCAGAATATATTTTTCTTCTATGAGGCAGTTTCCGGCTTTGTCCTGTAAGGAGGTAACCCGCTGTTGTTTTGTGCTTGTTAGAACATGTACCATTTGGTATGCCTTCCTGCTGTTGTTCCTTTTCAAGTTTCTCTCAATGTCTTTGGACATTTCTTCTATCCAGTTCTCTTTTGCTTTATCAATCTTTTTTTTTTACTTTCCGGTTGACTGACTTGTACTGCTCTGCCCCTTTTGTATCGTTCCTTTTCTTTTTCATTTCCCTCCTCTTGTCACACAGGTTCAGAACCTCAGCTGTGATCAAGGGTTTCTTGACTGGGCAATGTCTACTGAGGATATCGCTGGCTGTTTCGGTCGTTGCTGTATTGAAGGTGGTGATCAACGTGTCCATGTCGGTATAGTCAGCATCGAGGATAGTGAGCGGTGCAGATTTCCCACCAATCATTGCCTGGAAGACTTTTATTACTTCAGGATCATTCAATTTCTCGAGATCAAATTTTATTCTCGTGTGGCTCTCTTTCTTGACCTTCTTTAGATATCGCCTGAAGGTCATCATCACCAGATCATGGTCACTTCCTATGTCCACTCCGGGAAAGCTTTTAGTTTTGGTGATGTTTATACTTGACTGTAGGTGCCTCTTCACCATGATGCAGTCGATCTGACTGTGATGGTGCCAATGGTGATATTGTTCCTGAGCTCTGAGCACCAGTCAAATATACTTTCCACCTCCGCCCTGGTGCACGACGGAAGACGCGGGCCTTGTTGAAACGGGCGACGACCGAGCCGGTATGAGATGGGTAATGGTTGTCATTTTTCATGTGGTGTGTCTAGGGCAGCTGTCGCCTGGCGGAGCCCAACCCTCTCCAGGCCTGACCTCTGTACTATGAGACTCTGTAAAGACTGGTGTGTAATACGAGACTCTGTAAAGACTGGTATCTAATATGAGACTGTAAAGACTGGTATGTAAGATGAGACTGTAAAGACTGATATGTAATATGAGACTCGGTAAAGACTGGTATGCAATATGAGGCTCTGTAAAGACTGGAATGCAATATGAGACTCTGTGAAGACTTTCATGCAATATGAGACTCTATACAGACTAGTATGCAATATAAGACTATCAAGACTTTCATTTAATATGAGACTCAGTAAAGACTGGCATGTAATATGAGATTCTGTAACGACTGGTATGTAATATGAGACTCAGTAAAGACTGGCATGTAATATGAGATTCTGTAACGACTGGTATGTAATATGAGACTCTGCAAAGACTGGTATGTAATTTGAGACTGTAAAGACTGGTCTCTAATACGAGACTTTGTAAAGACTGGTATGTAATGTGAGTAGAAGCCAAATTGATATGCTTCAAGTAAAACATGTAGAAAAATGCATGAACGTTTTTATCTATGTGTGTACATATGAAACTATTGTATCATTAGATGTAAACATTTATATATATATATATATATATATATATATATATATATATATATATATATATATATATATATATACATACATATACATATACACGCGCTTTCTCAAAGTTTCTTTATCTGAGACTTCAAACAGTGTTGCTGAGACTTCAGTTGCATCACAACTTTTAAAATAATATTTTTGAAGACGCTGAATATCGACTGTATTAAATTGTACGAAAGTATCTCACCACTCCAAGTACCATTTCTTGTTCACGTGATTGAATCAGTAATGAAACAGGTCCTTTATCAGTTAGAAATAATTTTTTTCAACACCAAAATATCATGCCCACTGTACATATAGTGTTAAATTCTTTCCCACTATCAGTCTATCTTCAGAAAGGTTACCACTCTTAGTTTGTACCCTTAAACAAGATAATTAGATTAGTCTGCAAACAATATTTTGTATACTGGAGCCGAACTCTATCACATTAATACTTTGAAAGCGTGTTTAGTGAATTATGTCCTTTAGCTGACCCCGTATTATACCGCCACGTGCTACGGCATATATATCAATTCAGTCTTTCTTTTACTATATGTATGGCGTTAGTTTCATGTTAATGTACATGGCTAAAAATAACATATACTTTAGACCTTATTTATTATTATTATCATTATTATTATTATTATTATTATTATGATTATTATTATTATTATTATTATTATTATTATTATTATTATTATTATTATTATTATTATTATTGACAAAATAGCATCACAGTATCTAAACTTCCGGTGGCCTAGTGGTTAGAGCGTCCGCCTCGGATGAGGGAGTTCGTGGGTTCGATCCTCGGCCGAGTCATACCAAAGACTTACAAAAATGGTAATAACAGCTGCCTCGCTTGACGCTCAGCATTAAGAGGTTAGTGTTAGGACTGGTCGGCCTGGTGTCAGGATTATGTGACTGGGTGGGACATCATGCTACATGTCTGCGGCATGATGCCCCAGTGGTAAACATCACTATAAACTGCCACACTGCAGACACCGTAGCAATATGACTGAAAAATTGTTAAAGCTACGGTAAAAAATCCAAATCACATGCACACACTCTAAACTTCCAGTGTTGGCTTGCAGACGATTCTTTACAAATGGATCGCTAGCTGTAGCAGTTACCTCATTTGGTTCGAGAAAAAGAAATCCTGCCGAACGAGTGACGAATCAGCATTATGATGGATAATTTCCAGTGATGATAAAGTACACTGTAATTCACTTCCATAAAAAAAATCATTTCATACATTTCGATAATAAATTACATTTAAACCTTTGAAACAGAGTCTATCTGCTATCGTGTATTGATATCCGTTAAACGACTCACTTACATCTGCTTGTAAGTCACATGATCGCGTTTAAGCCTTCCTTGTACTTAACAGTTGTTGCATATCACCATCTTCTCTAGCCAAGGTTCCGATGTGTTAGCCATATATACACCTTGGCGTATCAAGCAGATATTTCTGGGCTTCGAATCTATGAATTTCATTGGATGCGGCGGCAAGCCACCGAATCAAATCAAACTTAAGACGTTCAAATTTTAAAACTGTTCCTACATAATCGAGACAAGTAGAGCCCACAACTTGAATGGACTGATAAATAATTTTCCAGTGCCGGTCCGTGTTTGCACAAATACACTTCACTTAAATACACCTGTAATGGCTTCCCTCTGGTACATAGTCATATTTTCGATGTTTAACTTCCAAAGTATCCCTTTTAGGTTAATTGCCCCCACCAATTTCGGCCGATGTACAATGTACCACGCTGTTGGTTAGATGGCATTACACAATAAGGGAGGCAACTCATGAAATGCAATAGATATCGCTTGGGCAAAGCACCAATATATATGTTCGATCCGCCAAGGTGTAGATAGGATTATCATTTCGGAACTTTGGCTATCGAACATGGCACGTCGCTAGCATAATTCTAAACAAAAATACTGGATTGTATATACTGATACTTGACCTATATATATATATATATATATATATATATATATATATATATATATATATATATATATATATATATATATATATATATATATATATATCTGTGCTACATTAAACTTTTTTGCTCTCAAAATGTAACATCATAAAAATATTTCAATGCGTTATTCTTATTCTGTATTTTTTAGTCGAAAATTCAAATCAGTTTTATCATTGATAGTTTCAATATCAGAACTTTCGAGACTTCTCGACTCAGTCGTTTCCTTCCGTTCTAAATAAACGTTTGTAGTTGCAATTCACCTTTCCAAAAAATTTAATGTCTCATTTTATCAGACCTCTCGCTTGGCTCTGTGAGATCTCAACTATTCGAGGAAACCACTGTTTGGCATAGATCTGGTTGAACGAGAGTAAATCATTGGAAGCTAATCACTCCAGATATTTCAGAGAAGGATGAAAGATGTGGCTGGCATTTTTTTAAATGCTAGTTACTCGCTTGTAGACATTTATGCATCATACAATAAACTTTGATAATATCTTTTTATTTGTATGCTTTTTAATATTTTCTCTCACATATACTTTGCTAGATTAAATTTGGGCATAAGGTTATTAATCTAAATTCCTATCCAAAAAATAGTATATGTTTAGAATACTAACTTTCGAGCAAAAAAAGACTTTAGTTTTAAAGGGAAAGCCTGAAAAAAATGGTCTCTGTGGATCCATGTTCGTTGAAGAAAATGTTAGTTGTAGCTAAAGAAATAACATGTCAGAACTATTTAAATTCGTTGATCTATTTACTTTTTACTTATGTCGTGTTTATGTAAAAACATTAAAGTTAATAAATCAGACGTTGTGGTCATATAGTACTGGTATGGATTAAGAAATGCAAGACTTTCTTGTCGGACAAAAATGCTGGACTTTCTTAGTCTATATCTCGGAGTCTTATAGAATGCCAGTGGGGATTGAAGATAAATAATAAATTAAGCTGTTCGTTCAAGACAAAAAGCTGGCATCTGTATTCAGTTAACTTGATGCATTTATTGTTTAATTCTAGAAAATAGGCACATAAGTAATGTTTACCAAACGACAAAAAGGAAAGTAACCGGCAACCATTTCCGAGTCAGAATTAGAACATGATAATGAAAAACTTATTGTGCGCTTAAGGCAGAAATTAACTGTGCGTAGAACACATTTAATCAAAGATGGCACTTCCTCAGCTGTCACAGGTTACCACAATAATACAAAGATATGCTATAAAGATATGATATAAAAATATATCTCTTAAAACTGGCCGTGTCGTTAGATAAAGACTGCATAAAAATGTTCGTAGCTTAATGAATACTTCTGTAAGAAATAAAAACAAAATGAGAATGCAGTTTTCACTTTTCGTCAAAAACAAATTGGTTCTTTACCTGACTCCTTGAAGTTTCTCGAAATACTCTTATGAACAGCCCCATAGTATATCAGTATACCAACATCTTATTAACAAGGAATGTCTTTCAACATGTGGTGTGTGTTTCTAATGCTTTACTGCGCATTTACGTTTAGGAAGTAGCCAAGTTATCATCGAAAACCTCTTTACTCTTTGCTTTCTGGTATGCACCTAATTCAACTTTGCGAATAATAATCATCCACACTGATGTGAATTAATATGATTTCAATGCAGTAATGAATGTCAAATGCAGTTTACTGCTACATAACGGTCTAAAATGAGCTTCTACAGCTTCAGAGAACCATATACTATTTACTCGTATCAAAGAGTAAAATTTTTCAATTAAAAGAAGGCAGAATTAAATAATGTCCAAGTAGAAGGAATATTTCTTTCTGAAGTACACATCAGTTTGCTGTCCATGATCCAATGTGGAACCACCAAGGACACAATTTAATTGCTGAATTGTCTGAATATGATATTCTTGAAATGAAATATAATTTTTGAGAGAATCATGCCAGTTTTATACTCTGTAAATTCTATTTCAAACTAGTTCTACAAAATCAAATACGATCAATTTGCGCATTAGGCGCTGCAGCCTGGAGGTATACACGTCTTTACTTGGAGACACTGTCAGCAAGTTCTAATGTATTAGCTGCCATATTAGGTGTTGTGGTCGATAGTCATAAATGTCAGTACTGAAAGTCAAAGATCCTGTCAGATCCACTTGCTTAAGGTAATGTTGGCCACAATTTCATTGCGTTCAACACAGAGTTATATAATTCCAGCTGAGAATTGATAGCCTAATCACAAACATTAAACCCGTTATTAAATAAAGCTACATTAAAATAATTATTGTAAAAAAAACTTGAAGTGCTTGATATAAAAAGTGAAACTTTTTTGCCTGCCAAAAGTTTCAAAATGTTTAATTCAAAATATATTGCACTAATCACAAGACGATCAGTGTCTGTCTCTCTCTCTCTCTAATTAGGTCTACATTCACGATGTGCATGCACGCTTGCTTTAATTGTATGCAACTGGGTGTATCAAATATTTTACATGGAATGTAATTTCGTTTAAAGGTCATTGAATTATTTAAATTTATTCATGTCGAGTAATTAGATAACCCATTCATTTTTGTTTAATGTTCATTTACATATAACAACGCCTAGGACCGCCAATGTTTGAATTGAAAACGGAAAGGATGTCAACGTACAAATTTCTGTTTACGATACAGATTGCCCATTCTGCTTTACATCGCTTCAAGAAGGTTCTTTGTATTAACCAACTATAAAGTTTTATATATACACACTGTCTTGTTCCGCTTTAAGCATAGCAATAAATCTCCCTACGTATACGGGTTTGAAAACCAATGTAGAACCCATTTCACCTGACAGAATGTAGCCAAAAGCTCGCCTGACGTTCTAAATCATTTATGAAATTTAGTAATTTTATCTCAGTAAACATGTGTATTAACTGGAATGGTTTCTGTTTACCCAATCACTATGGGCGTATGTAAATTGTTATGATGTAACATGCAATGCAACCAGCAGATGGCGAAACAAAAGAGAATCGCATTAGTGCTTTTGAAAATGAGATCCATTCTGCTGGACTGTATATGGTTACTTTTTATCCTTTGTTGTAGACATGGAGTCAAGCACATACTTGAAGTATAAAAAGAACACTAAACTATGGCTGGGGAGCAGAAGAATATGAATAGATTCTTTGGGCCATGAAAATAATATCCGAAGTTTTAAATTGTTTATGACTTGCACAAAATATTACGAGATACTTTTGAAAAGACAAACAAGCTGTATCTAAATGTAGAAATTAGGAAGTGTACAAACAAGCTATCAAGACAGCTCGTACTACACACGCTATCTACTAACATGGATTTACTTCTAACTCAAAATGGCTCAGACGTATCTATTGTCAAAAATCAAAAACTTCTTGGTATCTACATTGATCAACACCTCAGCTGGAATGCGTATATCGATCACTTATGTGCAATGGTAGTCAAAAGAATAACTCTCTATTAAAATTGCTTTCAAAATTGTTACCTCCACAATCACTTGAAATTTATTTTTCGGGTTATATACTAATAGTAATAGATTACGGCTGTACCATATGGGGAAACACATCAAAGTATGATCTGTCCAGAACTGATAGACTCCAGAAAAGGCAGCCCGAATAATACTGAAACTTCCTGTTATGACTCCCTCAAATGTTTTGTTTTCACGCCTGAGATGGCTACCTATACAAAAACGTATTCTTTATTTTAAAGGAATCGTGACATACAAGTCTTTAAACGGTCTTTCTCCAGATCATATCTCTAACATAATTGAACTAAGATCATCGAATACTGAGCGTAATCTCCGATCGACGACAAACAACGATCTCCAGATTCCTTGGTCGAAAACCAATCATTACAAAAGCTCATTTTCTGTATCAGCAACTACTGTATGGAATTACTTACCAATGAGGATACGTAATTAAACGTCCCTTGCTTCTTTTAAAATATCATTAAAGAAATTCCTTCTAGACCAGCTGGAATGATATATTAAAAGCTCTGAATAGAAAACTTTAAAATCATATCCATAATTGATATATATTTGTATGTTTCCCAGTATAGTCACACATATTCATGTCAAATATGTACGAATGAGTGTGCGACGATACATGGTTATGTGCATGAACTTCTATTTTTATTTTTTTATTACAAAAACTGAGGACCACATGGCAGATGGGTCAGCCATGACCAAATGTGTTATCCTCGTTAAAGATAGTTCATTATTATTATTATTATTATTATTATTATCAAGACAACTAGTACTACACAAGCTATCAAGACAACTCGTACCACACAAGCTATCAAGACAACTAGTACTACACAAGCGATCAAGACAACTTGTACTACAAAATATATCAAGACAACTCGTACCACACAAGGTATCAAGACAATTCGTACTACATAAGCTATCAAGACAACTCGTATTACACAAGCTATTAAGACAATTCGTACTACACAAGCTATCAAGACAACTCGTACTAAATGTAGAAAATAGGAAGTGTACATAACCTAGCAAGACAACTCTTAAAGAATAAACTGAAACTCTGTCTGAAAAAAACCAATGGTTTAGGTTTTGTAATTGAGGCAAGGGAAGCTGGATAAACCAGTTTCAAGAAAGGTACCAGTGCCTCTGCCAGCAACAAATGTTTGAAACAGCACAAACATACGTAGCTTGTACAAAATGTTATATAAGGCATCCGTGACCTCAATTACAACGCTTTAGGGTTCGTTCAGTTAGGGTCACAGGACATGTCTGTTTTCCGCATTGTATTACACTATGAGTGAAGATGTGAATTCGCTAGAAAAGATTGGAAATATACTATTTTATCCCACAGGAACTGCAATTTGTTCTCTCCAATGGACTCAGACTTAATAAGTTTTTCAAACCTATCACTTCTATTTAGGCATTATGGGATTGCAGACTACATGAAAGATTTACCTACTTCCGAAACTGAAGAACATAACAAGCAGCAATACCACGCACCCCCTAAACTGAAGAGTCGACAAGTGCTCCAATAAACATAGGCAATTTTACGCTTTGCAAACACACATATTTGCACATTTCTTCTACGAAGAATTGTGCTTACTTTAAATTACGATCAAGAGATATAATAGACTGACCTTAGCAAGTCATGAAAGTAAACAAATTAATAGGAACACGTGTTTTGGAACTAACTTGCTTCTCTTAGCATACAGACGTGACCTCGGAGTTGGTCGGTGTAAGGATAATATCCAGAATTGGACAGTAAATCAACAGACAGCGGAGACGGAAAATGAGCAGCAATGGTACAGAGTGCATTGGACCATGAAATAATATAAGCTTGTGTCGATGTTAATTAATATTGGTTTGTCGAGGCGATAGGATTGACCTAGTATTGTTTAACGATGGTTTTATTCATATCGCAATCAGACCAATAAGCAAGAAAAATGTGTCCTTTAGTACGGTTAGCCTTTCTGACAACACAATGTTTTGATAGGTTCAAAGGGTGATTTTTCACATATTATCACAAGAACATTCTTAAAAGTTGTGGCAAAAAATAATATTAAATACAGTGGATATAAGACGAGTCCAACTGCAAACTACATAGACCCAAATCTGCAATCGCATAATACTCAGACAGGTATGGGTCTGTGCCTTTTGATAGAAGTAATTAGTAGAACAAAAAGGACAGACCCTGAACTGCATTATGTTACGGCGAATCAGGATCTTTATCGTATGCAGTTCAACTGGACTTATCATTGAGTACATAATGTAGGTATATTGCGTAAATTAATTCTCATATGGTCCATTCAGTTCAACGGAAAAGAACATATATAATAAGTAACAACATCCTGTCAGTCGTTTGTAGAAATCCCACTGTTGCTTTGTTGTTGTTTTTTTACACTGGTGGTGGTGAAGTACAAAACAACTCTGAAAATAAACGTATCTTATATTATGTGACGTAATTATTGAAAGAATCATTTCTTTTGATTTGTATCTTCCATCATGAAGAGTTTCCAGTTAGACGCTTTGGTGATGCGTTAATGGTACGACAGTATTATAAAATCAGAAAGAAGACTATTGAAATAGATCACTGTTAGCATTTTCCTTACATTTTGTCCTCCAACAACAACTGAGAACCAACCACCTACGATATTAGTCAACTTAGAAATGCTACAATTTTTTGTAAATCCTCACATAAATGTTAAAGTGCCTTCTGTAAGTGAGTGAAGTGGTAAGCTTTTTTTTTCTATTTTCAATTAATATTGAAGAACTGCCAACTATAGCGTTTCAGCCCGCCTTAGATGAGGGGAAACAAACTTTGGTTTTCATTTCAAACTGATTTAATAAAATGTTTCATCGGGTTTAGCAGCAAGGAGTATGAGACGCAAAAGAGAACACGCTCGTTTGTCCTACAATTATCAATTGTAGGGAATTGCTAACAATGGTCTTGTGTGTGTGTGTGTGTGTGTGTGTGTGTGTGTGATTTAGGTTTTAACGTAGCTTTAACAATTTTTTCACTCATATCGCTACGATGTCTGCAGTGTGACACTTTATTGTGATGTCTAGCACTGGGGCATCATGCCGCAGACATGTAGTATGATATGTCCCACCCAGTCACATTATCCTGACACCAGGCCGATCAGTCCTAACACTAGCCTTTTAATGCTGAGCGTCAAGCGAGGCAGCTGTTAGTACCATTTTTGTAAGTCTTTGGTATGACTCGGCCGGGGATCGAACCCACGACCTCCAGCATCCGAGGCAAACGCTCTAACCAACTAACAGTGGTCTTCGTTGCTACTCTAAAATACAAACGTTAAAATACTATACAATTTGGCTTATTGTTCTTACATATCTCGTGAGAGCAAGTAAGTTTTTATTTCTAAGTCATTAATGCTGTTTCAGCAATCTTTGTTGAAATTGTTAAGCACATTTCCATCATGCCAACAGGAATTTATTTCAGAAATACGCTTAGCACCTTTTTCCCGCTGCAGTCATCTCAATAACTCATTTGTCCCTTACCCAGCTATTAACGTGCCTTTACATTAACGAGACAGCTACGTAACTCTTAGTGTCATCTATAGTAAACGTTTATTTGAATAATGGTGTACTGATCATACAGTAGAAATAGTGTTATTTGATTGCAACAGATTCCAAATCTGACATTTCATTTCCTCTAGGATTCTGTATGTTAGTATAATGAAAGGGAATAGATCAGAAATAGGGACACAAACTATAGAGATACATTTTGCCTGACCTAAATGTCTAGATTGTATAGACTCCGTGCAAAAGAGGCAACACACCAAAGGAAGAAATGGGGTGATCAGTTCTTGTTAATCGGGTGAGAGAAAAAAAATTAAAAAGAAATATTACTGTAATAATTTTTTTCAACATCATTTATTTGGTGCCTAAACCAGATAGTCGATTTTATGGAGATTCCAGAAATAGACATGTCCCTGATATAAAGAAATATTACTGGAACTGCTTTCATTTCGTTAACCTGGTACGTGTTGTAGCTGGAAACACTTCAAAGGTATAAGGAGACGTTATATTTCAAGGCAGACCATGTGTCTAGTTGATATGATGTGCTATAGTTAAGTGCCTTAATTAAGTAATGTTCCCCTAATAAAAGATTTACCAATTTGTAGTAGACCCATACATCCATTTAGTTTATGAAGCTTAGAGCGGTCGGTCAAAGACAGAATCCATTCATGCTTCGTTTAGTTGATGAGAAAATGTGTACTGTATAATTCTCTTAATAAAAAGCATGACACAGGATATGAAGTACTACTAGATTTGTGTATCGTTTTTCCAAAATATATTAATCAGTGTTTGGAATGAAGTGTACTTCAATATTCGTGATGATAGGCACATTTGAAAATGGAGGTTTATACATCTATAATAGGATCTTTTTCTCATCTTTTGTTTCTATAGAAAGACTCATTTGACCTATTACGATTATATTGTTTATGAATATCCTCTCTCTCTCTCTCTCTCTCTCTCTCACATGTAATAACATAATAACATGCCACCAGGGCAAAGCAAACTTAAATTAAGCTTTAAGAGAGACAGACAGACAGACAGACAGACATGCAGAGAGAGAATGTGACCAAGAGATGACGATTTATTGATTAGTGTGGACCAAACGGTTTCCAAAGTGATCATCATGTGGCTACTACAGCATAACTACTGAAAACTCTGAGCATGTGCGAAAGAATATGGCCCTATGTGAAGCAATGCAATTGAGTATCAGTTCTGATGGATGTGGAACAGCATTTTGCATGTGCTGGTTTCGAGTATTATCCCAAATTGATGTTGAACGGCGCTTTGCATGTGTAGGCATATCAGTACTGACAGATATGGAACAGTGTTTGCATGTGTAGGCTTTGAATATCAGTCGTGGTGGATATAGGACAGACCTTTGAATGTATAGGCATTGAGTATCAGTCGTGATGGATACAGAACAGTGCTTTGCATGTGTAGTGTGGGCATTGAATAATGAACAAAGTTTTTCATGTGTAGGTACTGTGTATTAATTATACCGGCTATGGAACGGCGCTTTGCATGTTTTGTCATCGAATATCAGGCGTGACGGATATAAGCAGGGCTCTGAATGTGTAAAGTAGGCATTGAATATTAGTCGTGATGGATGTAGAACAGAGATCTGCATCAGTCGAGGGGCCCCGAGTGGCCGAGTGGTCTAAAGCGCTCTCCGTTACGGATCACTGCCATCTCACCTCTGTCTGCATGGGTTCCAGTCTCGGATTCGGCCAATGTGGATATGTGAGAAAGCTTGCCAGTAGCTTCTCGTGGGTCGGTGTTTTTTCCCGGGTTCTTCCTCCACCATTAATACTGGCCGCCATGTATAACCTATCGTGTGCTGAAAAATGGCGTTAAACCCTACAACAACAACAACAACAGCATCAGTCGAGATGGATATAGAACAGCTTTCTTTGCATGTTTAGACATTGGGTATAAATTCTGACGGATATGGAACTGCCTTTTGCATGCGTATGCATTGAAAATCAAGCGTGAAGTATATGGATTGAGCCTTTTTGCATGTATAGGTATTACTTAAGCAATCGGCCATTTCAATAAGACTTGTAATTACTGGCTCAAGGAAATAGTAGATATTATCCACTATAAAAAAATACAAAATTAAGCCTCTCTTCTGATATATTACTTACATTATTAAATAATGATGCGATTTACAATTATCTACACTCGACATAGATACTCATCATATCTCACCTGTAAAACCTTTGAAAATATCTCGGAGGGCGTTAAGATACTTTCATCATGGGAATCATAATTAAAATGGCAGTAAAACTGGCATAATCCTCCCTCCCCACTGTCATAACAACTGTTATTAATACAAGCATGGCCATTAAAACCCCGTGATTTCACGATAACCGTGATCTCACGATAACCGTGATCTTAAAATCCATTAGGAAAGATTTCCAGTCTTAATGTACATAGAGGTCGATAAAATTTATATACACGCATTCGAAGACTTTCCCCGAAGATGAATAATATTTAGAGATAAATTAGCCAAGTCCTTATGTTGTCGTGCATTACACAGCTTCTCAGCGTCTTTATCTCTTAACTTTATAACATATCCTAAGGATGAAAAATATGATTTCGGCTATGAATAACGAGGGACAAATAACTGACTCAAGTAGATTTCGTATACTAACATACAAACCTGACGGATTTGTCACATATTCTTGATTTGATTGCCGCAAAAATTATTATTGTTAATAATAATAATAATAATAATAATACATGTCAGTATTGCAGCCAAGCCAGAGAGGTCTGTTTTCGTTGGTATGTCCTTTATACTTTATAATATTTTCCTACACCGATTTGAACAACACTACATACGCGTAACTATAACGGCAATAGGGTACAAATAATGGAACAGGAACATGTTGAGTCTAAGCTGATGTTTCAGTCTGATTTACTCTCTCTCTCTCTCTCTCTATCTATCTATCTATCTATATATATATATATATATATATATATATATATATATATATATATATATATATATATATATATATATATATATATATATATATATATATATATATATATATATATATATATATATATATATATATTGATTAGAGTTATATTTACTATTAGTGCTAACATGGTTAGAATATCTCATCCATTTCAAAATGACACTGCCGTTCACATTTATTGAACCTTTTTCGTAGAATAAGTAGATATTAATTAACTTTGGTTGCTTTAAGTCAGACCAGAAGCTTACTAATCTAAAATTCCGATAATTTTATCAATATTGATATGGCTATTATGTTGAGCAATATACCCCAGTTCGTATTTGTACTAATAACTATCTACTATCACGATAATATGGACATATTTTATATGTGTTTTTGTACAGGCATACTTACATGGAAAGGAGCAGACGATGTAACTGTGCAACGCTCTCAAGAAAACACTACTGCCTTGTCTATCAAACTGTCAGACTAGAATCTAAGGCATACATTACTTAAAATCCACATGTTCCTGCATCAGGCTTTCAGCGCCTTTCTTTTAAAACAATTTATCGTTTCGTTCTTTTGAGAAGTTTGATTCGAGAGTCCATGTGGGTAGTTCAAGATTTGGGCCTTGATATTTTATCAACTTTTTCTTGGAAAAATTCCGGCTTCTTTGTACAGTCATTTTATCATCTTCTTAACTTATAAGCAAGAAACCAAGAAACTATTTTAAAGCACCAGCTCCTATTTCAACAAGCCCTTTCTTAGGAAAACACCTTTTTCTCAACAGAGAAACTACGTCATCTTCATCATTTCTATCAGTTGGTAGCAAATTTGTCGCACTTTTATCTCAAACCCACCCACCCACCCAAAAAAGTCCGGCATTCTCGCAGCGAAGTGTCGAACTCTGTTCGTGGTTTTCCAGCCTACTGTTTTATAAAATTTCTTTTCAGATGTCTTAATATACCGAAGTGCAGTCAATTGGGACTTTGTGAAGTGAAGCCAATAGGGACTTTGCGCATAAAGTGAAGTGAATAGGAACTTGTGTATAAAGCAAAGGCAATAGGGATTTTGTGGTGTCAAAACTAGTTTCACGGTGATACATCGTAGCCATTTTTGGGGTTGGCACTCCTTCGACCTCTATCTATGAGAAACTATTAGCCTCCGTGTGTCCCCCCCCCCCCATGCCTTATCCGAAATTGTCAAAGGCTTTTATGTGTTTTTGTTCGCAGCCACTTGCACTTTTCCATATACCTTTAATCTCTCTTTTGTTGATATTTGTTTGTTGGATGGAATTTGAAAACTGTTCATTTGCCACACATTTCAGCACTTCGTTATTATTCAACAGGTAATTTAGTCTCAGCAGAATTCTTTGGCTGACATCATAAAGGGATCAATAAGCAGCGAGGCGAAAACAGGCAACATAGATTTTACTTCATGCATCCTTACTGATTAAGCTAGCTACGAAGAGTTTGTATGTGTATGCACAACTTAATAATTACATCTAACAAGAAAATATATCGTTCTTTTTTTTTTGATGGACACATATTTATCGTTTGAAAATTAATGATTTTTTTTCTAAAATACGATGCAGTTTTGTTTTCGTAACTACACATCCTTTGTTTAAAATATAGGTTTTTATCGTCCACGGTTGAACAGCCACAAAATACATACATATTCAGGCAAGGATATTAAATTTTAAGATACGTGTCTCATTAGTATTCGCTTTAGTCAATTGTACTATTTGTCCGATGTGTAATAGTAATTGTTCAGGAATGATTTTCTTTTGATATAAACAGTAAAGTATTACCGAAATTAGACGACAGCTCCTATTACTAGTCGGGATGTCTAAAACACATTGCTCACTTGGATCAACAATCGTACTAAGCGGGACGTGTCCATACCTTAAAATTGTATGGATAGCAGTCTAACACGGAAACATTTCAAGACATTAATGGACCGATCCAAAATAGCTATGAATCGTGGGAAAACATACCGAATAAATGCGAGTAATCTTCAAGCACTGTATTACCTTCAAATGTATGTGTGACCAAACGTGTTTGCTTTGTTTGGAGGTTGGTGGTTGTTGAAGTACTGTTGTTGATTATGGGGTAATGTACACTTTCATGATTATGTTCCTTTTGGGTAAATGTCCTCAAAAGTACTTTACCTGACTGCAACATGATGAAATTCACAGTTTATCTATCTGCATTAGTTCAAAATAATCCCATAAACCGGAAACTAGGGAAAACATTTTACATCGATTCAAGTCTACGTTTTTCTTAATGACAGAGTGCACAACAGCTAATATTTCAGTTTCTCCATCAGTGAAACGGTGTTAGTAAGGATGTGTTAAACAGTACGGAGGTGGCAAACAGCAATACGTCAATACCTCATGAATATTAAGGATGCAAATGTTTCTGCAGTACACATGTTTTCGCCATATATCAATGATTAAATCTCTAGCGTCAGTATAATGTACTCTTCCTTCGTCGTGGTTTAATGCACATAATGTGTCCATGCAAAATCCTAGGATATGCCCCATAAATTGTATTACAATATGTCATCCTACAGTCATTTTTTCGATCGGCAATATATGTAGATAATGAAGATACTGCTGCAGCTGCTGATTGCTATTATTATTATTATTATTATTATTATTAGTTGCAACAGCAGAACCGGGCATCATTTTGTAAATTAGACGCATTATATGTGTTAATTGAAATGTGTTATAATGAATGATTTATGTAATAAAATTATAAAACGTTTGATGCGATTTTCAAACACAGATTAAATTCCTTATTATTTCAAATCCTCAGCTTATTTGCTTATTTCTGTATTTGCTAAACTTCATAATTGCTTTTAAACACTTTGGTTTGAGAGAACGATTTATGTTTTACTATTTAGTTTGATAAATATGGTTAGTTTGTGTTACAAAGCATTTCTAAACACTAACATTTTTTACTGTGATGAAGTCATACTTACTGAAATCAACAGGTAGTACCGTACCGAATTAGTGCTGTGTTATCTTGAACGTTGTCTAAAATACATATCATTTTTAAGCATTATAGTAAAAAATATGTCAACATAATGTTTCCATTTTATTCGAATATTCTAAAGTCTTTTCCCGTTCCTAATTGCCATATGCCCACGCGCTGAAAAATGTTATTCAGTGTGCGTGAACTCTTCCGTTATATTTTTTCAAAGAAGGAGTAATTTGAAGACAGCATCCTAACGAACATATCTATACAAGCTGCTTCTAGCAATTAAGTGATAAATTGCCGAGCTTAATTCTACAATTGTGTAATTCAGATTTATTCTTCCAAACATATCCCAAATAGCTTTTAATCAAATGCTCGTAATTGCCAGTAAATTGCTACGAATTAAATGATGGCTGTTGATAATGGTTAGAACATTAGATGATAGCAGGGAACAAGAGTTTCGGTAGAATTTATATCTGTTGCATTGGATTGACGATAAGTAGGAACTAGGTACTGCATTCTCGTGCTATTCTAGTATGCCTTCCTATAACCGTTTGTTTTAAAAGTTATCTGTATGATGGATGTTAATGCTCACATCCAATGTGTATTTTGAATGGATCGTAAGTCCGTTTAAAGTATCAGGCTATTATGATTGTATTACACAGCATTTTTAGTGACAGTACAAACTCGCGTAATTTCAAAGATAACTTCAAGACTTATTAACCACATGGATAAATGACACAAATTTATGATTACGATTAATCGTCCTAATTTAATAATCTGTACATATAAGTTTGTTCTTATCCAGTTAAGTAAGATTGGCGGAAATCTTTTAGCCTGGTTGGGTCAGATGGACTATGGGTGGGGTAGGATGGAGATAAAGCAGTAATTCTTTTCGTATTAAATCTGTAACTGTCATCATTGACGTTAACATAAATATGTATTTTGTTACGGTATAGTTGCACTTGCCAAACCGTGTTACGTCAGGTTGCAACGATTTCCGTCTTAAAAATCATATACCGTTTGTAACTGTACCCTGGCATAAACTGGTCATTTGAAGTGGACGTGCTTTAGCTACATTTGGGAGAAAAATCAACAAAGAAATACATATGAATGCTGAAAACAGTATCTAAATAAAGAGATCTAGATGTAGAAATAAAGAGTAATACGCCTGTGGATCCTAAAGATCTGCTGGAAGACCCAAGTCTAAAAGCAATATTCTAGTTTTAATGTAACGGGATATGGTTCCGAAATGATGGTATTCAGACTGAAAGCAATACCAACATTAACACCTCACCCATGTCCTGCAACTAACTATTATTTAATTCAATATATTGGCAATATTAATCCATATACATAAGCAAATTACCGTATATACGCTACTAACTACTCGTCTATATCGTCTATATTGTTTATTATGTGCAAAGCTTCTTTAAGGGCATTAAAGTGCAACTTAAATACAAAACCTAAATAGTGAATCTGCGACCTTCACTCTGTACCAGTTAAAATGGATCCTGATCTTGCGAAAGTTGACACGGAATTACGAGAAAAATACACATCCTTGATCAGTGAACTCTCTCTTGAAGAATTATGCTGCTTCAACAAAATTCAATTCAGAGATAAGATTTGTGCCGACATGTGTATTCATTTACCCAACCATAACAAGACGCCTCTTGAAAGTGCAGCACATTACATCAGTAACATGCTCAACAATGAGGTACAGCGTTTAAAAACTCGAAAACGGAGGCAACAATCAACAAAATCAATACGCCAGAAAGAAAAAGAATCAATCCCAGCCAAAAGTCCTTCTTGCACATTCAAAGAAAGTGATGACCCTAATTTAGAACAGGAAGACGACGAACCAGATGATAATAGCATTGTTGCATATCGCGATACCCTGAACGAAGAACAGAACGAACCAAACACTGGAGACGACAGTATAACACGCTTGAAACAGACATATAAAACATCAAGCAGTGTGTCGACGAATCCAGACTAAAAAACACAGAAACTGTGACTGATAATGAGTTTAAATGTAGTTCTGACTGTAAAGCAATAGGCAAGTCAAAAACAAAATTTAAAATATGACAAGGTGTAACATTTGCATGTCTTGGTATCATGATACTTGTGCTGGTATTAGCAGAACAGACCCAATATGATTCTGGCTCTGTACTCTATATAGAAATATGCCTAAAGACCTTAGAACGATTCAGGCTTCGGTAAATGAAATGCATGCTTGTACAACGGTCATTTTAAACCAAATACAAATTTTGTCAAACAGAATGGAATCAAAATTTGCAAACATAAACGACCAAATATCCAGCATCACAAAACGCATAGCTGTGTACGACAAATCAACCGCACTACAACTTGAAGAAATCAAACAGCAAACACTAGATGCCAAACTTGAAACAAACAAAAAGACAGCTTTATTGTTGAACAAAACACAAAATGCAATCGAATTGCTAAAAACTAATACAAAATACCTAAAGTCAGATAATGAAATGGCCAAAAGCCAGACCGACAGGAGTCAACCAAGAACTGATAAACCAACACGAGCTAATGATAGATACGAACACCCTCAAACAGATCAAAATCGACGTAGTCGTTCTCTTCCAAAACCATCAATGACACTGATTACAGGATCATCTCTCCTGAAAGGTATCAACACCAGAGGACTTTCACGTGAGGTACATATGAAGTCATACCCTGGTGCCACCACTGACAGTCTCAAAAGAGAACTGAACAAACTTGATCTAAATAATTACCATACGATTATTGTACAAGTAGGTGAAAATGACGCCGATAGAGATCTGGAAATAAACCAATTTGAAGTCAAATACATGTCCCTCATTAACCAGTTGCTAGCCCAGGTAGACAATGTCGTTATATCTGGTCTTATTCCAAGACGTGACGTCGATATGACGCAATATGATGACATCCTGATAAATATTAGCAGATCCTTCAACCTGCCATACGTATCAAACCATGACAGCTTTTTGCTAGCGTCGGGTCAGCTACCATCTACTTTCTTTCATTCTGACCTGATCCACCTGAAAGATGCGGGCACAGCAAACCTATTGAAAAATATACATAGTGTTACTCCTGTACTCAAAACAACACCTACCAACGTGAGTAAGCACTACCCAACTGCTCAATATCAACATAAGCAACAGAAAAGCCACAGACTTGCAATGCAAGCCCGAAATGGGTGGGAACAGAATCATCAACATAATACACAGAATACATGGCATGGTTATCGAGGCAGACTCGAACGTTATACAAGGCCTTGGAAAAGTGACACTTCGATCATACAACAGTACGCACATGACAGACGTGGAGTACCAAACTATAATTATAACCGTTAGGTATGTCCATCTAGATACAATGATTATTATACATACACCTCAACCAATAATAAGTATCATGTTTTTGGAGATATTTGTTCCGACGGCATCTCTGTTCAAAGTACAAATTCTAGTTGTACATGCCAAGGTTATGAGGTCTCTCCCACGGACTCGGAAATAACTAATAAATCTGTCTTCATTCCTATAACGACTGAGAAAAATTGAAACTGTACATCCTTTGGTCTGAAAAAGAAAGGTTTGCAACTTGTTAATATCAATGTAAGACACATCTTACCAAAGATCAATGAACTAAGACTAACGATACAAAATGAACCCAACCTTGCAGTAATTGGACTATGCGAAACGTTTCTAGATTGTAATGTACCTGACAGTGCTATCTACCTGACAGTGCTATCTCTATTAGCAACTTTTCCTTGGAAAGACGAGATCGACCACAAGGCATAGGAGGAGGGATAGTCATGTATGTTTTAAATAACTTAACATACAAGAGAAGAACAGATTTTGAAAATTGTACTATCGAATCAATATGGATCGAGTTAAGTTTCCTCAGTAACAAATCACTCTATATCTGCTCAGCATACCGACCCCCAAACTCCCTCTCCTCGTGGACTGACCAATTTGAACACGAGTTAGAGGCTGCTTTATCTTCCAACAATGAAGTAATTATCATGGGAGACTTTAATATTGACCTCATCTCTAATACTAACACTAAATGGCTACATATGATACAACTGCGTGACCTTACACAGGTAATATATGCTCCAACAAGAGTAACAGCATGTACTTCTACTCTGATCGACCACATCTATACTACCCATCCAACCAATCTCTACGAGATAAACGTACCATGTTTCCCTATTAGTGATCACTATCCTATACGTGCAACTCGTAAGCAACAGAGCGCAAAGAAAAACAACTTACACTCCTACATGCAGTACAGATGTTTCAAAAACTTTTCTGAAAATGAATTTCTCTCCGAACTATCACAAAACATTAACGCAATATATTTCCCTAACACAGACCCAGATTATGATTTTTCTAACTGGAATCACTGTTTTCTTACTATCATAAATAAACACGCCCCCATACGCATCAAGAGAATTAAACAATCAAAACAACCAGAATAGTATACTAAAGAAATCGTAGAGGCACAACGCAAACGAAACTACTACCATAAACATAAAGACTTCACAAACTATCGTTTATGGCGAAACAAAGTCAAATCAATCATTGTAAAACACAAACGCTTCTTTTTCAAAGAAGCCATCACATCAAAGTCCGATAACAAATCCATCTGGAATCACTTACGAAATCTAACTTCAACGAAACCTGCTCCTCTAGCTCCATGTGAAATTATAGTCGATGGCACTAAATATACTGAAGAGCTCGATATTGCAAACCAGCTGAACCATTTTTTTTACTAATATCTCCCAAACGCTTGACAAGTCTAAGAATACAGAGCCTAATTTAGACAAACTTACTAAATTCGTGAATGAAAAGGTACCCGATCATGTTAGTTTCAACATTCCCTTAATAACAATAAATGACACTTTTGATATTATAAATAAACTTGACACAAACAAATCAACTGGTCTAGATGGAAATCACCCCAAAACTCTGAAAATGTCGGCTTTATTAATCTCAGAGTCGTTGAAAAAAATAATTAACTGTAGTCTCACTTCCAATAAATTCCCGGAGTCATTGAAGTTAGCAAAAGTATTCGCAATTTATAAGGGAAATTAAAAGAATTACCCATCCAACCTATCTACCCATATCTGTTCCATCCGTACTTTCAAAAATTATGGGTAAACATGTCAGCAAGCATATTTTCAGATATCTTGACAAGTACCAACTCCTTCATAGATCACAATCAGGTTTTCGAAAGAATCATTCATGTCAGACTGCAATGACAAAACTTATAGACCAATGGCTACTAGCAGTAGAATCAGGTGAACTTACTGGTGCAATCTTCATTGATTTTAAAAAAGCATTCCATTTGGTTGACCATTCGGTGCTCATTAAAAAACTTTCAGCCTACAAGTTTTCTCCAAACTTTCTGCCTGTTTCACGTCGTATCTCACAAACAGACACCAGGTTGTTTGCACAGGTAAACATATATCCGAACCAAGTCATATCTTAAGTGGTGTTCCTCAAGGAACTATATTAGGGCCTCTTCTTTTTCTACTATTTATCAATGACTTAGCCTTGTATCCAGCGCACGCTAACACAGATCTTTTCGCTGACGATTCGACATTGGATTTGTCTCATAAATCTCTAGACTCCATTAAAAATAAACTTCAAACCGACCTCAACAATATATCAGTTTGGTGTCATCAAAACAAAATGCATATTAACATCTCTAAAACGAAATGTATGACAACTGGAACAAGGCAGCGTCTATCTACTAACATGGATTTACTTCTAACTCAAAATGGCTTAGACGTATCTATTGTCAAAAATCAAAAATTTCTTGGTATCTACATTGATCAACACCTCAGCTGGAATGCGCATATCGATCACTTATGTGCAATGGTAGTCAAAAGAATAACTCTATTAAAATTGCTTTCAAAATTTCTACCTCCACAATCACTTGAAATTTATTTTTCGGGTTATATACTACCACTGATAGATTACGGCTGTACCATATGGGGAAACACATCAAATTATAATCTGTCCAGAACTGATAGACTCCAGAAAAGGGCAGCCCGAATAATACTGAGACTTCCTGTTATGACTCCCTCAAATGTTTTGTTTTCACGTCTGAAATGGCTACCTATACAAAAACGTATTCTTTATTTTAAAGGAATCATGACATACAAGTCTTTAAACGGTCTTTCTCCAGATTATATTTCTTACATAACTGAACTAAGATCATCAAATACTGAACGTAATCTCCGATCGACGACAAACAACGATCTCCAGATTCCTTGGTCGAAAACCAATCATTACAAAAGCTCATTTTCTGTATCAGCACCTACTGTATGGAATTCCTTACCAATGAGGATACGTAATCAACATCCCTTGCTTCTTTTAAATTATCTTTAAAGAAATTCTTTTTAGACCAGCTGGAATGATATATTAAAAGCTCTGAATAGAAAACTTTAAAATCATATCCATAATTGATATATATTTGTATGTTTCCCAGTATAGTCACACATAGTCATTCATGTCAAATATGTACGAATGAGTGTGCGACGATACATGGTTATGTGCATGAACTTCTATTTTTATTATTTTATTACAAAAGCTGAGGACCACATGGCAGATGGGTCAGCCTTGACCAAATGTGTTATCCTCGTTAAAGATAGTTTGTTATTATTATTATTATTATTATTATTATACACTGAACAATATAGTAAACGCTTTCAACACGATATAGCAGGGGTGCACAACCTGTGGCCCGCGAACGTTTTCTGTTCGGCCCTCAGGGCAAATTAAAACAACACAGAAATCTGGCCCGTGAACAGTAATTATATTAAAGATATTAGTTATTTGCGGCCCTTGAGTGGTCTTAGAAAATGCAATCTGGCCCTTGGCCGAAAAAGGTTTTGCACCCCTGTGATATAGCTTACTAGACTGGAATCAGGGTTATTTTACTCTTGCTTGACAAACCATTAAACTTATCTGATACTCGTGTATTGAGTGTCGCAGTAAAGGAAAAAAGGAAATAGATAAAGAATTTACGTATTGCTTTGCTTTTGGTTTGGTTTAGTGTAGCCAATAGTTTATTTAGTGCTGAGTAAAGTACATTGCCCAATGACACACCACAGTAGCTGACAACTGGTCAGATGGTAGGATTCGAACCCGGCCGCTTTCGGTCGTGAGTCTGGCACGCTAACCACTGAGCTACCGCTGCCTTTCTTACCTGTTTGTAAATGCGACTGTACAAGTATGCAAAGGTGAACATATTATACAGAATAGCAATTTTAGATTAGTTAAAACATTGACTATTTTTTCTTGAAGTTCTCTACGTTATTCGGCTCATTTATTTATTCGCCGACACGGCTCATTTCTAATGTGAGATTATATTGTACACAGTACAATTCATTTTTATTTTGTTCAACTCACGTGACTTCTATTTCTTTTCGCTGCTGAAACGAACAGATATGTTTGTAAACGTGGGCCATAACAGCGGGGACAGCCCATAAAATAAGCTATTTGTATGCATGAATATGTACATATTAACATGTGTTATGCATCAGTTTAGACGAGTTATTTGAGCAAATGGACCTATTTAATAGATCTAGCTGAGTTATATTCCTAAAAACATTTAACAAGTTGGAATCCGAACCATCATACAATGTATTAACTGAACCGATTTTGATTGGTATCTTAATAAATCGCGAACTTAATGCAATCGATGGTATTTCATAATATTTGCACAGAGGTTATTGCCTCCAAGTGTTTAATTAATTCTGGGAATCATCGTCGAGACTTTCAAAGATGTTTATAGAACATTAACACAAATGTGAGAAGCAAGACGATGGTACTGTCATCCTGAATTTGGATAGTATCATTTTCATGTACAAACTCATTGTTTACATCATATGGATTGCAAATTTCTGTAAAACATATACTTTAGCCCCATCTACGTGACTTACAATTGTATTTCAGTTAATGTTTCTTGCCTAATATTATTTTCTTGTCCCTTTAATAATAAACTTTAAATTCATAACTATAGTTAAATACAGTCTGCTAATATTTTGTTTTACTTAATCCAGTATTTTCGTCAGCACAAAACCGAGTCGCATTGCCGATGAAGGCTTTATGCTCCCGGATAGACAGACCGACTGAATTACATGTAATTTCAAGTTGACACAATTATTGATGCAAATAACCAAACTTGTGTGATATTACAACTACTGATCGTGTGATATCACAACTACTGATCGTGTGCCGTGTGTTACTGTCGGAGCAAATGTCAAATTCAGATTTATTACAAAAGAAGATTCTTTAATAAAATATGTTTCAGACCATGGCCCAAAAGAATTGACTTCAATCTTTTTTCTGCTGACGTACTTTCCTTAAATATCTCTTTTACAGCATGACATTGATTCATACACTCACGAAATATCAAAGAGAATTAGATTCTTTCCAACTTCGCCCCATCCATTTATCACAATTCGAATAATAATAATGATAGTAATAATCTGACAGTGCATCCGTTAAACGTTAGAAATTTTGCATTATATGACGAGAGAGAATTTAAATCAATACTTTTACCTTAAATCATGATGCAAACCATACTGCCTAAACAACTGATATTAGATTGAACTTCGATTATAGTAGACGTGTCATAAATCATGATACGATTCCTGAGCGTAGTTTTAATCACTGACATGCATTATATTTAATCACAAATTTTCAGTTAATCATTAAGACAATATATCAATGTTATTCGTGTCTCGCGTCTTCAAACACAGGTGCAATATGTGCACTTAACTTGGTTAATGCACTTTGATAGCACTCATGAGAGAGATAAAACTTTCTAACTTTTCTTCCCGATCAGCCCGTTTGCGTCATTCAGACCTGATAATGTAAAGGTAGACAGCTACAATTCAGTGCAATCTAATAACAGAGTACCTATCTTACAGGTCCCGAAATTCCAAATGTGTGTGTGTGTGTGTGTGTGTGTGTCCTTTTATATGTTTCCTTGACTGACTCTCTCTCTCTCTCTCTCTCTCTCTCTTTAAAATTATGACTTAAATCCACTAAGATCGTCCAAAGGGTGTTTAATGATTAAAATGCCTGACCTCACTTAACTCGAGTACTCTTTCTGGTTTAATATTTTATATTATTATAATTTCTTACTAGCATCATGTTGCTTGAATATTAGATTTCTATTTAGTTATCAAGACGTCTACATTTGGTAAAATGCTAATTAAGATGGAAAGATTGTCAAATTATTTTCATAGTCCATGCACAAGTAATGCTACAGCTGATAGGGAAGTACTTTCATTATCTGCATTTAAGATGCATAATTTTCAACTAAAATGTTTTTGATTCTTGGCCGAATGAAAGTTTTCTAACAGTTGCTTGCTAATATTACATCGGAATCAGTAGCAATGCAACTTTCTTGAATTTAAAACATAATGATGATAGTATTGAATTTAAAACATAATGATGATAGTATTGAATTTAAAACATAATGATGATATTATTGAATTTATAACAATGATGATAGTATTGAATTTATAACATAATGATGATAGTATTTAATTTAAAACATAATGATGATAGCATTTAATTTAAAACATAATGATGATAGTATTTAATTTAAAACATCATAATGATAGTATTTAATTTAAAACATAATAATGATAGTATTGAATTTAAAACATAATGATGATAGTACTGAATTTAAACATAATGATGACAGTACTGAATTTAAAACATAATGATGATATTACTGAATTTAAAACATAATGATGATATTACTGAATTTAAAACAATGATGATAGTATTGAATTTAAACATAATGATGACAGTACTGAATTTAAAACATAATGATGATATTACTGAATTTAAAACAATGATGATAGTATTGAATTTAAAACATAATGATGACAGTACTGAATTTAAAACAATGATGATAGTATTGAATTTAATACATAATGATGATAGTACTGAATTTAAAACATAATGATGACAGTACTGAATTTAAAACAATGATGATAGTACTGAATTTAAAACAATGATGATAGTACTGAATTTAAAACATAATGATGATAGTACTGAATTTAAAACATAATGATGACAGTACTGAATTTAAAACATAATGATGATAGTACTGAATTTAAAACATAATGATGACAGTACTGAATACAAAGATATGTGTGCACACCTTAGTACTCAATGAGATGAAAGAAAGAGGAATTTTTTATGTTCGTGCGTTTTTTATCAAGAATTTTAAGTAGATTTGGTGAACAGAATACGCTTAACTACACAATATTAATTTACCGAGTCTGGTCTGGTCCAATGAGTTTATCTCTGTCTATAATCTTGCACTTATCAGCGCTTCTTTCCATAACAAGTCGAATTATTTCTCTGCTGTTATGTTTCATCCTAGTTTTAATTAAATTACCCCAAGCCTGTCAATTATTTACTGATTTATGATGACTACTATCAGTCCAACGTTATAGTCTCTTCTAGTCTTGGTCTATCAATCAGTGAATTTTTGCCAGCATATAAACATGTCACTTGAGATGTATTTTCATTCAGAATCGGGCCTTTGATCTTTTCGTTTGGTACTTGGAAACAAAATTGCTAGATGAGACCCTGTTTTGATAGAAAGGTACAGTAAAAATAGCATTTAACGCTGACCTTAGTGAGCTGCGTATGTGTACAATGACAAGTAATCTAATGGAAAAATACTCTGGATTCTAATGGAAAAATGCTCTAGATTCCAATGTTAGGTTTTGAGACGATTTATTCGATTCAAAACCAGAAAAGCATACTGCAAGATTGTCAAAGAATTTTTAAAATGGTACAACTTAAACTCGAAACTGAGAGAGAGGCGGAGGGACGGAAGGAAGGAGAGTAACCAGTATGAGCATCTTCGAAACCAGGGAATTTATTTTCGTCTAAGGCGGTTAACAGGAGAATACATATTGTAAAAGATTTGATTCTCACATTGCAATAGAGTGAGTAAAGTCGGTTTTCCTTGCATTCATACACATTAATTTTGCGTTTAAAGAATTTTACTTTGCATCCATACACATTAATGGTGCTTTGAGACAGTTTTCCTTTGCATTCATACACATTAATTGTGCGTTGAACGAATTTTACTTTGCATCCATATACATTAATGTGCTTTGAGACAGTTTTCCTTTGCATCCATACACATTAATGGTGCTTTGAAACAATTTTCCTTTGCATCCATATACAATAATGGTGCTTTGAGACAATTTTCCTTTGCAACATACACATTAATGGTGCTTTGAAACAATTTTCCTTTGCATCCATACACATTGATTGTGCGTTGAAACAGTTTTCCTTTGCATTTATACAAATTGATTGTGCGTTGAAACAGTTTTCCTTTCCATCATTACACATAAATGGTGCTTTGCGACGGTTTTCCTTTGCATCCATACACATTAATGTGCTTTGAGACAGATTCTCTTTGCATCCATACACATAAATGGTTCCTTGATACAGTTTCTCTTTGCATCCATTCACAATAATGGTGCTTTGAGACAGTTTTCATTTGCACCCACACACATTAATGTGCTTTGAGACAGTTTTCCTTTGCATCCATACATATTAATGGTGCTTTTAAACAGTTTTCCTTTGCATCCATACACATTAATGTGATCTGAGACAGTTTTCCTTTGCATCCATACACATTGATTGTTCGTTGAAACAGTTTTCCTTTGCATCCATACACATTAATGTGCTTTGAGACAGTTTTCCTTGCATTCAAATACATAAATGGTGCTTTGAAACAGTTTTCTTTGCATCCGCACACAACCATGGCGTTGGGGACAGTTTTCCTTGCAACCGTATACATTATATATATATATATATATATATATATATATATATATATATATATATATATATATATATATATATATATATATATATATATATAATTGTTTGTTAGGTATTAATTTATTATGTGCTATGAATAATTGTACTTTGTACTTGACCTTATCCAAAATCATGTTCATTGTGTTCCTGGCCAGTAACTTTTATTTCTTAACCAAATAATCCATAGCTTTGAGTGTCGGTTGACTATTAGGATCATTATCAATAGAAGTCAGCATATTTATTTGGGTCTGGGTCATGGTTATTGGAATGCCCACATAAAAATACATATCCTTCATGATGTTTTCCACATTCTATGTTATAATTTTAATAACCGATTGCTCTAGAATGTAAAAATTCCATTAAGACATATGTATCAAGAAAATGCTAATTGTTACTTCATGCTTATCTAGAAATTATTTATTCATGCTGTAATATATTAAAGCAAAATCAGTTTTATTGTTTAGTACAGTATTTGATTTCGGCTGCAATTGTATTCACATATTATTCTGGGACAGAGATAATAACTGGAAATAATAGTAAATTCAAACAAGGACATCTTGCATTATGTTATTCTGATTAATCAAAAAAAATTGTCAGGCCACTATAGGCACAGCAATACCTCCAGCGCCGGATTTTATTTCGAATACCACTGGAATTTAATTAGAACTTTATTCTTTAGGACCCATGATAAATCTTTTTATACCATTTGGGATAAGGTATATATATCATATATGTATATTATGCACGCTGTATCAATGGTATACCACTAGATGTATCAATTTTTCATTAAAAGGAAACACGGTAAGCCTCGTTTCCTTTTAAGGAAAAATTTATACAACGTGTGGTATATCATTGATACAACGTTCTTACTATACATATATTTAATTTATCTCAGATACAAATACATATATTTGCTCTTTGAATTGAATTAAGATTACTACAGGCAACTGTGTATTGACCGAGTGAATGAATGCCTCACATACCTGCCGAGTGTGTCCGCTATAAAATGTAGTTCTATGCCTTTTTGTGGCTCTTCACAATCACCTTTGCATATTGATAAGTTGATTGTTTCCTTTTTTGTTTCTATTTTTTCACATTGGTTAAATCAGTATAATACACACTTATGATTTAAACATGAAAAATCGTTTTAATGAAGAAAGTAGTGCATTACATCACATGGTTAACTACGCCATTCACGTGTACGCTTACCCATTGACGAACCGGAGCATGGAAATTAATGTGGAATATAAACTAAGCAAAATGGCGAACCAACAACATTTAATTAAAATATTTTATAATATTTACAGTTTATCTAAGTCATTATTTTGCTTATATAACAGTACTTCCGACCATAAAAGCGAAAATCCTTTATGCTCTTCGCCCGTGTCTTGCTACGTTGGTCCAGAGAGAGAGAGAGAGAGAGAGAGAGAGAGAGAGAGAGAGAGAGAGAGAGAGAGAGGTCTTTGGACATCTTCATATTTAATTAATAATAATCGATTTTTAGAACATTATAATAGGTTTAAGAAACAACGACAACAACAACGCAACATTAAATACATCACAGTATGTGTACCACGTAATCGAGAAATTTATAATGTCGACAGAGTTTGCAGATTTGTATCAGTCATTATAAAAACACTGTAGATAAATCCCAAGGAAAGTGCACACATACCGTCAGGACGAACCATATTCTTATAAGTTATTTGGTGTAAGTTCAATTTCAACGTTTTTATCCAGAGCAAATTATTTTTCTCTCTCACTCTAAATTTCTGCGCAATTTGTCCGATATGTATGAGTGGGACGGGGGGGGGGGGGGACAGAAAGCAGAAAGAAGTGCGATGAAATTGTGTACCATATTAAATTCATTTAGAAAACGTGGATCAGTAATCATTTTTATCGTTATTTTCATATGTCACTAATGATTAATGTGTGGAAATTCAAAGTTGATCGAGATTCAACAGCACACGGTTGCGAGAATGTTTATATATGTGTATTATTACGCCATGGGCGGATAGCAATTTAATATACCAAAGAAATCAAGTTCAAACGTCATAATGTTGAATGATCATTCACAACGTTTTATATACCCTAATTTCCGTGACATTTGCATTAAATAAACTTCATTATATTCAAGAAAAATTTTGTTTTCTAGATGCACAAATTCTTTGGCACAAAGGTACGTTTTCGTACGTGGTAGCTCAATGGTATTAGTTCTGGACTATCCTAATTAAAAGAGTCATTAAAGCATGCAGATAAATGATGATAAGAAATAGTTACATAAAAACACATGTTGAGCTTCTCCTAGGGGATTTATTCACCATAACCAATAAATTTAAGCCCCACGTAAGTAATGATAACACACCATGATCATAAAATTAAAACCCTTGATAAGAATTTATAGGTACGGTAAATAGTTTCAAAATCTTTCAAGCCAAATTCCACTTTTGTACTACCCGAATGTTTTAATCAGATTTAAGGGGCTATCAGTAATGGCCGTAAAATACCCATTTAGCTGTTAGGTAATTATAATACAGTTGATGTTTTTCACAGAGGCATACGATCCAGACTATACAGGTATACGATCCAGACTATACAGGTATACGATCCAGACTATACATGTATATGATCCAGACTATACAGGTATACGATCCAGACTATACAGGTATACGATCCAGATTATACAGGCATACGATCCAGACTATACAGGTATACGATCCAGACTATACAGGTATACGATCCAGACTATACAGGTTTACGATCTAGACTATACAGGTATACGATCCAGACTATACAGGTATACGATCCAGACTATACAGGTATACGATCCAGACTATACAGGTATACGATCCAGACTATACAGGTTTACGATCTAGACTATATAGGCATACGATCCAGACTATACAGGTTTACGATCCAGGCTATACAGGCATACGATCCAGACTATACAGGTATACGATCCAGACTATACAGGCATACGATCCAGACTATACAGGTATACGATCCAGACTATACAGGTTTACGATCGAGATTATGCAGGTATACGATCCAGACTATACAGGTTTACGATCCAGACTATACAGGTATACGATCCAGACTATACAGGTGTACGATCGAGACTATAAAGGTATACGATCCAGACTATACAGGTATACGATCCAGATTTACTGAACGCGACCGGTGAAATGTTCTGAAACAAGCATTTTGAATTATGCATTTGGAAATTTTTAAAAAATATGTAATTATTTCCGTTACCATTTTCAAACATTTGGGAAGAATCGCATTTTGCAAGGTCGTCCCGATTTTTATCTTTTGTTTGGTTTGTACAGAAACTTGAAGACTTTGTATCACCTCAAGGAGTAAACAAATCTTTATCCGAATGATTTCGGATGTTTATTACCAGAACTTCCGTCTGTATATTTTTTTTTATCACATGCTGGCTTTTCAAGTTTTAGTCATTTGTATCAGTCTTAGCAAACTTCCGAAACTTGAACTTTCCCATGAAAACTGAAACTTACTATATTTTGTGGGAGGTTTATCTTCGGGAAAATGTGCACCCTGTCTATAACGCAAATTAGACATTTTGCGATAATCATTACAAGAAGATTTTTAATTATAGACCGACGCCCGTCAGTCACAAATTTACCTATTCACAAAGACCTTCAAAAACAAGTTTGCAGATTATTCCGTCACACTATAAAATTCGTTTTAGTATTATGCTTAAAAGCAGCCGGGTGATTTCATGCAGTGTTTGTGGAGTAAATGGGCAGGCATTAGAAAATCGACTGATATTTTATTATACTTTAAACTGAGATGTATTCTGAAAACATGCAGTTGCACTATTTCATATAACGCAAATGAAAGTATTACTCATTTTATTACGAATCATAACTGTGTTTTATAGCTTCCATTTTCGTCTAATGTTTTACAGTATGAACTTTATATCGTTTTGAACATTTAAGTTTTACCCTCGACTGTTGAGTGAACTTAGATTCCAATAACAGCTTTAAGGGAATATTCAGTTCCACGTAGGAAGAGTGATGATGTTCGCTTGTACATTTGAATATGAACACTGTTAAGTCAACTTTACGGATGGAGGTTAGAAGCACGAATTTCCTTTCAACCCATTTCTACTTTATATTGGTTGCTTCATTAATTCAGCACACGAAAGATCACACCGTGAAGATGCAGTCAAGGTATAGTGTCTTGCTCAAAGACCCACCACTGTCTATGGACCAGGTCAAGGCAGGATTCGAACCTGCACTCTTCTGTTCGTGAGTCAAGCATGCCAAACAAACTAGTCACCGTAGACAGAGCTCTCGTAGAATAAATACTCTTTAACCCCCATAAATTAACCAGAAAAATCTGCTCGTGTATTTTATGATTGCTAGATCTCCTATTAGACTGTGCGGATCCAAAAAACTAATTGAATTGCATAGATTTATGGGGTAATTGAGAGATTTTTGTGCCTCACCAATTTGCTCATCCATGATACTATCAAACTGGGCCGCATTCCTTTTCTGTGAAACACAAGTGTTCTGCTAACATTAGGTTTATGCAACAAAAAAGCTATAAAAAAAAAACATTCTTTATCCAACTAAACGTGTTCATCCCTAGTCTAAAGTCACGACATAAAGATCTGCTATGTACGTGCCACGAGGCAGTTCCTGTGATGGCCATCTAGGCAAGATAAGAACTGTGGAGTCTGTGTACTACATTATTGTATATATTGCAATGATCAGTAAGTCCAACAAAGACTAGAATAGTGGTCTCTAAATCAAACACTCTAGCATCTACATATGAATGGTGATGTCACATGCTAAACAATGACTTTAATGAGAAAAACAGATTCTGTCTGTGGAGTTTTTCAATGCAAGGCGTTATGGTGCATTGTGCACCTGCTAGTCAATTTATAGTTTCTCTACCGTTATGTATATAATTTTGGCAATCGACCCTCCAGAAAGAAAAACAACTTAACAAAGGAAATGTTAGACTATTCATTTGCAGAAACATAAGAGCTAATAAATCACACACACACACACACACACACACACACACACATATTAAAGTGTACCACTTATGTATTTTGAAATAACCATATTTTTCTCTCTGAGAAATTCGGGGGTTTTCCACGCTGGCGTGAGCTAAGGGATAATTCTGATAAAACAACTCGACCAACATGAAGATTGGGAACTAAGAGTAAAATAAATCAGAAGTACGTGCTTGCATTTTTTTATAGTATTTTCCTAATTCCTCACCTTAAGATCATTATAAATATAATATGTTACGTATTGTATACTATGATGTATGAATATTTATGTTTCACCTAACTATTAACTGTCTTTGAAAATTTCTGAGCTGCATCCCTGGCACAAATAAATTATGTTCATTTCTGACCACGGATGAAAAGACCACGAACACGATGTTTGACACATGCAGAAGTTATGATATACATAAGTATATGTAGAATATTTTGTATCACTACTCTTAATGGCTTCCTATTTACTGTCGAGATACAAAAAGTAAGTTAAATATACCCGTGACCTTAACCTTTGCTGATTGAATATTAATGGTGATACACCTGATGCACAAGGCACGATTTTACACGATAAACAGTTTTCTAACAGTAACAAGTAAACAGCTTCTGAGCTGCGGCTTGGACATAAAAATTGCATTGAACTGTGACCTGACCTTAAAGAAAGGTCCTTGAAAATGCTTTGTGACATGATCAGAAAGTAAAACTATACAAATCTAATATCCATCCCGGTGTCTTAGGGTTTCAGATTTACAGCCCAAAACAAAACTAGTATTGTTTACCTTTGACTTGGATGTGGTAACGTTGAAAGTGGCATATTAGGCGTCCTTCTGGTTTGAACATATTTTATTGCTATATTTTCAGCTCATCGGGTCGAGCTGTTAGTTTTTCTCAACTTTGCAAAAGCCCATTCCCTCATATAGAAGAAGACACATGAAACGTTTCACGGTAGAATATGAGTTATAAATGTATTTAAAAACTTCAAAATTTTCACACCACTCAATATCTGTTCCACAGTTACACTCTAGCTGCCGGCAAGTAAGCTGGTTTTATAAACCTTCCATGCAGAATAGTTTTGAAGCTTTGTACAGAATTACTTCTATACCTCTGTCTTTACTTTATATGGATATGTGTATTAACAGCATTAGATTCGTTTTAATCTTAAACTTTATGATGTTTCGTGTTTCAAAGCAAGATAGGAAAGAAAGTATTGCTTAGCATTGTATAACACCATGACTGTCAATCGGAACAAAAACGTATTACAGATACTCTCACAATTTACAAGAAAAATTACCTCTGCTGGAATAATTTCTGAAACCAGCTGTTCAACTCATGACGTAACAGGCAATGTATGTCACGGAAACTCCATAAGGTCGGCTTTTGACAACAGGTACTAAAGTTGCAAGTGCCTACATAACAATGCAAAGAAGTTTCGTCCTTTTCTCATAGTTTCCATCGTGAAAACTTATATCATTTAGCTTTAAGATTGATTTTTTTTTTTGGCATGCATGTTTGTATTTTCCTCAGTTTTATCTTTCAACTTAAAGATAAAACTTCTAACTATACGCTAACCGTGTAGACATGACTTTAAGATTAATTTACAATACCAAAAGCTTCAGCAAGCAAATATAAATTACAGAAACTCTTAGTAAACACTATTTTCCATCCATTCCATTAGTAGCACTGGTCTGCAACTATTTCATGCAAGATAAATTACTATTTTCTCTTAAAGTGTACATGAAATTGATGAGAAATAAACACAACAAGTGAAAGGAGAAACAAAAATGACGAAAACCCTCTTCCATCACGGAAAATGAATATTTAAATTGAACAATATTTACCTTTGTCTCACCTCTTGAGCCAAAAAAGCCAAATTGTATTTGAAGTATCAGTCTGTGTTTGCATGGTATTTTCGACATTTCCTCTGAACATTAAATATTCAATGTCTGTTATTACGAATATATGGTCTAAAATTAAGAAAACAAAAAGAAGCAAAACTAACAAGTTAAAATTAAAAATAATTTACTTCTCTAAGTTATAATGTGAAACTTTCAGAGGAACTTACAGTATTGTCAAACAAATCCCCCAAAATACTCATTTTATTACAAGTCACAAGTTCGGAATATTCCGAATGAATTCCAATATTGAATATGCTTATGTAGCAATAGTCTTGAATGTGCTAATTTGCCAACATTATTGATCTATCACAATAAAATATTCCAGAATAACAACAAATTAGCATTTTAGTCCAAAAAGTAGATGAGCACTTTATAATTCAAATGAATAATTTAATTGATTCCTCGCAGATTATACCTGACGATAAGAATAAATGATTCCACCGACTGAAGTTAAAAACAAGAATTAATAATTGTTTACCTCATCCTATATATGTTAATTTTATTTGACCTAAGACACAATAGAATGCTCATGATGTGGGCCATCTTAAACTGTAATTCCCACTTATTTCGTACACTAGTGTAGGTTTTAGATTTAAATTTCAATAAACATCTTGTTTGCAATTTATAAGCATGAAAACAATCAGGAAATCAAATAGGTCAATAGCCAGGTAAGTCGAAATTCTACACACAATCACAGACAATGGTCAAGCACGTAATAAAATTTAAATATGCATAACACCTCATATAGAAAAAGATATATATATATATATATATATATATATATATATATATACACACACACATATATATATATATATATATATATATATATATATATATATATGTGTGTGTGTGTGTGTGTATATATATATATATATATATATATATATATATATATATATATATATATATATATATATATACACATTAAAGCTTTCGTTGACATATAGTCAAATATTAATATGATACGATAATAAAGTAATAATTACAATAATATAGATAGCTGTTTATAAAAGACACAAACTATACTTGAAGCAATATTGCACTTCTATACACGTTAGAGTGCATCTGCACTCAGATTATCTTTTCCTTTGATGTGCCTAATATCAATTTTGTATTCCTGCAGCATCTAACTCGAGGTCAACAATCCCGAATGTTGTGTTTCATTTTGTTAATGAAAATAAGGGGGTTGTAATCACTGAATACAATATTTGGAGAAGGAGCCTAACTAATATATATTTCTAGTGTTGCAAACCAAATATCAATGCCAAAACATTCCTTCTCTATTGTGGAATAATTTATCTGGTGCTTGTTTAGTTATTTAGACCCATAACCAAAAATCAAGTCAATTACTTTTAACCGCTTTCACTTGAAATTCAGGGGGGGGGGTGTTTGTGTGTGTGTGTGTGTGATTTGTATTTTTAACGTAGTTGTAACAATTTTTCAGTCATATCGCTTAGTGATGTCTAGCACTGGGGTATCATGCCGCAGACATGTAGCATGATGTCCCACCCAATCACATTATCCTGACACCAGGCCGACCAGTCCTAACACTAACCTCTCAATGCTGAGCGCCAAGCGAGTCAGCTGTTAGTACAATATTTTAATAAGTCTTTGGTATGACTCGGCCGGGTATCGAACCCACAACCTCCCACATCCGAGGCGGACGCTCTAACAACTAAGCCAACGGAGCGGTCGAATTCAGAGATAGCCTTGACCTTAATTTATACAGGTTTAACTTCAACGTGCCCCACATATGTCCACAAATGCAACACAAGCACGTAAAAACTCACTTTTACCTAAATTAATTGTAACATTTTCATCACTGAATCTATCCAAAGAATTTCCGAATGATTTCCAAGTGATCTTTACAGGTATTATTGTAGATGATGACGTCATCGATGTATGCGTCACAATTATCAAGACTAGATTTTATCGTGTTCATTAAACGATGGAATGTTGACGGACAATTTTTCGTGCCTAACGGTATCACTTTATATTAATAAAGTCCATCTGGAGTTATAAATGCTGAACGTACTTTGCTCATTCTCGCAAATGGAATTGGCCAGAATACTTTTTAAAGAGGACAAACTTGGTGACATGTTTATATTTTTATCAATGTAATCATCTATTTTTTGCATTGGAAATGAATCTGTTGTTTTTACAGTATTACTTTTATATAGTCAGGACACATACCGAATGTATTAATTGGTGAACTCCAGTTACTTTTACTTCGTTCAATAATGTCATTATCCAGCAAATACTGAATTTATTTTTTCAAAACAGTTCTGCTTGAAGGGATTCATCATGTAAGGTTGCTGTTTCACATATATAGAAACTACAATCTCAACGTCATGAGAGATCTAATTTATTCGTTTTGGAACAGTTGTTTTAGTTCACTCTTTTCTTGTAATTGTAGATGTGAAAGATTTTGGACCAAACTATTAAATAATCGGGTAATTCCGATGATTGGTTGCTCCAAGGTCACTACAATCAGCTTGCATTTCATCGCTGATATCTTCACTGTGTGGACAGCACAACTAAATCTAATTAATGATTAAATAGGTAACATCTACAACAATGCACATTTGACATAATTATATGACAAAGTTGTTTCTGTTTCCGTCTTCCATGGGTGTTAATGATATAATTTAAGTCATTTTCGTTCTTTTTAATTGTATAAGGACCATGCAGTTTAGCCCGAAGAGGATTTTGAGGTATGGGCAAGAGAGTCATAATTCTATCACCAGGCTGAACAAAAATCATTTTCTTTGCATTTTTGCCACACCATAATTTCATTTTGTTAGGAGAGTGAGTATGTTCTAGCTGCTTCAGAGCCCTTGACAACTTATATCTGAAGTCAGAGACACAATCAAGAAGGTAAATTTTGGAGCCTTCATTTGAAAGATGTTTCTCTTTTAATAATTTCAATTCTCCCCAGACTAAAATCCAATGACTCTTGAACTGATTCCTTAACAGCAAACAAAAGCAAATTAACACCCTGATTCCAATCCTATTCTGTATCGAAACAGTTTGACAGAAACATATTCTTCAAAGTTTGATGAAACTTTTGCAACGCCCCTTGACGTCCAGGCTGTTAGGCAACGCCCCTTCACGTCCAGGTTGTTAGGCAACGCCCCTTGACGTCCAATCTGTTAGGTAACGCCCCTTGACGTTCAGGGTCTTAGAAGATTTAAGCTGGTGGATGCATAATTCGTGCACAACAAGTAAAATTCCAGATATAAAATCTGACCTTTGACCAGGCTGGATAGATTTGGAAAGGCTAACATATGTAAAATAAAATCCAAAGCTTTTACTAAGTCAGCTAGACCAACAATCTACCTTCAATCACGGAAAATGTCAAGCACATTATATGTATTAAGTCTTCATAGAGCTACCAATGTTGGGGAAAGGAGAAAACTTGATTTTTTCCCCCTTGATTTATTCAAAACGTACTGACCTTGCTTCATATATATATATATATATATATATATATATATATATATATATATATATATATATATATATATATATATAATTACTGGAGAAAAACACTGTTTTGCGTGTATTTATGCTGTAAACCTGTTTTCTCCTTCTAAAGGACGCACATTTATATGTTTATTCCATCGCAGAAAACGCAGTCATGTAATGGATGCCCTAAAGGGAACAAACATATCAAAAAGAATAAAAAGGTTTAAAAATACATATTATCTTTCATCATCACAATTACACATCCATCACAATAGTATGACTTTGCAGGGTGTCTGAACCAACAAAAAGGTTTCAGATGCTAATAAATATTTGCGTCATTGTCATGACTCAGTTACTGTGGAGCATAGAGTTATCAAAAATCACGTCACTCTACACCATCGTCGCTGAATAAGCACATCTGCTATCTGGATATGTATTGTCCAGCCGACCAACCGTCAAACATGCATGCATGTTAAAAGTCTAACAAAATAGTTCTGAACACTTGGCCCCTTTATTCAGTATTATTGTCGTGACTTGCTAAGATCAATTCAATATATGTCTTGAAGGTAATTTGAAGTAAGGAAAATGAGGGTGGGTTAACCTGATTTTTGCAAAACTTAAAATTGCCCATTCGCATTGGACTTCCTTGTCAGTCGTCAGTTTCGAACGTGCGTATTTTTTGCACGTTTCCAAGGTCTTTCATTACGGATACTGGTAAAGCTTGCAAGCAGTCGATAATCGAATCGTGCGTAAATGGAAGTGTTCTTTTCTTCTTTTTAAAATTTAAAAATAAATCTCCGCAGCTTAAGCAGTTTGCACTTCAATGATAGCTTGAATAAAATGTGTCACACAGGAGTTCCACATGTCCTTTTTTAATGTGATGCTTCAAAGAAAAGAGACAAAAATAAATGTAATGAATAATGAGAATAAAGCAAAACGAATTTATAATTGTAATGCACCGCTGAATTGATCTGCAGTGCATATACTGTGCAAACACGAAATGTAGAGCAAGGCGCTTTGTTGTATCGGTAGCAAATACATTCAAATCTATTTAGTATGTCACACACAGTTTCACCTCCTCCAAAGAAAAGGAGAGCTATATACGGTAGTGACACGGATCACTAATTACCCATGAATAATCTAATGCAACATGTTACTCTTCGTTACGGCTTGTGCTACGCATGGCAACAGTAGAGCTGAGTACCCAATATCGTTTCAAAATTTACAATATAACTTTTCAAAATTGGAACTGATGAAAATGAAACAGATTCTTGTAATAAATATTAATTATTTATTGTCAATTTCATATAACATCAATATATTAAATGTGATAATACCTTATTACTGTGCGACGTCTTGTGTTATTTTTTGTCTTTGTCAAGCGTATAAACTGTGTATTTACATGTGAACTATATTACTCTAGTGAATAGTTCTTTTTACTTTAAAGTAAAATATTGGGTGAGAAAAATAATCTACGTTGGGGTTTGGACCGAGACAAAGAAATCCCAGTCGCGGGGTTCCATTATATGTCTTCCAACTCGGCAGGCCTCATGGGGGTGGTGGACTAATAATGTAACCCCTTGACTGGGATTTACTTGTCTCAGTCAAATCCCCAACATAGATTCTGTATCTTCCAGCCTCTTTTCAGCTCTAAATTACATGCATAGCATTCTAAATTGTTCTTCTTGAGCGTCTGAAAGCGTACATCTCAGTCACATAGGATCAATTACTTCACATCTCTCTCTCTCTCTCTATCTATCTATATATATATATATATATATATATATATATATATATATATATATATATATATATATATATATATATATATATATATATATATATATATATATATATATATATATATATATATCTGCGATTTAAAGTTGCCACCAACATTAGAAAAGCACGTTATGAAAACATACCAAGCGTAGTTCGTTCGTTGTCTTGAGGTACCCTGATCTCTCCTATCAGCTTGCTCGTAGCCATTTACCACAGGTTGGAAACATCTAGCTTTATTGTATCCGTTGTATTCTTGTTATTTCTTCTTTCCACGTTTATATTCCTACATGGCATTTTCGCCTTCGAGAGATCTGTGCCTCACAAACCTACGGTGTGCTCTCTATTCTTACTCAAGGTAATTTGTATAAAGTAAGCGTCGCTATGTAAAGGGACGTAACTCAATATTTACTTAATATTTGGTCGTTCGCCCGCTTCGACTTTCATCAATATGCAATGTAACGACAAACATAAAATAGGGAATAAAACAAAGAGAAAGAAAAAAATGTGCTCTTAATGTCTTTGGGAACTTTGATAAGATGACATTAAATTAACAGTGTCAAGCAAAGCATGCCAAATCACATATTTAACGTAAAGGAAAGAAACATTTGTATTAATCACAAAGAATGTCAAAGAACGTCATTTTCGCACAAAGTCATGTTGACCTCTATATATATCAACAGTTGCTGAAAATGATCCGCTTGGTACAAAGTAATTTGCAAGGTGGCTGAACTATACTGAACAATACTGAACTATAAAATTTAGCAGATATGGTCTGGGCAGGCAGAGACTAGATTATACTCAGAAAACAAATTTGGTTACCTCCCTTGATATTGCTTGGCAACTCAATGTAGAATTATTTTAATACAAAATACCTATTAAAGGCAGTTACTTAAATAAATTCTTTCAATCTATTAATGATTTTATTTAAACAATTATGAGTTATGAGAAAACACTTAAACGTTTAAAATCACATTGCATGCTTCTGACAGGTATCTGTGTTGTACATATGATCATGAAGAACATAATGAACAAAATCATCAATTGTACACAATTAATGTTAATCTTTCTCTCTCTCTCTCTCTCTCTCTCTCTCTCTCTCTCTCTCTCTCTCGTCCGCTTAACACATTCTCAAACTGTTACTTCGATTATCTATGTAAACCCATATATCAGACCTTACCGGCTTTCACGGCCGGGGTATGACCTGACACTAAACGGAATCATGGGTATAAAGTAGCCCAAACGACGCCAAAAAAAACGCTCGTCTCATACAAGAAGTCTTCCGTCATTGTGACACGAAGCACTACTTCTGGGGTACGCTTCCACAATTTCTGTCCAGTCTGGACTCATTTTTGCTTCTTGTCTATTTTGGACTCGTTATTGCTTCGCATGTCCCTTGTTCAAGAGACTCGCAACCCGTTGCAGTTAACCATATGGGTATGTGCAGATATCTTATATATGGAGTATTTATCAACTAAGCTTACTGACCATGCTTCATTAGAAATTGTATGGAAAGATACAACTTCACTTAAAAGCTGGGGGTTTGGCGTTGGGGTTGGTTTTTTTTTTTTACATCCCTCTTTAGTTACTCAATGACATCTACGGACTCCACGTATTATCCTGTTAATGAAGTCCATACATCAATTAATAACCAATGACCGTGCGATATTTTAACGCGAAAACGGCTTACATCATGGATGATCCTCCTTAAATAGCAAAGTACAAAACGTAGTCCGAGTTTCCTCTGACCCTGTCACCCCATTTTTAATATTTGGACATTTATGTTGGGGTGTAGGGTCAGAGTGCATTCCCTATCGAAAAGATGGAATTCGCCGACACCATTTGGTGTCGGCATGGGGTAGCCGCTTACTAGCCGGCCCAGCAAACTTGAACGACCTTTCATAGAGATATATTTGCATGAAATCGATAGGAATATGATTTATTTTTCTCAAAAGTCGCGATCATAGCATTCGTTCTGTCTTTAATCCGCTGACAGACGAGACTAACGTACGTCGTTGCTGAAATCTGATATAAAATTTTAGTCGTTTATAAGCTTGACAAACTTGGTAAGACCGACTTTACGACTTGTAAACACATCACCAGATCGACAAAAAATAATCAATCACTGAAAACTTATAATATGCTAACATCAAAAATCTGAACAGCTGTGAATATATGTGAAGGTCCTTTTAACATTATTTTCGCATAGTCGACCATTAAAACACGCAATCATCTGTAAAATCTGGAAGTCCTTTAAACCTTATTTTTCACATTGTTCACCATTAAATTCAAAAGTGTGAAAACTAAGTTGAAAGCGTCAAACTTTACACAAGCACATATGACGACAACTTGTCTCAGTTAAACCATATCTACTTATTCGAACTTTGGATCAAAATCACCAGTCATAAAAGGCTGCGGTTGAGAGTTATTAAACATATAAAATTATTTGTAGGCATCACTTTGAACGAGACCTGTTTCATAATGTTACACATTTAGGCTCTTTCAAACAGTAACAAGAAAAGAATGAAGACAACAAGCTTTGTAAAATTAAACAAATAATATATTTCCCTAGAACAATAAGGTAACAACGAGAAAAATAACTTACGGTTTTACGAACCAAATCCAAACATAATCCAAGAATAATCCAAGAAATAAAGAATAGAGGTCCTGGTAACAAAAATTCCTAATGAAACTGAGTTCGAATCCCTATAAAATCCAAAATGGAAGGCGATGACGTATGATGTGATCAGCTTCATACTGATGTGTCAACAGTTCTTTGTTGAATCATAGAAAATAATATTCCAGTGTTTGAATTCCATGTAAATTTCGATAACTGTCTTTGTCCAAAAATTCTGTATGTGCTCATATATATTTCCAGGGAAAGGAATCACTTTTATTCCATAAAATAGAATTTCAGCTCAAACTGGTCACAACAGTACACCTTTAAGTGTCAATAGCTTACAGCCGGAATGCCCAAATTCTCATTAGAAAACAGTTATACACTAATCTAAGATGCAAAACAGATTCCTGTATGAGGGTCACATAATCAGTCTTCTAAAACAACATATAAGCTTTTCAAATGCCTAACATCATGTACTCTCAGCATGGCCTCGATTTCACTTTATGAATCTTACACTAAGAAAGAATTGTTTTTTAAATCTTAAAAAAGGTTGTTTACTTCAACTCCTACTGATTCTGAATCACGTTCAAGAACTATGTCAGCACTGGATACAGTTTCTATCATTAGTACTTACGAAAAACAGTCAGGTCATACTGAATTGAATTTCTGGAAAATGAATTTCTGGAAAATGTCAAATCCAGTAAATAAGATTACATTACAATAGCATGTAATGGAATAAAATTAAAAATTCTAACAAACAAACAATTAAATTGAATCAAATATAAACTAAATCAAATATACATAACAATAAATATTCAGTTAAACAAACTTTACTGTTTTCCTCTAACTTTCACTATATGCAAGCTAGACAGCGGTCCAAATCGATAGTTGTATCTCATTAAGTCTGAAAATATAAACACATGCAGTGATTTTTTTCGAGTTGATTTATATTTTGAGTTGTGATCTTAAAGAGTAAAAACAAATCTGTTTCGGTTATTGTACTTGTATTTCTGTCAACTATGACTGAATAGATTGCATTGATTTATTTATTTTTAACGCTATCAATCGATGGAGATTTCGTCTTGACAGGAACACGTCGGTTTGTGTTTAGAACTTCTGAGCTTATGATAAACTTTCTTCTTAACTCGTGCGACAAATTGCTTACAGTTATTAAGATGCTTTATAGACACACTATCTTGCCTTACGCAGTATTTTGGTTTATCGTCGCAAGCCACGGGCGATAATCCGTTACGCTCCATTCGGGGTTGCCTTTGCTGAGATTTCTTTCAAGAGTACTAATAAACAAATATACGTCATCAACAACATGATGTGCTGAGCTTGGAAGTGAAACATTGATTGGTTCATTCAAACAGCGTGAAAGAAAATGTTGCGTTATTCACGCTCGAAGTGATCGGTAGAGCAAGCGTATGCATATTCACGAAAAACAAGGAAACCTCTTTACATGGCGACACTGGTAATAATGGAACGTAGCGAATTGTTACCCGTGGCTTGCGACGAAGTATTTGGCTGATTTCTCAGTCATTTCTCAGCGAGATACCTCTTGTTATGTCGTATATATATCCGATGCAATTTTCCATTAAAAAAGTCTAGAGAATGTTTTGATTGTTGTGCATTAGAAAATAAAATCATAACATCTCCTCGGTGAATCCACCGGATCATACATTGAATGTATGCCGATAGCTGCAATTCGGACCAGTTCGGCTATTTACGAAACAGTGATTGACCGAAACGTTACAGATGAATTTAACTCCATTTTTTTAAACAGCTTCTTCATCATTCTCGGTCAATTCAGTCTCATAAAATAGCCGAGGTTGTCCGAACAACTTTCGGTTTCTTTTATCGATAACAAAATCAACGATTTTTCTACAAATTACTACGAAGAAGTAGAGCCGAAGTTTATTTTTTATATTCCCCAAAATGCTAGAGATAGTAGGATTGAGGGAAAATCAACGAAAAGGGTATAACCGTCATCATTCCATATGGCCAATAACTGACTGCGTTTAACATGTAGGCCTACCTGTTCAACATTTTGTCGCTCTTTTTCTTTGATTTCCACGAATAGAGTCTCCCTTTAAACCATTTGTAAAACAAAATCAATCGTCCAGCCTCAAAATGTTGAAAAATTGTTTCTTAAAAAGGAAACAACAACAAAAACAACACAAAAAGAAAGCAATAAAACGAAATGTAAAATCAATGTGCCATCTAAAAAAATGGTTGTCTTTAACGTTTTGTTGTTGAATTTAAGGGTCATACGCTTAACTTAACGAAGACTTTAAAGTAGTTAATATTTCTGTGAGTTCTCGTATATTTCTAATGTAATAGTCATTATATTTTTTGCCTGCAAACGGATATCAAAAAATATTTTTAATATGTAAATCCTACGTATTAAGTTTATCTAATAATCAAGAGAAGCAAGGTTCAGATTTTAAACGGAATTTATATTGGATTAGGGGATTATATGAATTAGCGAGTTGCATATAATACCTGACATGAAAATGACAAAATTCAGTTTTCGAAGATTTCAAAATGGATGAGAAAGATGACGTAGATGCAAAATATTCGGAACAATGTGACTGAAAAAAGTGATATATCTAGCGAGGGTAAATGTTCCACAGACAACAATGTTTTTGAAACCAAATTAAGAGTTTGAAAGCTACGTAGTACATTGCCTTTGCACCTTCCTCATAAAGTCACGAAATGTTACCCAGAAATTCAATTTAATGATAGCATACATTAACATCAACAGAATAATAGTATGCATTAACATCAATATAGTAAGTGCATACATTAACATCAATATAATAATAACATACATTTACACTAATAACAACAAACATTTACAGTAATATAATAATAGCAAAATACATTAATATAATACTAACAAACATTAACATCAATATAATAATAACATACATTTATATTAATATAATAATAACATACATTAACATCAGTGTAATAATAGCATAAATGTACATCAATATAATAATAACATGCATTTACATTAATATAATAATAACATGCATTTACATTATTATAATTATAACATACATTAACATCAATATAATAATAACCTAAATTTACATTAATATAATAATAGCATACATTAACATCAATAAAAATAGCATACATGAACATCAATATAGTGATATCATACATTAACATCCATATAGTAATGGCATACATTAACGGTACCAACAATATATAAATAACCACTTCTGTACTTTCATTGTTGAGATTTTCCTCTTCCCTTTCTATCCCATATTATATTTCTTCGTTTCAATATTATTTGTTCTTTTTTGTCATCTCCTACAGTACGATATAGATCTTTGTCATCTCCTACAGTACGATATACATATGTGTCATCTCCTACAGTACGATATAGATCTTTGTCATCTCCTACAGTACGATATACATATGTGTCATCTCCTACAGTACGATATAGATCTTTGTCATCTCCTACAGTACGATATACATATGTGTCATCTCCCACAGTACGATATAGATCTTTGTCATCTCCTACAGTACGATATACATATGTGTCATCTCCTACAGTACGATATAGATCTTTGTCATCTCCTACAGTACGATATACATATGTGTCATCTCCCACAGTACGATATAGCTCTTTGTCATCTCCTACAGTACCATATAGATCTCTGTAATCTCATACAATATAGTATAGATATGTCATATCCTACACCACGATGTATATATTAGTCATCTAATATAGTACAACATAGATCTTTTTCATATAATACAGTACAACATAGATCTTTGCCATCTCATACAGTACAACATAGATCATTGTCATCTCATACAGTACGAAATATATCTTTGTCATCTCATACAGTACGACATAGATGTGTGTCCTCTCATACAAGACGAAATAGATCTTTGCAATATAATACAGTACGACATATATCTTTGCCATCTCATACAGTACGAAATAGATGTGTGTCATCTAATACAGTACGACATAGATCTGTGTCATCTCATGCAGTACGACATAGATATGTGTCCTCTTATAAAGTACGACATAGATATGTGTCCTCTCATACAGTGCGACATAGATATGTGTCCTCTCATAAAGTACGACATAGATCTTTGTCCTCTCATAAAGTACGACATAGATATGTGTCCTCTCATACAGTACGACACAGATATGTGTCCTCTCATAAAGTACGACATAGATCTTTGTCATCTCATACAGTACGACATAGATCTTTGTCATCTCCTACAGTACGATATACATATGTGTCATCTCCCACAGTACGATATAGATCTTTGTCATCTCCTACAGTACGATATACATATGTGTCATCTCCTACAGTACGATATAGATCTTTGTCATCTCCTACAGTACGATATACATATGTGTCATCTCCCACAGTACGATATAGCTCTTTGTCATCTCCTACAGTACCATATAGATCTCTGTAATCTCATACAATATAGTATAGATATGTCATATCCTACACCACGATGTATATATTAGTCATCTAATATAGTACAACATAGATCTTTTTCATATAATACAGTACAACATAGATCTTTGCCATCTCATACAGTACAACATAGATCATTGTCATCTCATACAGTACGAAATATATCTTTGTCATCTCATACAGTACGACATAGATGTGTGTCCTCTCATACAAGACGAAATAGATCTTTGCAATATAATACAGTACGACATATATCTTTGCCATCTCATACAGTACGAAATAGATGTGTGTCATCTAATACAGTACGACATAGATCTGTGTCATCTCATGCAGTACGACATAGATATGTGTCCTCTTATAAAGTACGACATAGATATGTGTCCTCTCATACAGTGCGACATAGATATGTGTCCTCTCATAAAGTACGACATAGATCTTTGTCCTCTCATAAAGTACGACATAGATATGTGTCCTCTCATACAGTACGACACAGATATGTGTCCTCTCATAAAGTACGACATAGATCTTTGTCATCTCATACAGTACGACATAGATCTTTGTCATCTCATACAGTACGACATAGTTCTTTGTCATCTAATACAGTATGACATAGCTCTTTGTCATCTAATACAGTACGAAATAGATATGTGTCATTTCATACAGTACGCCATAGATCTTTGTCATCTTTTACTGTACGACATAGTTCTTTGTCATCTCATACAGTACGACATAGATATGTGTCCTCTCATAAAGTACGACATAGATATGTGTCCTCTCATAAAGTACGACATAGATCTTTGTCATCTCATACAGTACGACATAGATATGTGTCCTCTCATAAAGTACAACATAGATCTTTGTCCTCTCATAAAGTACGACATAGATATGTGTCCTCTCATACAGTACGACATAGATCTTTGTCGTCTCATACAGTACGAAATAGATCTTTGTCATCTCATACAGTACGACATAGATCTTTGTCATCTCATACAGTACGACATAGTTCTTTGTCATCTAATACAGTATGACATAGCTCTTTGTCATCTAATACAGTACGAAATAGATATGTGTCATTTCATACAGTACGACATAGATCTTTTTCATCTTTTACTGTACGACATAGTTCTTTGTCATCTCATACAGTACGATATAGATATGTGTCATCTAATACAGTACGACATAGGTCTTTGTCATCTCATACAGAACGACATAGATCTTTGTCATCTCCTACAGAAGGACATAGCTCTTTGTCATCTAATACAGTACGACATAGATATGTGTCATCTCATACAGTACAACATATATCTTTGTCATCTCTTATAGTACGACATAGTTCTTTGTCATCTCATACAGTACGACATATATCTTTTTCATCTCTTACAGTACGACATATCTCTTACAGTACGATATAGTTCTTTGTCATCTCTTACAGTACGACATAGATCTTTGCCATCTCATACAGCACGATATAGATCTTTGCATCTCATACAGCACGACATATATATGTGCCATCTCTTACAGTACGACATAGATCTTTGTCATATAATACAGTATAACATAGTTCTTTGTCATCTCATACAGTACGACATAGATATGTGTCATCTCATACAGTACGACATAGATATGTGTCGTCTCATACAGTACGACATATATATGTGTCCTCTCATACAGTACGACATAGATATATCGGTCCTGACCATCAGATTAACATAAGTATTAAGTTTCTTGACATGGATTGAGGGGTCTTTCGATTTCAGTGTTCAATGTTCTTTCTTTTTTTCTTTGACAGCAATCACATTTGTTAAAAAATATAACTAATTATCTTTTATTGTTTTAATTCCAGGGCCAAAAGGAGACAAGGGAGATCCGGTGAGTGTCCACAATTAATTTTAAAAATGATGAAACCTCCCTCGAAGCAAATTTGTATCAGATTCTGATCGTTTATGTTCAATGCTTTCAGCATTTCTCTCCTTAAACTGACGGGGGGGGGGGGGGAGGTGGAGAAGCATAGGATAGAATCATGTTTATGGTGTTAACAAGCGATTTCTTCTAACGCATAAAATGCTTATGAATGTTTTGGCACTATTTCCACACGGCCATAAAATCAAGGTCTTAAAGTAGTGTAACGAAGCTCTTAGGTGTTGAGGCGTATTGTGGTGGAAGCGTACGCTGTACTTTGATAAAACATTTCTCATTTACATAATCATCACTACATAGTAACTGACGAACTATATTAAGTCAACATACCACCTTCCAACTTTCAGTTGCATGGTCACCACAAGTGTAAGCTAGTTGCATGTCATCTCTAAAACCTCTTATCAAAGACAGTTTACCAAAGCGCAATGGACTACTATACTGTATCATAATGGAATACTGTATCATAATGGAATACTGTATAATCAATGGAATACTTTATCACAATGGAATAATGTATCATCGATGGAATACTGTATCATCAAGATGAAATACTGTATCATCAATGGAATACTGTACCATCAATGAAATACTGTATCATCACTAGATGTTGGTTGGAATACCTAATGAGTGTGCCTGGTTCGAACGGAAAATCACAGACAAGTCTAGTATCTTCATATTTGACACGAACGTTTAGTGCGCGACTCATACCATCTCATCTGGAAAGCTTATTCGATGAAACGTGTGCTCGTTATAACTCGTCCCTCAGCGGTATATTACTTCAAACGTTCAAGTGCCGTCTTATGAGATCAAATTTCACATCAAATCCGTTAAACGTCAGCTTTGTAACAGTTTATACAATTAAAGAGTGTTTAATGAAAATTCAACAACCAATAAGACGTTACGTCACATATTAGGGTGACACGCTAAAACGTAAAGGATTTTTGCAATGGTAAACTAGGCTTTATTACTCAAGTAATCACTAGTCACCGTGCCCCTCGTCCACCTCTCTTAATATTATGGGTATATTGAAGACACAATGAGAAACTTTATAACAGACATGCGCAACCGACGCTGGCTTTGTACATGAGACCTAGTTTAATCTAGTCATTTTCAAATCATTTCGGTTTATTTAAAAGTTACTATCCGTCACGTGCCCTGGAAGACGTTTCACATGCCTGCTAGGCAAAGGTCAAGAGCACACCATGTGATTTAGTGACAATACCAGAATTTAAAAGGTTGTATCAGTACATTTCACATTTAAGTTGAGCATGTACGCTAAGATGGGCCAATAATACAACACGTGCTGTGTGTTTGATATAACTGGCATTACAAATGAGGTACACCGATATTGACGTCGAGTATGTAGATGACCGTTTCATTTCCTATTGACAGTGTTCCACACCGGGATCACTTTTGCGCATTTTCTAAATATACCAAGAATGATCCTGAATATTCTTTTTAAAGATAATTTTGTCACCATTCACACGTAGTGTTAAAGCTGACATGGATTGAAATGAAAAGTATGTTAACTGCACATCCAAAATTTAAACACCATGTACACACCGTAGAGGAATAACATTTGATCTTGTGTTATTAAATTGTTTGTTGTAATTTTGCTTGCCTTCAATTTGATTTCTTATCACATTGTAAATGGTATAAAATAATCACACTCTACTTTCTGTTCGATAAACTTCTAGAATGGCATAAAATGGCCAAACTCTACTTTTTATTAGATAAGTTACTAGTGAATCATTTTTCAAGCCGATACCATTTCTTTTCAGGGTCCTCAGGGTGAAAATGGTTTTCCGGTACTGATTAAACGCTGAATTGAATTTGTGCTAAATATTTGCTTTGCTTTAAAAATTTTCATTTTAATCACCCCCTAGAGCCTTTTTTGGTGGTATATGAATACAGCAACGTTCAAAATTCTTTTCTTTATTCCTCATGTGCACAATTTTCTTGTGTATGCTTGCGTGTGTATGTGTGTGTGTGTGTGTGTGTGTGTGTTCTTTGTGTGTGTCTGCGTGTGTGTGTGTGTGTGTGTGTGTGTGTGTAAGTTACTCTACGATATGTGTCAATAGTGTTACGAGTCTTTGCTCTTAAAATAAGTAAAATAAAAGAGTGAAAGACAACAAGCTAAGTAAAATTTAACAAATATATTTATTTCACTAGAATACAATGTGAAAATGAGAAATGAGAACTTACGGTATTGCGAATTAAATCCCAAAATAATCCAAGAATTACAGACACAATTCCTAATAATATAAAGTCCTGAATAAAACTCAGCACAAGTCCCGAAGAGATCCAAAACTGAAGGCGATGACGTATCTGTGATACTGTGATAGCTTATGGAAGTGTTGATCTGTCAACAGTCTGTTTTGAATCACAGAAATATAATTTCATTTCTGAATATACTATAAATTCCGATGAATGTCTCTATCCAAGAATTTTATTAGAACACTTTTGTATTTCCAGAGAAAATAATCACTTGAATTCAATAATTTGAACAAGAACAATTCCATCCCAAAATAATCAAAATACTAGTCACAACATATAATAAAACTTAAAAGTGATAGATGTTAAAGCACCAATGACCAAGTCCTCACAATTACAAGATTACATAGTTCTCTACTTGACATCGTCACAATTAGCATTTTCTAAATAAAACCATTACCTATTGGAAAATAACCTAGAATGATCCTGATGTTTATAAAATCAAAACCATAACCTGTAAAATTCGCTTAGAAAAGTCCAAAACCTCGACCCAAATAAACATATTTACTTCGTCTATTAATAAAGATCCTGATATTAAGTCCATAAACACAGAGAATAATTTAGCTATGTTTTAGTTATTTTCATAAAATTAAATAACAATTATTTTAAAAAGTCACTCAGGTCAAGCAGAAATTAACTCAATTTTGGACAAGGCCAAGTCCAGCATACAATGTTTCATAACAATAGCATGTAATGAAAAATATCAAATAAATTACGGTAAGTAACAAATAAACAATTAAATTAAATATACATAATATCTTCTTTGGACAAATGTTTCTTTTTTATGGCGGTCAGTCTAAATATCTTGTATTTTTTTCTAAATCGAGGGAAAAATTTATCTCTACTGTCTGAACGTCATTCAGTATTATGGTGAAACTTAATTAAAAATATGAAAATGTGCCTACATGGCCGGATCAGGTCAAGTGGTGGTGGGTGGTTCCAAAATTTCAAAAGAGCCCTGACTTTCCTCGAATGGGCACCAAAGCAAATGTCTATCTGTCTATTTACTCAGTGTGTGCATAATAACCCAATAAACATGCGCAAGAGTAACACGCTGCTCAAGTGACAAATGACTGTACATTTGGGTATGTGTACGTTTTTCTTTAGGCGGGGATTGGGGTGTCAGGAAATCCCGGAAGCCCCCCTCCTGGCCGATCCTGCCCTGGTCTATGTTATCCTTCACAATCACTTAGACAACATTGCATTAAAATATTTAAACGATGCAACAATATAATTTCGTGAAACTATCCTGCATGAACGATTACATTTTTGAGTTCACAACTTCTACTTAAATATATCGTCATATTTATGTTCATACATTTCATTTGTGTATACCGCTCCGGTGGCCTAATGGTTGGAGCGTCCGCCTCAGATGTGGAGATTGTGGGTTCGAACCCCGGCCGAGTTATACCAAAGACTTTTAATAATGGTACTAACATCTGCCTCGCTCGGCTCCTATTAGTATCAGTGTTTGCACTGGTCGGCCTGGTGTCAGGATAATGTGACTGGGCGGGACATTATGCTACATGTCTACATCACTATAAACTGATACGCTGCAGACATCATAGCGAGATGACTAAAAAATTGTTAAAAGCTAGGATGAAAATCCAAATCACACACACACTCATTTGTGTATAGGTTTAATATTTTAAGGTTCTGCCTTTTTATTAATGACTGCATCAAAATTTGAAACAGAAATTTACAAAAGTTTTGTGTTTCTTCAGACGGTACCATCTTCCAAAGCTATTTTAATGCTTTAGTATATGAGTGCTGTATTCATAAATCATCTAAAGCTACAGTTTTCAACATTTTTGCCACATTATGATTTTCTTTTCGCAAAAGGACGCTTTTGCATTGACCAGTTTATATGTATAACCAGTAATGGCTTTGGGCAATACCATGAGGTAAGAGACGCCACATTTTATTTTCTTAAATATCTACAGATCTGTACTAGAATCTTAAATTAGTTGTAACTATAACCTTCGTGACTGATTCTTGGTATACAATTGAATATGTTGTCATTGATACTAATTATATGATTTAAATATTTGGGGGATGTAAAGTCATTGGGAGTAGCACTAAATTTGTTTTGGACGTTTTAAGTGCATCAGAAAATCATCTTTAGACATATCAGAAAATATACATGAAAACTCTTCGAGATGAAATCATTAGTTTCGGGTTTCTTTGAAATGTTAATATTGTGGCGTCTCGTTCCTAGATATTGTCTCCACGTTCCTTTCCATCCTAGTTAGCGCAAAATTGAGACAATACAAGTAAGACCTGCCTGAACGAAAGTTGAATGTCGACATTAATTTGTTTCTAAAACATATCGTCACATCTGTTGACTGGATATATTTCCAAACGATGTATTTAAAGCAAGTATTTATGATTTATTTATTTTCCCCTGGATCATCTTCAACGAGATAAGTCCCAAACATTTTGCGCTGACTGGGTTTAATTAATTTACGTAAAAGAGGAGCTTCTTTTTACCCAGGAACCCGATAATCAAGTTTATAGTTTCATTTGCTTTTGGTCTTCCTTGCATATAAGCTTCAATGGCTTAGGTAGATTTATATAGAATTATATTTGAGTCTAGTTTAGATTAATGCTTTAAATTATTATGAAGATATTCAAATGAAGAGTACATTTTCTTTTTCAATTAAAAGTCTTAATCCGGGAAATATTTTAAAATTTTGCTGCGTTTCCTTAATTTCTTTATATCATTCTAATGTAACTGAAGACGTTTTTAATGGGTTTGTATCATTTTGGCATATTTACTAAACATTGTAGAATCCTTGTAGTTTAGTTTTGATTTACATTTAAAATGTAAGGTTGAAGTTAGAATTATATGAAAGCCGCAGAAGCCTCCATTGAAAACTTAAATGATGAATCCATTTGACGAAATATGCAGAAAAAGTAGGTCTCGCAGTTCCATGAAGACAGCTATAATAATTTGCACGTATGACTTCAAACGAATGTCTTCATGAATACATTTTGGTGATGGCTTAGACCAGTTTGTGTATTTTGTTCATCCTTTCTTTCGCTTTACATACACTTATAATAGCGATCTGGGAAGTGCTTCCAAACTGTGCCTATTAGTCTTCGACGATATTTGAATTTCAGGGACGCATTGGCGTGCGTGGTCTTCCCGGCATTAAGGTAGGTTTTTGTTTTATCTATGTGTGTTTGAGTGTAGAGGTTTTGTTTAATTAAAACAGTGCAAATCATCTACATTCCTTGCCATACTGGCTGACTCCATAGTTTATCTTATCTGTGTCTTTTTGTCCACAGCCTGCGTGCCTTTTCATTTCCCTGCCTCTCCGTCTATCTTTTAAGTCACACCCCCTTCAAGTTTCTCATGTCCCGCTGTTTCTGCGTGTGTCTATCTGCCAAGTATTGCGTCCTTTGTCGGTAAGTTCTTTTGTGTATCCATGTGTTTCCATCGTATTTATCGGTATAATTACAAAACTGAATTTATCCTGAAAATCACGTAATATTATTTCTTAACAAATTAACCCTGTCTGACCTATTACCTGGCAGCAGCATATCCTTATAAAGGTCCTGAGTACTAGCAAACACCTTAATTGGTAGGTGCATACCTTAACTGCGTCTCAAGATTAAAGCACCCTGTGAAACAATAACCGTCATTAAATATGATTCTGTGGTTGAAATCGAAATGGGAAATATATATGAATTTGAGCTTCCACTATTTCGGACCTCATCAGGTAACTACGGATTCATATGTCACATATACATACATACGAAAGAACATATACATACATACATACATACATACATACATACATACATACATACATACATACATACATACATACATACATACATACATACATGCATGCATGCATGCATACATATAGACAGACAGTCAGACAGACAGACATATAGACAGACAGACATATAGGTCTCGACATTAATGGTAATTTACAGCAGACAAGGCAGTCACCAATAAGGACGAACATTAATCTAATCCATTTAAATATGGCCTATACAGAGCCAGTTTGCACTAACACCAGACTCACTTAAAAGAAAAGAAAACACATGGCGACAATATTTTATTAGGTAGTACAAACATAAATATCAAGATTATGGACGTAGTATAGAGGTTATGATGTTGAAGGTTTGAAATAATGTACATTTTAATTCAAACAATGTTGAATCAATTATTTTAAAGTAGCGTCTTGTTTAATAACTTTTCTTTTCTTATTATCTTGAAAAATTATATAATCAGGAAAACGTTTGAAGCTATGGAATGAGCCATAAGCCGATACAAAAACCTCAGCGATATTTCAATGCATCACCTTATATTAAGTGAATTATATGTTACATTTTTCTATTCTTCCAGGGCAAAGACGGCTCTCTGGGATCAAAGGTATGCAACATTTTTTCTATTCTTCAAGGGTTATTTCGTTTGGCTTGTTGCATTACGACACAGCAATAACAAGTATATTATTTAGTTCCGAGGCAATTGGAGTGAAGTGTCTTGCTCAAGAACACACCACAACAGCTTGCCCAGTCTAGTACGATAGTAGGACTCGAGCCCGCACCCATTCGGTCTTCATTTTCTAGGGTAAAGAAGACCCTCTTGGACCAAAGGTATGAATATTTAAAAAGTGTACTTTCCCAAATGATAATTTACTTGCTCGTTACCCCAGTCACCACCCAAAAAAAGATTTTATAAAAGGTTTTGATGATTTCTGTTTTTTTAAACTATTTTTGGATGGGGGTGAGGGGAGTAAATAATTGGTTTGTATGACCAACCTTCATCCCATACAAAACTTTTAAATATTTGTCGAGGTGCGTGCTCTTTTGTACTTATTCATTATGATAAATGATAAGTATGAGTAAAATAATATGATTGGAACTGGAAATTACTGAAGACGGCTAGCCACCCTTACATTATACTTACATAATTAATCAATAAGAGTTAAGGATTTGATGATAATCATATCTCTTATAGTTTGTTACAGAAATATCTTTCAGAGACTCTCACGTTGCCTATCTAAACCTAAAATATCTCTCTCTCTCTCTCTCACACACACACACACACACACACACACACACACACACCCACACCATTCAGTGGAATAGTCACATTAACCACCCTCTCCACATTGCCTAAAAGTCTCTACAACTCGCGATTTTCAACCCTATAAAGAACTTATGATAAAAAAATCGGAGAAATTTTATATTAAAGGTGAGGTTAATATGTCGTGCTTATTGCAATAATGAACAGCGCCATGATTGGACCGGTTTGACTTACATGATAACTTGCAGAGAAAATTTGGTAAAAACACAAGAACACAAAATGGACAGCCGTTCAAGTACATTGTATTCCAAAATACAATCCCAAACCCGGATAGCGCAGGTGTTTCTGCACTAGAATCCTCCATTTGCATATATTGCATGAAATCATGCATTGACGCCACAATAAACAGCAAGAGAGAAACACTGAGCTAAAATAGTCTTTTCAAATTTACATCGTGGCCAGCAATATGAAGCACTGGTTACTATCATGATAGCCCTTACGGCAAATCCATCCGACTCTGGTTACTATCATGATAGCCCTTACGGCAAATCCATCAGACTGGTGTGCTCAAAATAAATTCTTCATCGTGATTATGATGGATTTTGGCGGTATGAAACCTTGCCTTCTGATGAAAAATAAAATATGATCAAAAGCTATGTATTAAAATATAGAATATGTCTGTGAGGCATATACGACTTTGTATGTTCTTCCTTCAAGTTTCACGTTCTTTATTGGCACAAAGTGCAAAACTGTCATCTAGTCGTAGTAAGTCATATTTACAGTATATGTACAACGGGAAGTGCAACCAATCAGCTATACACCTATCAACGTCTCTCTCGGATCTATAAATGCAAACTTTGAATTTTTCTAGTCAATAAATTGGTTAGTTTATTTATTTTTTTTTTCGAAATTTAGGATTAGTATGTAAACATCGTTGTGATAAATTTGTATATTGACCGAAGGTAGGACAGTAAAGAGTGATGCTCATCTTCAAGATGATTTAGAATACATGTCAGAATTAAAAAGTCATATTCTTCTTCAGTTTGATTACAAACCATAAAGTTTCTTTTTTTCACCTGTCTTTCCAAATCTTACTAACGCAATTTCAACTTGACAAGACATACATCAAAATATGGTCGGGGGCTTTCATATTTCTCCAACAAAATAAATGTTATCTTTCTTTTTCAAACTTGACATTGGAATACTTTTACGTTTGAAATATTGATGAAACGCTAAGTCTGACAATCAAGACTGAATGCATCGGTCTGTTACTCTTTTTCAAAAAATCTTCTGTGTCCGATATTAAATTTTCAGTTGCAACTTATAATAACACCTAAGTATGTTAAGTTATCTGCCAATGATACAGACTAATTTCCATTAAAAACTGACATATTTTGGACATTGATGTCCACATAAAATATTAATTACTTTTGTTTTATTAGTATTTACCTCATTTCCCTATTTTTACAATAAGTTTTCACCCTATACAGCAGACATTTAAATCAAGTCTCATTGGTAAATAATAAAAGGAAAATAATAATTTGATGCATTTCGAAGGCATCAGCATTTTGTTGTTTAAAAATGTAACTAAGTCATTGATAAATATAAAAAAGCTGTATCCATCCCTGCGTTATAACAGATCAAACGCTAAGCATCGCATGATGAAATTCAGCAACTGTTGACCTTTCCCAGTCGGGCCAATGATCAGTGCGGGAACCGAATTTGGTACCATGTCGCCATGCAAGGGGACCCGAAGCTTCACCGAAGCAGATAAGACAATGCCGCTTAAATATTTTTAATTTCATGATGCCATTTTGAATCTTTTTATCAAGTGATGTCATGTTGAACGTCACTTGTTGTATAACTTATCAAACTGTATTCATATTGTGTGCAATACCACATGAAAACACGTGCCGCAAGTCCATCTCCGGTTGTAATACGTAATGGTGGAGTCAGAATGTCTTGAACTTATGTCCGCTGTGCGGCTGCTGCTTTAGCGAAACTATCTGGAACACCGTGGAGTAAATATCCTGGCTAAAAGCATATACCTGGATACAACCACTGGCGTCATAAATCACGGTTGGATATAGGACTGCACCGAAGCCTGGGGGAGAACCTGTAGATCGCGTCGATGCTCCATGTTATTGACAAAATCTCGCGTTAAAACTACAAGCAATATCCGTGCTCGTCAACCCGTCCACGTGAATCTCATCCATGGCTTGAATACATTTAATTCAACACACTGGAATAAGAATCGGCAGATGGATCGTCAGAAGAGGTGTGAAGGCCAAGATTATACTTGAAGGTAATGCACATTGGTAAAAGAAACATGGACGCGAAACTGACCACGATATACATCAGCCCACGTTGTAGCTGAAAGAGTGACACAGCCGTTGAAAAATTAGCGAGAGCACCAAATGTTAACCACGGGGTCACTCGTGCGTGACTGTCCAAACAAGCGTTGTCGCTTATTTACCTACCCTCAGCAAGGAAACTTTTCAGTGAAAGGATTGATGTAACGATTCCAACCAAGCTGTCCAGCTGTTCTTTTGTTTCTTCCACGTGATCGAGTACGTTAATGTACATGCAATATGCGTTAACTGCAACTGATGTTGCCAGAAGATACAAAGGAGCCGAGCCGCTGATGTGCCAAGATTCGCCAAACGCCGCAAATGCCTTCAAACGCATCCGTGAACATTCGCTGCTAACATGACCTCTGCATGACCTCTGCAGGTCGTTCCAAGCATTGCTAGTAAAATATTAGTATGTACCGGTTCGTCATGGACATGTCCGTGTGCAAAGTGAACCGGCCATTGTGGAACGATTCAACCACACACTTTTCGAACGATTGTTCGGGCACCAGTACGCGGAAAAAAATTTGCTGCAGGATCATGAAGAGCGCTCTCGTACATACGTGACTCGACTTGGGTCAGATATAGCATCGCTGAATAATGAAACCATACGCGCAATGGGGTTGAAACCTGTTGATGCAATTCAGCACCGACTCATCTTAGGTCCTTTAACGCCTCAGCCACCCACGCTAGATTCAATCAGTCACTGTCAGTTTCGGTATCGGTATGCCCCTTAGTAGTTAAAAAGGTGACAACGTGTTTTTTACCTGGTATGGTCAGTCGATGTATTTACGGTCTCAATTATAATCGATTTTCCGGGGAAACCAACGGGATACCATCTGGCGCTAGCATGGACACAGTCCCTGTCATCACCAAGCTGGGCAGTTAGGCGAGAGAAAGGATAAGCTAATGGGATTCACACGTGCTCGGGGTGATTCCATTAAGAAAAAGCCATCGCTTGTTATACAGTGGCGATGAACTTACCTTAGTGCATTGGTGCAACGATACACATCCATGTCATGTTTATTTAACCGAATAAGATTTACCGTGTTTGTTAATTTGTACCACTCACGTAGACATTCCACATACATTTTGTCCCGGCGATCTATTTGCACAACAAATCGGGGCACTCCTTTAGCCTTCTTGATGTATTTTCTGAATCCTCCGGCAAACACGATCGATGGCATTTTGGTTAGCAGTCCCATGTTTTCCTCGATGGGCTTGCCTGCGTGCTCGTCTATGAATTTCTCCACCACTTTCTGGCTGGCTTTGCTGAACAGCTGCAGTCAAACTCACACGCGTTCAATGCCTCGCCTATGTTTGCGCATATGACATCGTTGGTATTATACATCAGTAACGAGCCTGTGTCAGTATACAGCGTTTTGACGTTGTCGACCTAGTATAACTCGTACATTAGCAATTCGGAAATGTCCATCACAAACTACGCCAACATAGATTGGCATTGTTAGCTTTAGTTTCGATTTTTCACTGGTTATTGCAGCGAGTCTGGCACTGAAGACTCGAACGTCGGGTCGGCAATCAACCTGTAAATTTTTCACTGTCTCGGACAAGATCGACGCGAATTTGTTTTCGAAGATTTTCCATGGTTTTCCCAAGCACAGCATTGTTCATTAAGCTTGAAGAAGTCCTTTTCAAATTCGTTCTTGGCGGACGTTCGCAGGTCTGTATGCATTGTATATATTAACCAACGCTGACGAAACCGGAGCATCCGGTGGACTTGCAGCACACGCATCCGCAACCCCAAATACACTTGCAGTTTTAGTACGTGAAAAACATAGTTGACGGGTGCATATTCGGAAACAGATTGGTGGATTAACACCCCAAAATCGCCCACTTGCATACACTAGTACGGTAACCGCCACTCGTCGGTCACCGACATCACTTCTGGAGCCAGACGATAATAATTGTGGGTGTCATACAGTCAGTCGGGGTTACCAAGTCAACTTCAAAGAAGTATCTATGGTCGCTGTTGTTGTTCTACTCGCGTATGTGTTTGTGTCATCCCGTGCGAACTCGCCTATTGTATTGGTTGTATCTTGGCCTACTCATGTAAGTTCTTGAGATCGAGATACATGATGTAACCGGGTCTTATCCGTTTACATTAGAGATTGTTCGCATGCAAAACGATGACTAGTCATGGAAATCCCACCGCAGATATCACTTTCAAAAATGTTGTAGTGCACATTAAACTAGCAATTTAGTGCATTCTAACTATATGATAAACAATAACTCTCAATTTTAGTACACAGTAACCAGCAATTGTAGTACACAGTAACTGTTTGATGCACAGAAACTGACGATTTAGTGCACAGTAACTATTTCTTGCACAATAGCTAGCAATTTAGTGCACTGTTATTTGCAATTTAATGCAGAGTACCGTGCAATTTAGTACATAGTACCTTGCAATGTAGTACACCGTACCTTGCAATGTAGTTCACCGTACCTTGCAATTTAGTACATAGTACCTAACAATGTAGTACACCGTACCTTGCAATGTAGTACACCGTACCTTGCAATGTAGTACACCGTACCTTGCAATGTAGTACACCGTACCTTGCAATTTAGTACATAGTACCTAACAATGTAGTACACCGTACCTTGCAATGTAGTACACCGTACCTTGCAATGTAGTACACCGCACCTTGCAATTTAGTACATAGTACCTTACAATGTAGTACACCGTACCTTGCACACCGTACCTTGCAATGTAGTACACCGTAACTTGCAATGTAGTACACCGTACCTTGCAATGTAGTACACCGTACCTTGCAATTTAGTACCTAGTACCTAACAATGTAGTACACCGTACCTTGCAATGTAATACACCGTACCTTGCAATGTAGTACACCGTACCTTGCAATGTACTACACCGTACCTTGCAATTTAGTACATAGTACCTAACAATGTAGTACACCGTACCTTACAATGTAGTACACCGCACCTTGCAATTTAGTACATAGTACCTTGCAATGTAGTACACCGTACCTTGCAATGTAGTACACCGCACCTTGCAATTTAGTACATAGTACCTTGCAATGTAGTACACCGTACCTTACAATGTAATACACCGTACCCTGCAATTTAGTACATAGTACCATGCAATTTAGTACACCGTACCTTGCAATGTAGTACACCGTACCTTGCAATGTAGTACACTGTACCTTGCAATTTAGTACATAGTACCTTACAATGTAGTACACCGTACCTTGCAATGTAGTATACCGTACCTTGCAATGTACTACACCGTACCTTACAATGTAGTTCACCGTACCTTGCAATGTAGTAGACCGTACGTTGCAATTTAGTACATAGTACATTGCAATGTAGTACACCGTACCTTGCAATTTAGTCCATAGTACCTTACAATGTAGTACACCGTACCTTGCACACCCTACCTTGCACACCGTACCTTGCAATGTAGTACACCGTAACTTGCAATGTAGTACACCGTACCTTACAATGTAATACACCGTACCTTGCAATTTAGTACATAGTACCTTGCAATGTAGTACACCGTACCTTGCAATGTAGTACACCGTACCTTGCAATTTAGTACATAGTACCTTGCAATGTAGTACACCGTACCTTGCAATGTACTACACCGTACCTTGCAATTTAGTACATAGTACCTAACAATGTAGTACACCCTACCTTGCAATGTAGTACACCGTACCTTGCAATTTAGTACATAGTACCTTGCAATGTAGTACACCGTACCTTGCAATGTAGTACACCGTACCTTGCAATGTAGTACACCGCACCTTGCAATTTAGTACATAGTACCTTGCAATGTAGCACATAGTACCTTGCAATGTAGTACACCGTACCTTGCAATGTAGTACACCGTACCTTACAATGTAATACACCGTACCTTGCAATTTAGTACATAGTACCTTGCAATTTAGTACACCGTACCTTGCAATGTAGTACACCGTACCTTGCAATGTAGTACACCGTACCTTGCAATTTAGTACATAGTACCTTACAATGTAGTACACCGTACCTTGCAATGTAGTACACCGTACCTTGCAATGTACTACACCGTACCTTACAATGTAGTTCACCGTACCTTGCAATGTAGTACACCGTACCTTGCAATTTAGTACATAGTACCTTGCAATTTAGTACATAGTACATTGCAATGTAGTACACCGTACCTTGCAATGTAGTACACCGTACCTTGCAATTTAGTCCATAGTACCTTACAATGTAGTACACCGTCCCTTGCACACCGTACCTTGCAATGTAGTACACCGTAACTTGCAATGTAGTACACCGTACCTTACAATGTAATACACCGTACCTTGCAATGTAGTACACCGTACCTTGCAATTTAATCCATAGTACCTTACAATGTAGTACACCGTACCTTGCACACCGTACCTTGCAATGTAGTACACCGTACCTTGCAATGTAGTACACCGTACCTTACAATGTACTACACCGTACCTTACAATGTACTACACCGTACCTTACAATGTAGTACACCGTACCTTGCAATTTAGTCCATAGTACCTTACAATGTAGTACACCGTACCTTGCACACCGTACCTTGCAATTTAGTACATAGTACCTTGCAATGTAGTACACGATACCTTGCAATGTACTACACCGTACCTTACAATGTAGTACACCGTACCTTGCAATTTAGTCCATAGTACCTTACAATGTAGTACACCGTACCTTGCACACCGTACCTTACAATGTACTACACCGTACCTTACAATGTAGTACACCGTACCTTGCAATGTACTACACCGTACCTTGCAATTTAGTACATAGTACCTAACAATGTAGTACACCGTACCTTGCAGTGTAGTACACCGCACCTTGCAATTTAGTACATAGTACCTTGCAATGTAGTACACCGTACCTTGCAATGTAGTACACCGTACCTTGCAATGTAGTACACCGCACCTTGCAATTTAGTACATAGTACCTTGCAATGTAGCACATAGTACCTTGCAATGTAGTACACCGTACCTTGCAATGTAGTACACCGTACCTTGCAATGTAGTACACCGTACCTTACAATGTAATACACCGTACCTTGCAATTTAGTACATAGTACCTTGCAATTTAGTACACCGTACCTTGCAATGTAGTACACCGTACCTTGCAATGTAGTACACCGTACCTTGCAATTTAGTACATAGTACCTTACAATGTAGTACACCGTACCTTGCAATGTAGTATACCGTACCTTGCAATGTACTACACCGTACCTTACAATGTAGTTCACCGTACCTTGCATTGTAGTACACCGTACCTTGCAATTTAGTACATAGTACCTTGCAATTTAGTACATAGTACATTGCAATGTAGTACACCGTACCTTGCAATGTAGTACACCGTACCTTGCAATTTAGTCCATAGTACCTTACAATGTAGTACACCGTACCTTGCACACCGTACCTTGCAATGTAGTACACCGTAACTTGCAATGTAGTACACCGTACCTTACAATGTAATACACCGTACCTTGCAATGTAGTACACCGTACCTTGCAATTTAATCCATAGTACCTTACAATGTAGTACACCGTACCTTGCACACCGTACCTTGCAATGTAGTACACCGTAACTTGCAATGTAGTACACCGTACCTTACAATGTACTACACCGTACCTTACAATGTACTACACCGTACCTTACAATGTACTACACCGTACCTTGCAATTTAGTCCATAGTACCTTACAATGTAGTACACCGTACCTTGCACACCGTACCTTGCAATTTAGTACATAGTACCTTGCAATGTAGTATACGATACCTTGCAATGTACTACACCGTACCTTACAATGTAGTACACCGTACCTTGCAATTTAGTCCATAGTACCTTACAATGTAGTACACCGTACCTTGCACACCGTACCTTGCAATGTAGTACACCGTAACTTGCAATGTAGTACACCGTACCTTACAATGTACTACACCGTACCTTACAATGTACTACACCGTACCTTACAATTTAGTACATAGTACCATGCAATTTAGTACATAGTACCTTGCAATTTAGTACGGGGGCCCCGAGTGGCCGAGTGGTTTAAAGCGCTCTTCGTTACGGATCACTGCCATCTCACCTCTGTCTGCGGCGGTTCGAGTCTAAGATTCAGCCAATGTGGACATGTGAGAAAGCTTGCCAGTAGCTTCTCGTGGGTCGGAAATTCTTTCCGGGTTTTCCGGGTTCTTCCTCCACCATTAATACTGGCCGCTATGTATAGCCTATCGTGTGCTGAAAAATGGCGTTAAAACCCACAACAACAACAAAAGCAATTTAGTACATAGTACCTTGCAATGTAGTACACCGTACCTTGCAATATGTAAAATAAGCTATGCCCTGCTGTCAAACTACGTTTCAAGTTTGTCAATAAACTGCATGATTGACGACAGCTTCTATCTCACATTTGTTTTACATAATATCAAGTCATCTCAGAACAGCAGGCTACGTGATCCTGATAACGGTGCAAACACTCTGTGCTTATTTTTTTTTTTTTTCAGTTACGAGTACATTGTTCTTGATGAAAGGGACAATAAAATCCGGATTAACGTCAAACACTGATATTTAATTAAATACGAATATTGTATAAGTATCAAATGCAACTTAAAGCGAAGGTAAAAGCTGAAGAAAAAATAATTTGGAAATTCGTCACCATAAAGGGGTTTCCGGTACATTACGTTACATTCCGTAGTGAAGCATCTTTATTAAGTAAAATTGTATTTAAAGAAAAAAATAAACACAGAAGGACCCCATCTTATGGACACTGCTATCAGCTAAACATTCCAACGGCACATACACATTTTTAATTAGAATCATTTCACTTAAAGTATATCTCAAACCAATAATGTCATGGGAACTTTTTAGATAGCTAGAAAATTACAATTTATTTCCATTTCAGGGAGAAAATGGTCAAAAGGGAGACAGAGGTGACAAGGTAAGCAGCCTATAGTCCATTTAAATGAAGGACATTCAGTCAACCCTCCTTCTCTAAAGAAAGCTACCTTTCTATATAGCATTAGTTTTTAAACGACCTCTCAGAAATGAAATATTGATATAAATAAAGGTTTGAAATAGGCTATTTAAGAAAAGATACTTTCAGTAATAACCTTTGCTCAGGACAATGTTAAACTCCTGCATGTATTCCTATTTTAAAAAAGTAATAAAGAGAGTCTGCTTAATCAAAGAAAACTCAACGAAGTACAAACCTAACGTGAGACAGCATGCTGTTAGTTTGATATCCCCAAGATATAAAATGTATATTAGAAAATCTGTGAAACATTTTATTAAATAATATGAATACATGCGCTCTCAATATTATCAAAAGTTTAGACAAGTAATTGTCGCACGTTATTGAATTAATGAATTATCATTGTCCTTCCTTGGAATTTCTATGTGACGTTTAGCGCAATTTCCATAGAAATAATGTACGTTTATTATGATTAAATCCAAATTTAAGGCAAAGATCGAACAATTGAAGCACAAGTGGTGGAAATTTTGCAAATGTTTAAATCCATCAGGAATTATGAAAACTTTAAATGCGTTGATCAAATTTGTTTCTAATGACAGTGTTACTCTTTTAAAAACTTTGAACATTTATTGAAGTAAATATGATCGGCTTTTTACTATTCTGTATAGGGCGAAGAGGGAAAAGCTGTGAATCACGTGATCGAAATGCAAGGCCCTGCTGGTCTCCCTGGTCACCCCGGTCTCCCTGGGCCAGAGGTCAGCATTAAACTTGCACATTTTGGAGAAACAAATAAAAAGTTTGTTATACGCGTTAAGTAACAGAATTAATTGCATGAAAAGGAAATAATGTTTCCTTGTCCAAAGTGATAATAGTTCAGTGACTTAATAGTGACCAATACAAGATACACAATAATTTTCCTGTTTTTGCTACCAAGGAACAGCAGACAAAATCTTTATTACTGGAACTTGTGTGGTTTCTTTTTCTTTTCTTTTTTTTTTTGTTGTGTTTTTGTTATTTAATTAACAACGCATTGAAACGTCCGGTGGTGATGAAGTGATTTGATATGTCCTTATTTCAGTTGGTAACAATGTTTGACAAAATAAACCATTCATAACTTTAATGTTTAATTTATTCTCTTAAATGCTGAATTACTTTTGTTATATTCTAACTTTGAATCTCTTTTCAGGGACCGAAAGGAGAACGAGGTTACCCTGGATTTCCGGTTTGTTCACAATCGTGCTCATAATTGGTTTCTTGGCTTGTCCTTTCATATGTCTACGTATTGTTCCGATGTGGTTATGTTCCTTTTAATAAGAAAATTCACTCAAGTATAATTTGTTTGTTTTAACCTTAAAAAGTTAGATTTACGTTCATGGTTATTTCTCATTAAAATGAAACGCTTTAGATAAGTAAAAATATATGATAAGGAAGACATTAATATTTGAATTTGTCCAACATCCAGCATGTCTGATTTTTAGAGGAACAAATCCAAGATATTTACAGTTCCTGTTCTGGCAAAAACAAGGCCTCATCAATATGTAAGAAGCATAAACGATCTCCAGATGTAATTAAGAAGGGGCGGGTGCGAATCTTCACCGTAACAGATAAAACCTTTTATTTCTGCACTGATAGAATTTTCTAATCTATCTGAGACGCACGCGTTGTACTTAAAATAAATAAGTGTAACAAACAATAGCTCATAATCAAGTCATTAAGACAAAAATATATATAGTTAGATTGATCCCCTCTGCGTTAAAAAAGGAAAGTAAATTAAACCATACGGTGGATCTGTGAAGGCATATTGCTTACATAACTTGAATAACTAAGTAATGAAAACCATCTTGTAAGCAATCAACAATGGTATCTGACGATTTCTGAAAAACAATAACTGATCTGTATCTTCATACTTTAAAATAAATTAGTAATTTGTCAAAGGATGTTGTGATCTCTGATATTGAACGAAGAGGACCTGACATCAACGAGTCAACAGCATAATCATTAAGACGGTTCTTATATGCATAAGCTAACATAAGCTTCACGCTGTTTTCGCCATGACCACGTATTGTGTGACCGTAATATCGTTGAGTTTTTAAAATGTCATTCACAGACAGAACACGCTTGTCCGTTCAGCATGTTGTTTGCATGAGCAGTCATAAGGTAAGTGACGTTTGAGTACGATTTATAAATACGACGAACTTAATCCATTTTAATAGGGGCTGAGTCATGCTGTGAAATTTTCCTTATGTTTAAATCATATACAATAAGGAAGCACTTCTCTTTAACATATTTTGCACCTTCTCGTCTATAAATGGCCTTGCACGTGTATCTTATTTTTCCTAACACATGCCTTTTTATTTCTTTCCAGCCATGCTTTACTAACATCCTAATTTTGTTCTGTATTGAAAACGTTTTTAATATCATACTACACTTGAAAAATGCAAATCTAGGAGTATACAAATCAAGTTTGTCCTCAAATTAAAATATGTTTTTGTATTATAATGCTAGTAGGTCTATTCGACTGGTCTGGTCGTATAACTTGATTATAATAATTATTGTTCCGTATTATACTTCGAAAACATCTTATCTATTAAAAAATACACCGAAATTACAACACTCTCTCTCTCTAGATATTAGGTCCTTTGTTATAACACGGTTTCTTTTACAAGACTGGTCTGATCATATCTCATCTTATTATGTAGTGGTAAAATTATTTGCATAATAAACTCTTTATATGGCGGTTTCAATCAACCAGTATATACTCCATGTCTCCCTTAAACAGCATTAGGATGTGGGAGTGCTAGAGTCATACATACATACATACATACATACATACATACATACATACATACATACATACATACATACATACATTTGAGAAAAATACTATTTATGCTGCATGCGGTGTAATACAAATTAGTATAGTTTACACGCTATATTTTAGTATCAATTGCTTTAATTACTTGTTTTAACCAAGAGATGAATGAAGGCTGCATCTACATTCTCGTCTTTTCTTTTCAGGGCCCGATAGGGTCAAAGGGTCAGATGGTAAGTGCATTTAGGTTATGGATATCAAATGTATTAATATTTTCTTGACAAGAGCATGGATTATGTTGGATTGCATCTTTATAGTCAAATTATGAGACACCACAATAGCCAGTATGGGCTTATCGGTCGGTTCCTATCAAACTCACCCCCTTCTGGTTACCATTTCAACGCCGTAATCACTTGTGTCACCACGGCTGTCTCAGCAGTTGTTTGTCTCAGTCTAATACGTCATATGGATCAGAATGTAGATCCTAGGTAACAATGTTGTTACGACTCTGAAATTAAGTAGCAGAAATGAGCAAAGATTAATAATTGAAACTGTCCATATTGTGATTTTTTTCACAAACTTTTGCAACAAGCCTAATTGTGTGTCTATTTACAGGGCTTGCCGGGTCCAAAGGGATTAAAAGGGGAACAGGTAGGTGTACGAGTTTATATTTTACATGGATTCCATTTGATTTTACCAAAACAATCACTTTCTGGTATATGCTATTGTGAGAATAATAATAATGAAAATAATTACAGGAAGGAATGTGAATTTTAAAAACAAACGGTAATGTTGTACAAATCTACTGCTGCTTTTCTATCTGAGACTTTTTTCTGCATTAAACGTCATTTATGTAATGTAGACAATTAATATAATCAATATAGTTAGCCATAAGCCAGTTATTTATGTATTTAAAAGTATTGATTGAACTTATGTCAAGAAGTGTAATGAACGAAGGCATGATTGATGCTGTTTGGAAAATTATGACAAGGAGACGCAAAAAGCACCCCAAAGATTGTTCGTCTGATTGAGCAAAGATAGTAACTTATTGTTTAGAAATAAAATGTCAGGTATAGTGACCATATGGTAGTAGCTTGTTCTCACCTTAAGATGATCTAGTGACACATGAGTTATGTATATAAATATAATTTTAAATTTAGGTATGTAGAAAATTAAAAAAGAAAAAAAGACGTGAAATGTCTTATATATATATATATATATATATATATATATATATATATATATATATATATATATATATATATATATATATATATATATATATATATATATATCTGATGAAAACACTGAAATATTTCATAATATATTAATAATATATTATACTACGGAGTTTACCTTTTAGGGAGAGGCTGGAGGCAAGGGTGAGAAGGGTGAGCCTGGACTTCCGGGATACGACGGACTTACAGGGTCAAAGGTTTGATAGCCTATTAGTATAAGAGTCGGTTCGAACCTTTTTAGTTGCGAAACAAATTGCAATGTCGTTTTCCAAATGATAGACACAGCTACTTAACATTTGACACAGCTACTTAACATTTGAGATATACAAGCACACAAATGAAGTATACATAATTTCAGCTCCCTGGTTTAACTCAAATATTCATCTGACAGCATTCAGTTTCTCGGTTATTTTATTTAATGCATGACACATACATTTAGCGCCATTATGTAGACTCAAGGTCATGGAAGTTTCTAAAGTTTTGCGAATCTGCCTGAATAAAAATAAGCTTCTTTCTGTCACTGATGTTTTAAGCTTTTTAATATAAACTAAATTTCCATAGTCACAATTATATGGCCATAAACAAAGTAACAGAAAGAAGCAAAATCAACAAATTGTGTAACATTTAACAAATAATTCAATTATCAAAGTTATAAATGGAAACTTGAGAGGAACTTACAGTATGATGAAGTGAATCCAAAATAATCCTGAAAGAGTTATATTGATGTCCAGATGAATTGAAAAGTTCCGTAAAAACTTCAGAACCCGAAATGTTCTGGTCCGCCAAGAATTGTGACATTGTCAAAATTGTTTTGACACATACATTTAGCGCCATTATGTAGACTCAAGGTCATGGAAGTTTCTAAAGTTTTGCGAATCTGCCTGAATAAAAGATAAGCTTCTTTCTGTCACTGATGTTTTAAGCTTTTTAATATAAACTAAATTTCCATAGTCACAATTATATGGCCATAAACAAAGTAACAGAAAGAAGCATAATCAACAAGTTGTGTAACATTTAACAAATAATTCAATTATCAAAGTTATAAATGGAAACTTGAGAGGAACTTACAGTATGATGAAGTGAATCCAAAATAATCCTGAAAGAGTTATATTGATGTCCAGATGAATTGAAAAGTTCCGTAAAAACTTCAGAACCCGAAATGTTCTGGTCCGCCAAGAATTGTGACATTGTCAAAATTGTTTTGTCCATAACTCCTTTGAATAATTGACAATATATCCATAATAATTGTATATTGCAGTAAATGAACACTTTCTATTTCCAATGAATTGTCCAAACAAGTGTTTTTCTCTCCAGTAATATATAAGCACAACATAAAACACATCTGTAGACTTGATGTTACAACAGGAACAAAAGAAATAAAATTGGCTCTAAAATAGGAATGAATCTGATTGCTCAATTTTCTCCTTATATACACCTTCTATTGCAAATATATTTCGGAACTTACCCAAAAGTGACAGATCATACTACTCAATAAATATTTCGAAATACCTATGCATGTAACCTAGCGCATCCAATGGGATATTATTTAATTCTTCTAGAACCTTGCAAACCCACCAGCAAATGAGAAATTACCCCAAATTCGTCAACAATTTTTATTTTTAAGAATATTATTCGTAATGGTCAACACATGCGTAAACATCTATTGATAGATCCTATGTAATATTAATATTCCTGAAAAAGGCCGTAGTCGCTTAGGCAAATTCTAACTAAAGATAATCACTACAATTTAAAGCTATGAGTAAATATTACGAAAATTAGATAAAATCATGTACCAGGAGTTAAAAATATAGATACCCATAACACATAATGATATTCTTTCACATCCCATATATGTTTCTAAATCGGCGTTCAAATGAAGGAAATGTAAGGTTTATGTTTGATTTAACTTTCCTGGAATTATTCATGATAGTCAAGTATGAACCCCAGCTTACTTCCTTACTAAGTTTGTGTCTACCAGTCTGCCTTCAAAGATTTTAAGGGATTTTAAGGGAGTTCTGGTATCTAGCGATCTCATTAGTTTGCTTTGGGAACAGCAACAATGAGCTATCCAGGTAGTAATGAAATAACGTGACATTATATGGTGAATGATTGAATACTATCCCAAGAAACACCGGTCATGAAATTGTACCCAGTGTTGGAATGTTATACGTGAACACAATCTTAAAGCATAAAATAAACATATGTCATGCATCTACTGCAAAACAATAGTAGCATTGTCTTTTTGGGGTTAGTCAATAGTACTATTTTCTTTATTTGGGTTAGTCATTGGTAACATTGTTTCTGTTTGGGTTAGATTTAGGTACTATTCTTCTGTTTAAACCTCATGCATATACCAATTTCTTATAACATGGTGTTGGTCATTAATTTATTTTAGCATGGTGTTGGTCATTAATTTATTATAATATGGTGTTGGTCATGATATGATGTTATAAGTTATTACTTTACCTTTTTTGCATTTTATACACGTGCAGAAAGGTGTAGGATATATTGTTGTGACGTTAGTCTGTCTGTCCTTCCGTCTTCTGTCAAATATCTTTTTGCGTTTCCGTCCATTAACTTTAGTATTACACTCTACCTTTACCAAACTTTCTACTTGGAAACGTCTGAATTCAAGGATAGTGTGTGTGAAAGAAGAAGCTTTCATTAGTTCTACATTAGAGACATTGGCTAAACTTTCTTGATTACGTGCGTTTAGATAAAGGAAAGAAGCTTGATAACGTGGTTTTGTGAAAATATCTATAGTCAATGTCACTGTGGCTGAAAATTTTAAGAGAAGAGTTTCTGCACAAAAACAATCAATTATCAACTTTCGCCAAAGCTTGTGGATGACTCACACTTTATTGTTTAGGGGTAAATATGTCAAAGTTCAAGGTCACTTTGCCTGAAGGAAAAAAACAACTTATTTTCGCATAATAATTGCAGTTTTAGACCCGTACTCTGACCAACTTTGTGATGGATTTGCACTTTAGGTCAAAAAGATGCCTGTTGATTTTGGAGTTACAACGTAAAAAAGTCGAGTTGTTGTTATTCAAAGGGTTTTGAATATTAACACAAGTGCTATAATAAGTACCTTGACCAAACTTTGTGGACAGCTTGCACTAATTGTAAGAAAGAAATCGATTGATCTTGGGGTCAAAAGGTGAAATGTCAAGATCACGATTGGTCTAATAATAAAGCTGCATAGTAAATTTAGTTGAAGACCGCATGCATTGAGCATGATTCAATGGCATTGACAGACGTTGTTCAGTAAGCTGCAGATTCAACAGTGTTCTACTGGAGGTTTCATGGATACCTATAAAACACGGTGCAGACATATACTGTTCACAGTAGTGTTGTCATAACTAAGTTGTGGTCTCGACCGCAAAGTTGTAAAGTTTCCTGGACCATGATCTGAAACTCGAGACTATCCTTATGATATCAAACTTTATATCATGTATATCGCTGAAACGTCCTTTATAATTTCTTAACCATTCTTCCATTTTCGAAGATATTTTAGAAATTCCATATCAGTTTTCAAATATTTTAGACTTCGTGTTGAGTTCTGTTTTAACCATTATGTCATTTCCGGTTCCGAAGGTCAACTAAGACCATACGCGTATGCATAGAAGGTTCGAAATGTACGATGGACCCTCGTATTTCCTATAATATGTAGATGAACTATTAATGACTGCAAAGTATAGGTAAAAAACATAAATGAAAATGCATCGTTGTAATATATATTTTGTATTATTTGACACAGTAAATTGAATTTATAAGCCTTCGAAATAAGTGAAGTCGATACTTTGTATCATGACACAAAAAGCTTCTCTCTTATAATGAAGGGTGACGTTTAAAAATTTCTTCCCAGAAATTGAGGAAAATAAATCATCTGACTAGCCCTAACGCCATGACGATGAAATGTTAGAATGTTTTTCATGGTGTTGCGTTGGTGGTGGTGGTGAGATGGGGAGGAATCTCTACTCTCGTCAAATAATTTAGTTCTCGATTTATTTTAGTTCTTCATTTGTAGCAAATACCTAATTATATAATGTGATTGGATCACGTAGTATGGATCGCTTCTATCGACTTTTATTTCTACCTACAATGGAAACCATGAAGGAACCAAAGTCGTGTTATGTACCTGTTGTGTCCCCCAGTGTTAAACGCATTTTGGCAACGTTCTTCAGAAGCATGCAGTTGGAAAAAAATTACCTTATGTACCTACCTCATCTAATACTTTTTGTTACGTCCAGATAGGATCCAAGAGATCGATACGTTTAGATAATGGGGACGAAGGATTCGGGGAGGTGGTGTCATTAAAGGTATAGCAATAAATATTTCTCTCTCTCTCTCTCTCTCTCTCTCTCTCTCTCATTAGATTCTTCACGGGAAAGCTGTTCACGACAGTACTAGACGGAACTTAACGCAATTCTTGAAGAATCTAAATAATGTTTGTCAATTAACAGTTGATTAATTGTTCATTTTATATCCGAATTAATTCAATTACCAAATTCTGAATGTCTTTTGGTATAGTCCTTTTATGGTCACACACACCTGTATCATAGCTTTGCATTATCTCATATATTCCACTTGTATCATCACTTTGCAATATCTCATGTATTCGACCTGTATCGTCGCTTGACCAAATGTCATACCCTCGACCTTTATCGTCACTTTGTCATAGCTCATGCTTTCCACCTGTATGATCACTTTGCAATATCTCATGTATTCGATCTGTATCATCACTTGACCAAATATCATACCCTCAACATTTATCGTCACTTTGCAATATCTCATGTATTCGACCTGTATCATCACTTGACCAGATATCATACCCTCGACATGTATCGTCACTTTGTCATATCTCATGTATTCGACCTGTATCATCACTTGACCAAATATCATACCCTCGACCTTTATCGTCACTTTGTCATATCTCATGCTTTCCACCTGTATCATCTCTTTGTTGTTGTCGTTTTTGTTGTTGTTTGGGTTTAGTGCCATTTTTCAGCAGACGAAAGGCTACATATGACGGCTAGTGAAACAGTCGAAGGAAGAACCCTGGGAAGAATGGCCAGACCACGGGAAGCTACTGGTGAATTGTCTTACATACCCACATTGATAATCACAGTCTCGAACCCACGCGGACAGAGGTGGGATGGCAGTGATCGGTAAAGGCGAGATGTTTAGACCACTTGGCGACCCAGGGCACCATAATCAATTTGCCATATATCACGACTTCCACCTATTTAATCACTTTGCCTTATCTCATGTCTTTCACCAGCATCATCACTTTACCATATTTCATACCTTTCACCTTTGTCATCTCCTTGCCATATCTCGAAAGTCGAAAAATCCCACTTTATTATTAATATATTCCAATGTATATTATTTTAACTTCAATTCACCTAATGTGCATACGTTATGGGCAGTTTCCCCTTTATTTAATTAACATATTTAGTTAACGTCTTTGCCACTAACACTTTTTCAATACATGATATTGAATTCGATTACAGGGATCAACGTACGAAGTAATAACAATAAAGGTATGTCAAAGACGATGTTATGACCTTCTAGATGCATGATATGTTTATTGCACTGTGTATGAATTTATGTCAGATGCCTTTGTGCTTGTGCTCTGGTAACCGAAGATAGAAAGCACCCTGGGGTGTCTCAGTATATCAGTGGTTGGCGTCACGGACTCCTAATCAGTAGGTTACGGGTTGGAATCTTCCCCTCACAAGCCTGGGTCTTCTGATGTAGCGTATTACTGGAAAAGGAAGTATACTCCCATTGCCTTGACACTAAATAGACTTTAATAAATATGTTCGATTCATTAAACAGCAATTATCAGTCAGTGAGTCAATGAAATTTACTCTAAGTGGGGAGGGAATGTACGACTGAATGTATATCATTTTGTGTTATCAAATAAAAACACAACAGACATGCTGTTCTATTATTTACCGCAGATCAAGTCAGATAACTTGTTGTATCGCAAAGTTTGTTCTTTTGGTCCGTATGTATGAAATTCACATTATGATGTAGACAAACTTGAAGAACGAATTTTATGATGCTGTTAAAATCAAGATGTATTTGTCTTTCAATTCCTACTTTTTAGAAAATGTTATCTCGCATACAACATACTTCGGGCAGATAATAGCATTACCTAATTGAGAGCCAATTTTATATTCTGAAATGAGGAAAACGTTAACATTATAAAGAAATGCACAAACACATTGTTGATATATATATATGTGTGTGTGTGTGTGTGTGTGTCCTGCTAGGCCTCTTTCTGTTTTCTAAAATGAACAAATTCGCAATGCGCATTTGTGAGTTGCACATACTGAAAATTTGTTTCATTTTGATGGTGTGAGCATTATCTTCCACTCTAAAAGCCATAATTACACTTTCCTGCTCGCCAAAATATAGACACTGTACTATGCCATGAAATACCAAAATCGAATCTGGAGTGGGAACAGCCCCAGATGGAAACCGTTCACAGTCGCAAAACCCTTTTGTTTTTGTTGTTATTACAGCACGTGATTTTGCATGTTTAAGCTTTAAAATTCCACGCATGTCCAATTGTACGTTTGTAATGCATGTTTAATTCAGGGAGACAGGGGACCGCCAGGACTTCCAGCTGGTCTGGGACCAGAATATGAAGTTGAAATCGTCAAATTAAAGGTATCCATATATTCTCATGTTACTGTTACCATTCAGTCCCTAAAAATCTATCGATATTTTTATTACCATTCAGTCCTTAAAAGTCCATATATATTTTTATTCTAATATTACCTAAATGCCATAGACAGGCCTAAATGGGACTATATTTTTCTTCAGTAAGTACAATCGTTACCGGAGTATGCACATTTTTCTAAAAAGTATGGTTGTTATGGAAACTGAAAAGGCAAGTACACCAGCACCAACATGGCCGTCCAATCAAACGTTTGTAAGTGTAATTCCAATTTTGAAAATTATACTAGATTGTTAAGATTTGATCATGGGAGTCTTACATATTATAGAAACAGATAGGTCTAAGTTCCAAATTTAATAGTTAATTTGTAGACAACAATTTAACGACCTTGCAGCATGGCAGACATACTGAATTTGAAACCTTATCGTCAAGCGTTTGTTGTCCAGTCGGGCTCTCACTCTCAGACAACTGGTTGCCCACCTTTACGTTTTCATTGCCCATGGCCACTGAGTAATGGCCCTTTTCTATCTCTTCATTAATAATTACTAAATGTTTATTTTGTAATTCATCATTGTAACATAAACACAGTTTACACAAGACAGCCATTCTGTAATGTATATTCTGGACATAATCTATGCTACAGGATTTGATGAAACTGCCTGTAATTTAGCACAACGAGCATGAAAACATTTCTTCCACCTATATTTAATTTATCTTGGTCATTTCTGCAGAAAGACGACATAAGACGTATAATTCACTGTAACGTCCCTTAATGTCAATGTTTCGCTAGTACTGGAGCTAAACTGGAATTATGTCAAATTCGTCCAAATTCCAATAAAGATAAAAAGTGAATGTTAAAATATGTTCAGAAAATTAACTCCCCAAGCTCAGATTTAACTCGTACATAAAATATATCTATAGTAAGGGTATGCAGGCTTATATCAACAATATCTCAGACGAGTCAGGTAAAGGCATTCATTCGGAAAGCCTCTTCTTTATCCGAACGTAATCTGCTATGTGTTTCATGAAATTTGTTTCGATTCTGGTCAGATCCCAGTTTTATCTGTATAAATCTTGAAGTTAAGTCAGGGTTCAATATATTTCATTAGTCAATATTAAGCCAGGCTTGAAATTTCAACCATTTAGATCGCTGGATTCTGAACTTTAAAGTCCAGGCTTATGTTATGTTGGCCAGACCAGGATACGCATACCACTGATAACTCTGACAACCTTGTAAATGTTTCATTAAACAATCGGGTAAATCACAAGACATAAGTAGAACCTTTGTAAGTCGTAAACCCAATATACGATATACACCGCCGAGTCCTGTATGTTTGTTGGTGTTTTTGAGTTTCTTTTACAATTTACGTAATTTATTTTGATATTATTTCACATCTTTTTCACACACAAACACACACACACACACGTATACATGTGTGTGTGTGTGAGTGTGTGTGTGTGTGTGTGTGTGTGTGTTGTAGTCCCAGAAAACCCTACGATATTGTGATTGAAAAAAAAAGTTCGATGTGTAATTCGATATTTACGATGTATTCTTAAACTCTTGGCCACGTCTGGCCGTGTCTTCGATACAAAACCTATTTGTATCCACCGAATTGTAACGGTCACGAGGAAGCCTCAATTACAAAAGGCAATAAGATGACAGGACGAACTTAATTTTTCACGTGGTAGTTTGTATTATTTAGTATATGCTTCTAGTTTTGTTTCATTTGGAAATCATTTGTCAGTCGTTAATAATGCAGTGCAATGTGTGTGAGCATGCATCTAGCAAAACACTTCATTGAACTAGGCGAATACTTTATTATTTTCATCTACATTGTTGTATCAACGAAAGTTCGGCCGTAAACATATATATTTTTTATTCTCATTTTCTCATTTTTAAATATTTTTATAGCAAAGTCTTTATTTAGTTGTTATTCAGGCACCAAATATGCATCATTTCCAAACCCCCGTTTACAAAGGAATGCGTAAGAAATTTAGATGCAGTGGATGTAGAAAAATTACACAGGAAACATTTTAAAGAAGAAAAAACTCTTGCTGATAACTGACTCAATGACCAGCATGTATGTTTTTTTCTTACATTGCATTTTCATGACACTGCATGCTTTTGTACATCGATTGTTTGGCATGCGAGATACGTCACTACTGAGTATTTCTTCTGTACATCGATTGTTTTGCATGCGAGATACGTCATTAATATTTCTTTGGTACGTAGATTACCATACCAACGTATGTTCTTTCTCGGTTCAGAACTGTGTCTTGAATTTTACTCCAAATTTTGTTCATCACTGTTTATATACATTCACTCAAACACTCATTCAGAATCCATCTTTGAGATTATAGGGCCAATAAACTTTGTATGACATTCAAAGTAACGTATTGTTGTTGTTGTTGTTGTGGGGTTTAACGCCATTTTTCAGCACACGATAGGCTATACATAGCGGCCAGTATTAATGGTGGAGGAAGAACCCGGGAAAACCCCGGAAAGAACCACCGACCCTCGAGAAGCTACTGGCAAGCTTTCTCACATACCCACATTGGCTGAATCTTAGACTCGAACCAACGCAGACAGAGGTGAGATGGCAGTGATCCGTAACGAAGAGCGCTTTAGACCACTCGGCCACTCGGGGCCTCCAACGTATTGTAATTATGTCATAGGGGCAGCTATAATATAAGAGATTGAGTTGTTTTTAAACATTACTACACTGTGCCTATTCGAAATCTTTGAAATTTAGCACATGCAGTATTGAAATTTATTATCATAAATGATCATAGTAATATCTGATTAAACAAAAGCATTCCTGTTACGTATGGTAAATCAGTGCGCCTATTTTCAATCCATGAGTCAAGTATGAATGTATAAAAATTTTAAAAATCAGCTGAGGACATTTATAAAATTTAGTACGTTTAACTGCAGATGAATTACTATTTTAAAAAATTCTGATTTAGGGAGAGCCTGGAGAACCGGGACCACCTGGACCCTCGGGACCAAAAGGGGAACCTGGCCTACCGGGATTTGATGGCATTCAAGGTCCACAAGGACCCCCAGGAGAACCGGTATGTTATTCTTACGTCATTGTATCTTGTGTCAAGTGCTTTGTAAGCCAGGTTGGCCCATGCAAACTGCCTGCTCGCAGTCAGTCCACCAAATGGCGTTCGTGTCCATCGGATCAAGCATCCTTTTGAAGACATTTTTTTAGTTGTTAATCTGACTGGTTTTAATGTTTACGTTTCCGTAGTATCAAAGACAAGTTAAATATAGTCGGTGATGATGGATGGATACGATTAATATTATATTGTACGTACATGAATTTGATAAGTATAATAATAGTAATGGTGTTTTTAAAAAGACATTTATAACGTCAGAAGTTTCGTTTTGAATTAATTTCGTTTCCTGTAACTTCCATGGCTTATTAATAGACAACTTGGTCACTTTGATCAAATATCGACGCATAAGATTAGTTTGTAGTCAGATTGTAATGTTTTTGCCCGCGTTCAATAATCACATTGGTACATTATGAGTTGGGACCGAGAGATTTGGATATCTGCATATTGCAATAGTATATTAGGTCTAAAAATTCAAAACGAACAAGTGTATGCCGACAAAAAGCTATATATGTGTGTGCTAAACATAATGAATTAATTTTTTAGGGTCAAGCTGGCCCGCAAGGACCGCCGGTAAGTTTTTTTAAATCAACCTTTAATGCTACAATTATTTTATAATTTATCTGCGCTCCTATTCTCTATTTTATTGACCGGTCTGAAAAAGAATTGACACTCAATAGCGGATAAGTTTTGGAAACGGATGTTGCTTTCAATGAAATAATTCCTTCAACAAAAAGAAAATGAAAACGAAAATGTTACTGGAAGAGAACATGTGGACAAAATTAGTGGAGGGCTTTTAGACTGTTTGATACTAAGAAATGGATATTACAGATATTTCCAATTTGCTCCTGTTAAATTTGAAAAGAATGCATTTATCTGCATGACTGTTGCAATGGAATGACGCTTACATATATTTCTGATGAAAACACATACATATGTGCTCATTAGTGCTTTGTCGTTTAATATTTTGTGCCTACAACCAGATTTTCCCTAGCATGTGCTGACGTACAACTGTTATATTTTGCTCTAAAATGGAATTAGAAAAAAGATTTATTTTCTTTCTCTCTTTCTTCTTTTTCTTCTCTTCTTTCTTTTGTTTTCTTTCTTTCTTTCTTTCTTTCTTTCTTTCTTTCTTTCTTTACGTAAACAAAAAGACCATCATACAAAAATAATTTCCGTCTCGTACCGAAATCCTTGCTTGTTGAGTGGTACATATATATTTAATCTATGTAGTATTCTAAAAATTATTTTGGGACTTCACAGCAGCAGTAAATCAATGACTAATTACGTCACAGGACCTTCACTCAGACACGAGCTATTTCTGAAATGTAGCATTTACAATGTTCAAGACACGAAGTGAATACAATGTGAGATCTAATCAAGTTATTGTAAGTCCCATGTTAGCAATTTGAATATAATGGAAACCTTGGTCTGAATAAAATAATTGGAGCTGACTGATCCATTGGTTGTCACAGTAAATACGGAACGCGTGACGCATTCGTCCATTTTAAATCACTCTATGCAGGAAAGTGGACGATGGAACCATCCAGCAAAGCTACATATTCTTGTAAATCAAGAAAATCCATAATTCTATCGATTGACTTCCTGCGCTCATTTTAGAGTGTAATTAAAATACCGGAAAATTCAATTTACATCAGTCGAGTAACAAATGTTAACTTAAAATAGATAAATGTGACCATCTTCGTTGATCCTTAGTTTCTTAGCCTCTAACGTGTAAAGCATCAATATGATGCCGATTGATGGTTTGAGAAGTAATTAAACAAAATCTTATGAAGAGGAATATAAGAAAAAACTATTAACCTGCAAGAAAACCCAAAACCTGCTGCACTCTTGTCACATCTAAAAATAATTTTACACATTTTTTTAAATGTACCAATTAAAGTTAACTTAAACTCTTGGATTGTACCGTTTTAATATTGCATTATTTTTAATGCAGCATGGTTTTATATCTTTTTCCCGTCTGAGTTGAGGGTCATAAAATATGAAAACAATACGAAATCACGCTTCTTTAAGGCGAGTGTCTGGTTTATTTTGATTGATTTGTTTTAAAATGTATTTTGTAACATGGTTGATATGTCTTTTATTTTGATAAACCCATATTATATATTTTCAGATTGCACCGTAAAATAACGCCTCATGATGTCATAAATAACCCTGTTCAGTCATATAAATCGAATACAAATTGTCCGAAGCATGTGATTTAAAAGCATTCACTACAGCTTGTGTGGTTTTTGTCATTTGATAATGAAATATCAGATTTGTGCCGATTTCAAAGGAAATTTTCTATTTTGATTCAATAATTGTGATTTTTTGCACGACAAGGTTTGTAAAAGATAAGAATTATTCAAATCGTTCCATACTTTTAATTTGACGTAAGTGTCACATCGGATTCTCTATAAAGACTCACATGCCCAAAATTGATTTGATTAATATGGTTTTAAAATATGTAATAATTAATGTCATCAGGATGCGTGTTCCTTGTTAAGACATATCGTGGTTGTATGAAACAAAATATTGTATCAAAAATATTATTGCTAAGAAATATTAGTTTTTTCACTTTGTTTGGGACGATCGGAAACAAATTCTGTAACATAGGCATTTTTTTCTAGGGCCGGGATGGAATGCCGGGAGAACCGGTGAGTACCGTGAAATGATGCACGTCTTTTTGTAGTCAGCATCTTCGTATCGACTGAGTGCAGAAGTGAAAATAGGAAACACACATGTGCACAGCTAAATTATATACGAATCTGTCCGTCTATATATATATATATATATATATATATATATATATATATATATATATATATATATATATATATATATATATATATATATATATATATATATATGTTACTTAATGACATGCATTTTTCCAAATTCGCTGCAATTTTTGTTTGTTTTTTGTTTTTAAACAAGTTACTGCGATCAATAACTTGTTTAAAAAACGTACTTAATCTATTATCATCTGGTTAACGACTGCTGTATTAAATATTTTGATGATTCTGCACATATTTACACTAGCAGTTGTATAGCCTTCTCTCCAAACTTTCAACTATAAAAATTGCATATATGATATTTTGTAATGCATACATTGCATACGTAATGCTTTGTAATGCATGCATAATGTTTTGTAATACATACATAATGTTTTGTAATGCATACATAATGTTTTGTAATGCATACATAATGCTTTGTAATGCATACATAATGTTTTGTAATGCATACAATGCATACATAATGCTTTGTAATGCATGCATAATGTTTTGTAATGCATACATAATGTTATGAATGCATACATAATGTTTAGAATGCATGTATCATATTTTGCAATGCACGCATAATGTTTTATAATGTATGCATAATGTTTTGTAATGGTCTTATTCGATGTTAACTAAAACCAAAATGATTTACGTCATGACTTTATTGATTCAACGTAAAATAGTCGTGCTGATTAACAGTTGTTGTTGTTGTGGGGTTTAACGCCATTTTTCAGCACACGATAGGCTATGCATGGCGGCCAGTATTAATGATGGTGGAAGAACCCGGAAAAACCCCGGGAATAACCACCGACCCACGAGAAGTTACTGGCAAGCTTTCTCACATACCCGCATTGGCCGAATCCTAGACTCGAATCAACCCAGACAGAGGTGAGATGGCAGTGATCTGTAACGGAGAGCGCTTTAGACCACTCGGTACCCCGCTGATTAACAGCATGTCACATATCAGATACTCTAGAGAGTGGCTTTGATTGGTCTAAAACGTTTACGATAGAAATAATTGGGTGTTGGGTGGAGTTGTTTGGTTCATACTCATCACTTACTTCAGTCCATACATATATTAATGTGGACATGTTTTTGAATCCGTTAATAATTGAAATGCCCTGTTGTTGACCACACATTTTGATACAGATTGATAAATTTGTTCAACTAGTCCAGTAACCATGATATTTAGTACGAATAATTTTGCATAAATATCTGTATAAGTAAGAAATAGGAGACAGCTTGAGAGTTCTATCGTTCTAAAATTTTTGCATCTAGCCTATCGAGCAAGGGTACAACATTGAAAATAAAAATTAAAAATATCAAGCGCAGCATGATTTGGTACATTAGCATGTGTAAAGGGATATGATAAAGCTTAGATGGAGAATCAAAATGTAAAATGTTTGTTTTCCTTTTGTTGGTTTAAAAACACCTTTAACATATTATTAACCATATATTTCCGAGGAAATGGGAATAAAGTGCCTTTCCCAAGGACACATTGAGACAGCCGACCCGGACTGCCTGGTCAGATATCAAATCCACGACCTACTGATTACGAATCCGAAGCTTTGCCAACTGAGCTACTGCAGCGTTCACAACTCTAACATTCATTAGCACCAACCTACTCGTGCACGGATATGACATTCGATAACTCAAAACGACTATAATAAAAAAGTAAATAAAATAAGCGCACCAGCAGAGTAAATTCTGTTTCGCTTACGCCCACATCAGTAGGGATACCACAAGTCAAAATCGAAATCGAAACGTTTCATAACAGCTTACTATTTTGGCACCAATATACTCGTGCAATATGATAAACCGCGAATAAAAATAAATTATTACTAGCACAGCAAGTATAAACTAATGGTTTGAATTTTATACAGCTCACCATATCTTTGGTATGATCACAAGCACATTGCATGTCGCCTTTAGTGATGACCCATATTTATAAATAGATTTGATGAATATTTTACCAGTCAAGATTCCTCACCATTATAGTTCATTTATTCATAAATATGTTAATATAAACATAAATATAATGTATATTCTATTATTTACTAATCCAACAATATTAGGACATCAAGTTAAATAGAATATATGAACATATATTTTCCACATTGTTGATTTCTCACTTATGTTGTCAGATAAATCAAAAAAATTACATAATAAAAGAATTTGTCCAAGAAATTAGTATACAGTGTAGACTATTTTGACTACAGAGTTATCTTCCTTATACGGTGTAAATTGCCTCCCTCTAGCAATAAAACTGAACGCTGTACTCTGTTTAAGCCTTATTACCTATTGCAGGGAGAGAGAAACAGTCAACGATTTGAAGTGCAATATTGTACAATTGAATATGAATAAATTTCTTATGAGAGTCATTATTCTATTGCATCTTGTACAAAACTGAGATAACTGTAAATTAATTTTTTCGCTGTGTTCTTTTCTCTTATCAGCGCAGTATATACTTTTCATGTTCGCAATCATTTCAAACAAATGCAAATACTATTGATCTCTTTCTTCTCTCTGTCAATCATTCATACATGCCTAATAGCTAAATATAGATTTAATATGTTTCATCTAAAAGAGAAGTTAAATAAATAGAAAATTACTGGACCAGTACTCAAATTAAGCAATCTGATGTTTCTGAGGGTATTGCAAATAGGAACACGCAGCCTAAGCATATGCTAGCTAGACAATTTAGGCGAGTGCCATATTTTATGCCTACCAATTGCTGAAATGGTATCCTATGACGCGTGGTAATGACATTTACTGTGGGGTTGTTGTTTTTTGTTTGTTTGTTCTTACACATTCAGAGTACAAAATTTCAGAAATATATTATTGGTATTCTTTGATTTGAAACAGTACACTATAGAATACATACACAACTAGTTGTTTGACTCCGAATTGCATCACATGTTACCGCGTACTGTGGTTGGATAATGTTATTTGAGTCTGAATTGAATCACATGTTACCGCGTACTGTGGTTGGAGAAAGTTCTGTCAGCTGGAAACCGGTTTATGTTCATATTCGTCTGTGAACAGTGAATATATTAACTTTGTTACGTGTTTAGGCTCTTACAAAACGTAACAGAAAAGAGTGAAGACAGCAAGCTTTGTAAAATTTACAAATAATTTATTTCCCTAGAAAAACAAGGTAAAAATGAGAAAAAGAACTTACGGTTTTACGAATCAATTCCAAAATTAATCCAAGAATTAAAAAATATAAGTTCTATTATTAAAAAGTCCTAAAAGAATATAAGTTCGGGTCCCGATGAAATCCAAAATTGAAGGCGATGACGTCTGTTGCAACCTTCAAAGTGCTGTTGTGTCAATAGTTCCTTGTTGAATCACAGAAAAAAGTAATCCAGTTTTGAATTCCGAATAAATTTCAGTGAATGTCTTTGTCCAAGAATTCTGTATGAGCAGTTATATATGTCCAGGGGAAAGAATCATTTGTATTCCATAAAATAAAATTTCAACTCAAACTGGTCACAATAAAACACCTTTACGTGTCAATGGTTTAGAGCCTGAATGCCCAAATTATATCCAGAGAACTGTTATACACTAATTTAAGACGCAAAACAGATTCCCGTATGAGGGTCACATGGTCACCCTTCCAGAATAGCATAGAAACTTTATACGTGGCCTTATCTGAAATCAGTGGTTCTTACTCTGGGAAAGAATAAAAAAAGGTTGTTTTCCAGAACTGCAACTGTTTCTGATCAAGGTCAGGAACTAGGTCAGCATTAGATACAATGCCTCTATAAAGTTGTTTCAAAAATAAAAATAAAAATCAGTCAGAACTGAACTCTATTCCAGACAATATCAAATCCAATAAACAAAGTTACCACATAGTAGCATGTAATGGAATAAAATAATTAAAACTAACAAACAAGCAATTAAATTAAATCAAAAATTAAATCAAATATACATAACAACTTTCGTCACTTAACATTTAAACCACGCTTATATTTTGTGTGGATTCCATTTTACATGTATACTGTCCGTTCACCACCCCACACACTCGCTATCAACTCAGAAATATCCTTAGTTTCACTTGTTTTTGTTGTCATTCTTGTTCTTGTCTTGCGGTTTTGTGCCATTTTTCATATCATGATATGCTATTACATGATATAACGAGCCCCTGTGGAAGCACTTTGGTCGTATTCAGACAGATGAGAACATTTTTCTCCGATTCCTTTTCGTGACTCCAGTCGAAAAATGGCCGCAAAAATGTTCATAGTGAAAGCAAAAAATTCTAGAAGGCCGGGTTAAAAAAGTTTTACCACGATCGTTGCGATCGTGGGAAAACTCTGTATAAAACATAGATGACTTGCATTCAATTTTTAAACATAGGAATTCTTTCTTTATCTCTCTCTCTATCTCTTTCTCTCTCTCTCTCTCTCTCTCTCTCTCTCTCTCTCTCTCTCTCTCTCTCTTATATGTGGAATAACATTTATGCTATCGCTCACCGTGTTCTTATTGTTTATTAGTGATTTGATAACAGCTATGCTTTTGAATCTTCCTATCTTCACAGACAAATATGTAAATTATTATTATTATCACATAACCGGAAAACTTTTTCCAGAGTGTGTGCAGTTTCATATTCTTGATATGACAACATGACACTTTATGTCATTCTGATTGGCTCTAATTAGCACATGAAATTCTTGTGCAGTATTTTCTTTACTTATTAGTTGCTAGTTGCTAATAAGTAAAGAAAATACTGCACAAGAATTTCATGTGCTTATTAGAGCCAATCAGAATGACATAAAGTGTCATGTTGTCATATCAAGAATATGAAACTGCACACACTCTGGAAAAGTTTTCCGGTTATGTGATAATAATAATAATTTACATATTTGTCTGTGAAGATAGGAAGATTCAAAAGCATAGCTGTTATCAAATCACTAATAAACAATAAGAACACGGTGAGCGATAGCATAAATGTTATTCTACATATAAGAGAGAGAGAGAGCGAGAAAGAGATAGAGAGAAAGATAAAGAAAGAATTCCTATGTTTAAGAATTGAATGCAAGTCTGTATATTTTTAATATATTCTCACAGTCTAAAGCAGTCAAGATTATGATGCGCAGAGCGAACAGTTATTTAAAACTCGTAAGCGGAATTTGCGCTGGTGATAGTGCAGAATGTACGCTTGAAGAGAATGACAACTTTAGATATATAAACAATTGTATCAGTACATTGTATTCACTGTTTCCCTTCACGAGTGGGTTGATGTAAGAATATATCTGGTGCGGTTGAATTCATCATTCGTATTGTCATATTCCTGACTGCTATCTGTATAAGCAACTATGCATGTCATTTTAAGGCTTAAATGTATTTTACAGAATTGAGCCATCGCCACAATATGAACCTAGAGTCAAAGATTTAGACGAAAGTTGATTGACGTCGATTATGCATGTAATTTCTAAATGTCTAAATGTAACGCATCAGACATGTATTAAGGATGCTAGCTTGTGTAGAAACAATGGTTCCTAAAGACGTCATAATTGTATTATCTTATCATCGTTATGGTGTCATTTGGTATGTTACCTCAGTGTACCATAGCGCTATGAACACTGGAAGAGACTGGAGGAGAGTGTGATTGCGACTTCTGTCCTGCATTGAATAATGTAAACAAAACTGTCCTTACGATAATAAAAATAACAATTTTGTTTAAGAAAACGATACGGTGAACTAAAATTTCTCTTGAACAATAGCAAGCTGATGCATATCTAAGCTTCTGAGTTCTGATGCGATCTCAGTGAATGTGTTGAAAAGAGAGAGAGAAAATTAACATAGCAATGTAGTTTTCTCAATGCATTTCATAGGAGGAATCTTCAATTATCAATCAGTGCGTATTTCATATCTTTTAAGTACTCATTCATATATAAAATATAGTTTAGTGACCAGGTAAGGTTTTCTATACTTGTATATTATGGACCTTTCCGGAAAGATATTAAAAACACTTTAATGCGGCAAAATACATGCAAGTAATAATTGTCTTGTTAACACTAGTTGTTCTTATTGTTATTTTAATTAATTGCAATCCTCATAATATGAAGTGTCCATTTTTCAAAAATTTAAACGCTTCGACATTTTGCTAGCTTTCATCCTTAAGATCTGTTTCAAAACATTTGGTCCCTATTCTTGAGTAATTGTACACTTCCATCGACTTTATAGGGTGAACCCGGTGTTCCTGGGGTACCAGGATTGCACACAGGTATAGGAGGATCAGGGGTAAACGAGAACTACCCCGCTGGGTTTCTTTTGGGTCCTCCTGGCCCTGCTGGGCCAAGAGGTCCGAGAGGACCAAGGGGCAAAGAGGTTTGTTAATGCGAGTATTGAATAGCTCAATAAAACTTGAGATCTAACTTATGATAACGATTTTTTCTTCTTCAAGCCAATTTGTTGCAGTCACGATATTGCTAGAGCAGAAACTACTTATGACTCTGTGAAAACTGGAAATAGTGAACCTTATTTCATCTTGCATCTCTAAGAAGACTCATTGTTGTCTTTTTCACACTGTAATTGCGTTCATGTCATGCTTGAATCTGTGGTCTTTTGCACCTGTAATACTCATATGATACAAGTCATTTCAAAGATACCGACGCAGTCATGTAGTTCTACAAAATCCACTTTGGATGAAAAGTAAGTAACTGACTGCAGCAAATAGGAGCTGTCTGTTTAGCAATACAGTGTGACTGCAGCAAATTACACAATGAAACTCGTTTATATAAATGCATTTATGTCATTCCTTTATACATAATCGGTTCAACTCTAGTCACACACTAATTCCAAAAAGAAGCGGGGATGTCGCCTCGAAGTTCTTCCTCGAAAGGAACACAAGGAACGTCGTAAACAATCAAAAGCAGTCACAACTGAATATGTAGAGGATGTTCAGGAGGAGGAGAAACAAGATCCGCCGACAGATCCTCCTCCTACGGAAATGGAAGATACTGGTAATGTACACGCAGGTCTTATTCAGCGGAGAAGACGAAACGAAAACAAAAACCCATGCAAATATCAAGGCAGTATCTCTCCAAGCCGAAAGAGATATAAGAGACATGGAATTGGTTATGATGTTCACAAGGTATTGTGGAACACGCCCATAATCTTCCTTGTGTAGTTTAATTATTGTAATTTGCTGCAGTCACCTTACTCAATCTGGTGTAAGAATAAATGCATAATTGCTCCTTCTAAAATTATTCAAATTAATTTATACATCCGATGCTTGTGATCGTTTGACAAGTTTCCGAAAAGGGAATACATGTTCAATAGATATGTAAGGCAAAATTTTGTTGGTTTTATCTTCCTTTTCAGTCTGAAAGACAAAATTACACCAATTAGTTAGAATTGTTAGTTGAAATAATGACATTATAGGCGGTTTGCATTTTTCCTTCACCAAACTAAACTAACCTGTTTCTTGTCTCTCCATCATACTAATAAAACATTATTAAATTTATTCCAGACACATCTCCTTCATATTTATAAGTGTGGCTTTTTTACATGTCCAACTGGTATGTGAGGCATAAGTTATGCACGTGCTTTAAAGTGAAGGTATAAATATATATATATATATATATATATATATATATATATATATATATATATATATATATATATATATATATATATATATATATATATATATATATATACACGCGTCGGGTAATTCTGCGCAACGATACGTCATTTCTGTAAACATTAGATCACGTGTTATTTTGGGTCAAAACTCTATCAATAACGATCGGACTTTAATTTTAAAAAAGTGATATTCATAAGGTGTACAAAAATGTCCCACATCTCGACTCGAAATACACATGAAAATGTGATTTCTAAATGTCAACATGAAGACCCACTCCATGAACTCCTTGAACCGGTAACCCAGAAAATCCGATTTACTATGTATCCTTTAGAATCATACAATAAATACATTATATAAAAGATGGAAATGTATACTTTAAAACAATACTGCATTTTAATCCAAGTTTCCAATTTTGCACGAAGTTGTCCCTAACATACAGAATCGTGTGCTACTCCGCTAGAACGGGATTCTCAAGAAATTCCCTGGAGTATAATCTGTTTCTAAATTCTTTAGTAAGATTTCCCCATAAGCAAGACGTTGTAAACACATTATATACTATCCATTATTGTTTCTCTTCCACATAATTGCTTATTTTTTTATAAAATGTTGAACTTTACTATTTGTTTTTTTTTTGTTTTTTTTTTGCAAGATCTGTTTAGTTTGCTTAATATCTCTTGCAATTTATTCGCATTGTTACGTTGATTTTTTTAAATTAGCTATAAATCTGACCTAATTACTCGACTGAACTGCTGATAGAAACAGTCCAAAGTAATATATTTCATTTCTATAACCCGATGGTTAAAAATCACTTCTTTTCAAAGCTGTGCGCAGAATAGGCCGATATATCGCGAGTCATGAAAACAAGGGAGTGGTATCCCGTGTGTCAAAAATTAATATTATTTTGAGCAGAATATTCTGCTGACAATTGCTTCTTTTCAAATAGCAAGCATTGCATTATTTTATATTCGTCAATCGGTCGAATTCGGTATGCGGTTCGCTTCAATATTGGAGACAGAAACCTTACGTGAGCAGAAATGTCCGACAGCATTGTATGTATGTATGTATGTATATATGTGTGTGTGTGTGTGTGTGTGTGTGTGTATTACTAACAGTTAATACTGCTATATTTATATTATTCAGGATACTACCCCATATGCATATATTTTGCTCAAAACACTTTCTAGCTTTTTCTTATGGTAGAAACTGCATGTAAATTTACTTTTTTGTCACAAATTCGATACAAGCTTAAAAACGTTAATAGTTCTTCTTTAATTTTTCAACAAAAATAAAATGTCTCTTTTCAGGTCAAAATGGTCTTAGACAGCCATACCTAACTTGCATTTTTTATTTCAGGTGTGATTTATTATATCATTGCATGTTCCATAGACTGATATTTGTCACTTTTACAGAGTCGTTTTCAGGCACAAAAGTCATCCATATCTTACGTAATATGAAATCAACCCCCTCAGGTAAGTCATATAGTCTATCAACATATTTCACTGGCAAACTGAAAGCATTCTTTATTTAGGGGCCTCCAGGTGAGATAGGGCTTCCGGGAAACCCCGGTCCAGAGGGTATTCAGGGATCAAAAGGAGAAAAGGGAGAAAGAGGACCAAGAGGGAAAAAGGGAAAGCGTGGTAAGAAGGTAAAGGAATTAAAATAATTGAAATGTTATTTTTTATTAAACAAGATGGTTTTTGAGCATGAAGCATGACGGCGATATGATTTTGTGTCCATATTTGCATGCATTGTAGCTACGGCACGGTATCATCGCATGTTATTTTTGTTGTTTTTATATGAGCTTTTTCCATAGACTAGTTTTGCACATAAGGCATATTGGTGTTTCTCTTTAAAACGTTTTCTCTTTTCTTCTTTTGTGTAACAAGACGAAATAGAAAAACATATCACAAATCACACATGTTATGAGAAATGAATTTGTTATGGAATTCCAAAATAATCAATAGATATTATTTTTCTCGCTTTCTTCAAAGTAGTAGATATCTTATCAGGAATTCCTTTCTTTTTTGTGTTACATATCAACTAAGTCTCTTGCAATGTCATTTTACACATGGACCTTCGCAATGTCATTTTACACATGGACCTTCGCAATGTCATTTTACACATTTACATTCGCAATGTCATTTTACACATGGATATTCGCCAAAAAGAATAGTTCTTATAACCTTTTGTGCAAACACAGATAGCTACCTTCATCTTAAGCAAGATGTTGCAGCAAAAAAAAAAAGCGGAGTGAAAGAGTTTTTAATTACTAAAGAAATTCCATGGATATGACAGATGCACGTTCCTTTACGAAAGATTAGAAATTATGGATATCGATGTAAATTAGCCATGTAAGCCTGAATAATTAAGGTGACCATTGACTATAGTACGAAATATAGAATTTTGTCACGTGATTGTATGAAGGACTATGTTGACTGTAACTTTAATGCATATTCGTACATACATTTCTTTTTTGAAATCACATCTTTGTAGTTTCTAATATAAAAAGGTGACAAATGTCTCGTGCAACTTGTCTTCGGAAAACTTGTTTCTACCTATAATATCATCTTCTGTACTGACCTTTCAAACCAGCAGTGTATACGTGGACCAATTTTTTCATGTGAATTATAACATTGCAATTAAAGTTGATATTCTTGTCAGCAAAGATTTCAAGAATTATGTCTGTTGATGGATATTTTAACAAAGACGTAATTGCAATAAAATACAATAATTCATATTGATCTGCCATTAATTATTGATTAATAATTATTGATTTGACCATATTCCAAAACTATCAAGTTCCTGCTCCATTTCTTTAATATGAAATTTTCATCACCCATGCATATAGTTGCATGTCTGATTCTGGATTGTAATGCAAAGCTAACACATGCACTCAGTCAATGATGGTAACATCGTTGTATCATAGTCACAGTTATTATCAAAATTTTCTTTAAGCAGATAATTTTATATATTTTGTTTAAATCTTAAGTTCTTCAAATTTACATTGTACTCTGACGTCTACATTTGCAATATTTCTGCGCAAGATTATATTTCAGTCTCTAACCCATTTAAAGTTTTGTTTTCTCTATTTATAACCTTTCACATGACTGGATCTCAAAATAGGGATTTCCAAAAAACGACCAACTGCATCGCACATGCATGCAAATTTCTAAAGTTTGTGTTACTTGCAAGTGTATTAAACAAGAACAAATGGACGAATTTGTTAAAATACATTGTGTCTTTAATATTTCGCAAGTTCAAAAATGAAATTTATATACATTTACGACAAACCTGCAAAACGCTCTGACATTTTATTACAAAGATTGTGAATATTACCTCCATCTGCAAACATCATTATTCTCGTTCTATTAAAAGCGTGATTTTAAACCTACTTAACCTAGTCCTTGATACAAAAAAAAATGCAAGATGTAAATCCTAATATTTCATTGGATTGTAAGTTCAGTTTATAATATAATTTTAAAATACGCCTGATCTGAATGCACACCTAGATTTTCGAGTAGTAATGAGTCTCGTGATAGTCTCGTTGAACGACACTATGCGTATATTAGTTTCATATGACTTTTATGCAACATAGATAACACGTGAATCAACATTTGTTTAGTTTGTGGATGCCAAAAGCGTTCTAGTTTTAGATATAGATAACATGTGAATCAACATTTGTTTAGTTTGTGGATGCCAAAAGCGTTCTAGTTTTAGATATGGATAACATGTGAATCAACATGTTTAGTTTGTGGATGCCAAAAGCGTTCTAGTTTTAGATATAGATAACATGTGAATCAACATTTTTTTAGTTTGTGGATGCCAAAAGCGTTCCAGTTTTAGATATTGTTTTTGCTTATGCAAGAATGATATAGGGATTAGCAAGGCCAATTAATTTTTATCAAATAAAGCTTCAACTGAAAAACATAAATTCATATTTAATGTAGGCACCAAACATTGAGATAACAAGACATTGGTTAGTTTGATATACAAATCATACGTGATAAGTTTGGTGAGGAACTAGGTCTATTACCTAGCACGGCAACGAGGGAATTAAATGTCCAAGTCTTTTTTTTTTTTGTTATCGTTCAGCTTAAAAACTAAAAGTTCATATGAAAGAAAATCTGGAGCATGTAGTTGTTTAGTGTCTAAATTTTGTAGAGTTAGAAATACATTAGTTGCATCTATCAATTATATACTGCTTATTCAATACATAAATTATGGCAGTATTTTAGTTCAGCCTTTCCAGTGTATTACGCTAATTTATTTCAAAAGCATTGTATGTGAAAATTTGAGCATGACTGTCTTGTGACTGATAAAGGTCGTGTCCGATTAATCCCCTACTTATACAGTAATTGCATGATGTAATATTTCTCGCAGTACTTTATTTTGTTTATTCTGAAAATAAAGACTAAAATAATGAGGAAGCAACATGTATTATATTATAGGTTGATTCTATCTTCTTGAAGAATTTTGGTGTAGCCACTCAGTTCTTCCTTGATATAGTCAAATAACACAGCAACGTATTCCACTCAACATTAGTTATAATATTTATATAACAGAGAATTTATACTGCACCTTTTGGACCATTGTTCGTAGTAAAAGTTTAAGATACAAAACATGATAAAATCAGATATTTGCATCATCTTATTACTCTACTATTTTGAATTGAGTTCAATACTACGGCTAAAGATAACAAAAACATCAATCGTGTAATTTTATTTTTTGTTCAGATTAGCAAACCTTATTTCTTATACGGAAACAATTTTGCATCTAAAAGATTACAGAATGCGTCAAAGTTGAATAGTGATTTAATTCGTTCAGAGATCAAATGTTAATATAGACATAGCGCATTAAAATTTAGTTTATCAGTCCGATGTCTTTTTGACACAATAAAATTTGACATAGTTTTACTAAAATATTTTAAAACTCTACTTGATAAACTGAGCCTTTTGGTGTCTAACAGGGAAACAAGGGCTTAAAGGGAGATCGGGGTGAGGTTGGAAAGGAGGGACCAGAAGGTCCTTTGGGCCCACCAGGTCCTCAGGGTCCTAAAGGAGGAAAGGGAGAAACGGGACCTCAGGTACCCACTTTAGGTGTATTTTCTACAGCAGGAAGTTATCCAATTTGCTAAAAGACGGTATTTCGAAATTCTTTGGAAGGTAATGTCAATCAGTTGAAAAATAACCTTGACTTTCCAAAAAGCGATCAAGTTTTTAATAATTTTCGTATCAATATATTTATATGAAAAATTATTCCAAGGATTTTAGTTTAGACATAATTTCAACATTTCTGCAGCGTAAATTGTCTTTGTCCTACACTATTTTTAAACTTGGTCTGGAAGAAATTTAAGGAGGAGACGGACCATTGAAGGCAACATTCAGCGCTAATGACTGTTTTGAACAGTTATTTCTGATTTTCAAGGAATATTTTGTTTTTAAAAATACCATCTTGTAGCAGTTGGACTGATATTTATTTCTAAAAGGTTTTATATTTAAACATACGGAATATTTCAATTGCAGCAACGTTTGCTAAAACCCGCTATTATACCATTAATGTTAAGAAAACAGAGTACTCCCAAACAGGGGCAAATTGGAATATTGTTAAGCGAGAATGATAGTAATGTGTCTGAGTGCTGATGAGAAATATGACTTAATTGTGTGCAAGTGTTAATTCGTTTCACATCAGTGCACATGCCACAGTCCTCCAGCTATGTACTAGTTACAAAATATCTACAACTGTCAAAAATGTATTCGTATCTTAATAAGTACAAATTAGGCCTCTTTTATCTGTAACCTTCATCCCGAATGTTGAGTCTATATGTCTCTTTAGCTATTATCATTGCTGACATAACTTGTTAAAAGTTCTAGCCTTAATCGCTCTGCATTACCGTGAATGAAAGCCATTTAACTTGTAAAATCTTTAAATCTTACTTGTAAAGCAACGAAATCATTCTTTTCGGGTCGTATGTTTGTATGTGTGTGTGAGTATGATATATCGTACGTTGAAAGATAACAGTTTTCAAGGTATAAACTTTTGCACTTTATGATTCCTATGGTGTTAGAGATCACAAAAGGGCCATAACTGTCAGCAACGTTTGTATAGTAGACGTAATGTCTGAACATCATACATGTTTACTATGTTCAATTTAGGGCGACCCGGGTCAAAAGGGAGAAGTAGGACCAGAGGGTCCTCAGGGAAGAGACGGACTTATTGGGCCCCCTGGACTCCCGGGTCCACCAGTAAGTCTACTTCGTTGACTAAACTTCATATAATTTTTTAATCCTGGAATGATTCCTTATCCTTTCCGTTAGCAAATGTAAAACTCAAGCATGAAACATGAAATGTAAAATCGATGTATTTTCAGTTTCCATGTGATTATATGCGTGGCTGTGTGCTACAGGTAGACTGTAGAACATTTTTATGATTTCCTGCAAGGATTTTATTCATTGTTATGCTATATGTCTTTTGAGGTGCATAAAAGTTTTGCATCTGGCTGCTTTTCATTCTTGTATGGTCCTATACATTTTAGATGCATTGTCAGTCTTTGATTAGCACACAAGTCTGACAGCAATTTAAAAGCGCAATGTACAGGCGTAGAAAGAAAACAACAACTAAAACGTATTACAGACAAGTACACGTTTATTATTGTTCATATTGACATAAGTTCAAAAAAGTTGATTCTTTTATCTCTTATAACGAATAAAAAAATGTTTTACCAACACATCTCTCATTTCAATACATTCATAAACTACAAACTACATTTGCTGCTCTAACTCGTTTATTCAAAGCAACAATCCATAATCATTTGGTTTGACCTAAGAAAACATATGCATTGTATATGCAATATAAAAATTACTTTCTGGAACATTCTGAAGCATTTGAGAGAAGCAACGATATGTTTCATTCCCAACAGATCAACTTAATTATGCACGTCTAGTTTCAATCCTTTTCTATAACCAGGTACAATTTGCTTATGTTACAGTTATGCCTAGTTTTTACAAGACATATCACGAGACTGTTCACGCGTCTCCTTCCTGTCCGACAGAAGCACTAGTAGGGCCAAATAACTCCATGTCCGATAGAAGCACTAGTAGGGCCATATAAATTATTCATGTCCGACAGAAGCACTAGTAGGGCATTACAACTCCTTCATGTCCGATAGAAGCACTAGTAGGGCCATATAATTCCTTCATGTCTAACAGAAGCACTAGTAGGAACATATAACTTCTTCATGTCCAACAGAAGCACTAGTACGGCATTACAACTCCTTCCTGTCCGACAGATGCACTAGTAGGGCCATATAACTCCTTCCTGTCCGACAGAGGCACTAGGAGGGCCATATAACTCCTTCATGTCCGATAGAAGCACTAGTAGGGCCATGTAACTCCTTCCTGTCCGATAGAAGCACTAGCAGGGCCATATAACTCCTTCATGTCCGACAGAAGCACTAGTAGGAACATATAACTTCTTCATGTCCGACAGAAGCACTAGTACGGCATTACAACTCCTTCCTGTCCGACAGAGGCACTAGCAGGGCCACATAACTCCTTCATGTCCTACAGAAGCACTAGAAGGCCATTTAACTCCTTCCTGTCCGACAGAAGCACTAGTAGGGCCATATAACTCTTTCATGTCCGACAGAAGCACTAGTAGGGCCATATAAGTCCTTCATGTCCGATAGAAGCACTAGTAGGCCATATAGAAAGGAACAATATCTCCAAAATGTCGAATGAACTTTGGACGCATATGTAAATGAGAATGTTTTCACTCTCGTCTAAACCTCTCACACAGACGTCTGAGTCCATCCTTTGTTTTGCTCTTGTGTATTCATCTTTAGGAATTTTAGAACGATAGACTATCTATCCAGAAGCAAGCTGAAGCAAATCTATTCTGTGAATGTTAGATCTGGGTGCCGTCTGTTAGACGTAGTATTTATGAAACAGGACACAATACTTTCAACATGTATACTATTCCATTTATACGTAGGATATAACTGAGTAGCGAGGACCAAGTATGCCCAAATTCTGGGGACATAACCACGCTTGCCGAAATTCTGGGGACATAACACAACTTCTGGCATCTCATTAATATTCATGAGTGTTAACTGATCCCTTATAGTACAATTTAACGTTATCATTGTTGCAGTTTTAAAGCAGATAAATATGTAAGCTTGCGCTACATAGTTAGGTTTTGGATAATTTTAGCAGCACTGAACATTGAGTTTTAAAAGACTTAAATAAACTTTAAATTTGTCAAAATTCAGCATTATATTGCGTTGAACTTATTCGAAAGTCATTAACTGAAATATTGTGCTAAGAATATATTGATATTGGATATTGGATCTTTTTCAAAACTCTCAGATGTTATTTTTTTTCAAATCTATATTTAAATTTCTATTTTAGTCATTTATATAGGATTTATTTCTTCGCATTTACAAATATATTTATCTGTGCAAGAATATAATTTATTTGTATTTTCTTGTAAATAAAAGTGAAACAATAGCATTATGTTATGTTAAAGAAAACTTACTGCTCTATTTTACATTAGTAGTCCTCACCTGTATTGTCATCAAAATCAGAAAAACATTAAGTTTGTGCTGAGTTATTCCCTTGACATTTTTAAAACGTCTCACAACTTTAAAACTACTTGACAGAATTATATCAATGTTTCAGTGTTCTTTCTTTTAATCTATCCTATTTTTGCATGTTGATTTATTCCAAACTTAACCTTCTTCTTAGACACTGCCTTTAACGGTGTTCTGTCGTAGTCAGTCTTCCATGGAAGCATGCCGTAACATGTGTTTGAATTTATCATGTGTTTTCCTCTGTTATTACAATCAAATGAAACTTTACCTAAGTTATGTTTGAATATGTATACATCTTTGGCTTTCCAAAAGCAAATGAAATTCATCTTTCATTGATTAACGTATGACAAATACTGAATATATGTGCTTGTCTCGTCTGAGAAGGAGAGATTGGAATAGGTGTCACGTGTTTACCGGCGCGTTTCTTGCTGTGGTTTTATACCTTTTTATTTCTTTTAACTTTTTCTGAAAATTTACAACTTAAGTGAATTAGCAGGATATCATCATTGACACTGAGCAGTTTTGCACCCTGGTAAAAGTAGACCACTATGGCCTGCTTTTAATGCGAATTTAATTGCATAAAGATTTTGATATGGGGTTCATTTTTTCAACACTTTTTTGTTCAGTATATAAGCTGTCTATTTATTAAGTAGGACTGTCGGTCCGTAGCTTAGTTTTGTTAAACCTGAGTGCTAGAACCGGCTATACTTATAAAAAAATATGAAAGTGATGTGTAACATAAAAGAAGCAAAACCAACAAGTTTTTTAAAATTTAACAAATAATATCATTATCAAAGTTTTGAGAGGAATGTATATTATTATGAAGTGAATCCAAAACAATCCCTAAAAAATTGTATTAAAGTCCAAGAGTTCCGTATCCATTTCAGAACCGGAAATGGACCGATCCGCCAAGAATCGTAACGTTGTCAAAATGGAGTTGTACAGAACTCCTTTGAGTAATGCACAATAGTTCCAGAAAAAATACTGTAGTCTAATGAGCACTTTCTATTTACACTGAACAATCCTAACAAATGCTTTCCTCTCAAATAATATCTCAATACAACATAAAATACGTCTGCAGATTGTATGTTACAACAAGAACACAAGAAATAAGAATAAGAAAATTACCCCGTCTGAGCTACTCGTATACAGGGGAAAAGCTACAACATGCATATTGTCACTACTGCTTACGTGACAAATCGCAAATTTCCAATATCGTAGAAGAATCTCACATGATTTAAACTATTCGACGGAACATAACTTAATTTTTCTAGATACCAATTGACCCACTTGTCGGATGTCAGATATGAAAAATGTCGAATCTTGTCAGGATTCTAACAAATGATATTGCCAGCAATCTAGTCGGTCATACTTGTAAAATGGGTTACGATAAAATACCTGATGCAAATTACCAGGATTTAGTAATATTGCCAGCATTCTATTCAGTCATACTTGTAAAATGGGACACGATAAAATACCTGATGCAAATTCCCGGGATAACTTGCGAGTGCATATTTCAAATGGCTTTGTGTGAGAAGCAAATTAAATACTTTTTGTAACCATCTTTTGTTACTTTAGAGTAGCTATTTTATTTCATGACCCTTTGAATAAAATTTTATTCGTGAAATAAATTAAGTTTAAACAATTATAATATTCGAACATACAATTAATAAAACATGTGTGTACCTATTTTACTATACACAAAGTGAATAACGCATACAGATTAAAATTATTTTAGTTAAAATAAATATACACATATGTCAAAAAAAATAACTTCTTCAAAAGATTTATTGCGTTATCTTCAATTTTGCATTCTTTCAATATATAAGATGTGTTGATTTTTTTAGAAAGGAAACTGTATTTCTTTCCTACTTGTTCTTTTTCTTTATAACTATATGAAGAAAAAAACAAGGTATATTTCTAAAGTTCCTTCTACTGTTGTGACAAGGATTGTCTTCAAATACATAGAAAAGATTTATATACACGCTCTAGTTTGAATACGGACATTAAAATGATTCCTCTTTATGTAATAGAACACTGGTTTCTCGGATTGCCTTGAATCACTCCACATCAACATCTCGCACTCCACATTCACATCTCGCACTCCACATAAACATCTCGCAGAGCATGTGCTTTTTTATATGCACTCGAAGGACAGCAATTGTAACTGATGAAGTATTGATGCATGCAGTAAATGGTCAGGTGGTTTGTAATGTAGAACTTTTATTATATTATTACAAACCATGTTGTCAATTATAAGGCATTTGTCATGTCCATAATCACCTAATTATATAATTGCATGGAATAATGCAGACTAGCATGACAAGAATGTGCTTATGTATGTCGAGTTACTGTATTTCTATAGATAATTGTCTTTACCAAGAATACCGAGTACCTCCTAATAAGAAACATGGACATATACTTTATCAACAACATATATTTTCAGCATTTTAGCATGTAATGCTCATATATCAACTGTGTTTTCCTTTCGCATGCCTACCAAGCTGCACTAGGTAAGAATCTCTTCTATCACTTAAACCTAACCTTGCAACAGCTGACCTTGTGTAATGGTCGTTACTGTCAACTTAAAATTCGTGTGCTACTCTTACAGTTTTAAATTCACGTGATCTGTGTACTTGTATCTCATGAACGGCGATTAGCCCTAGATATTATGATAGCCCTGTGTCCATTTATCAATATTTACCATATTGTATGAATTGGTATAACAGTGAATTATGTACTATTGAGTTCAGTGATAAACAAACGCCTCGTGTATCCGATAGATTTGTCTTAGAGCTGTTGGTGGCAGCCAATTGTCTCATGTATCCTATAGATTTGTCTTATGGCTGTTGGTGGCAGCCAATCGTCTCATGTATCCGACTGGTGTGTCTTATACTTTTAATACCTACCAATCATCTCATACATCCGGTAGATTTGGCTTATTGTCCTTAGCTCTAGGCTTTCATTTGGCTTGTTTCTCAAAATGAAAGCTAATGTTTACAACACATAATTTCCATGACTTTCCAGGCTGCTCAGGTCTGAAAGTATAGATAACGATTGAAACTTTAATGATAACGAACAATCCGTTATTCAGTGGTATTCAGCAAGTCGTCTTCTTGTCTTCTCTTCAAATGTATTATTTACGATTTAACTAGATTTATTTCGACATGGCAATAGAGAAGTATTGTTTTCACTAACCGTTAATTATTATTATTATTATTATTATTATTATTATTATTATTATTATTATTATTATTAAGTTTTGCATCTAATATCGTTATAATAGTTTTGTGGTCACAATCAAACCTCGAGTTCCTGGTCAGTTTTCCCTTAAAACATTAAGTTCCCGGTGAATATTCCCGCATATATGCTAAATATTATAATTTGAGGGTATAGTCATATGGTTCATCTAGGTTGAATTATGTTCAGAATTAAACCTTCAAGAACATCTGACTTGGGTATTATAAAAAATAAGCCAATACCTTCGACCTTGAAAATCACACAAATATTGTCACTTGATATGGTACATTCAGTACTTATTTTAAACCTCTGCCTGTTGATCATAGCTATAAACTATTATCTCCTTATAGAATTTAACGATCGTTTGAAGTTTTCATATGAACGATAAAATAGTACAACACTCGGGATAACCATTTAGATCTGCATCATGAAATCGTATGACTTGAAGGAATTGCATTTGAGTGGGAAGATCCTTCGGGGCTATAAATTAAAGTGTGAGATCACGTTACAGAGGAATCTTTGGGCCATATATTTAAGCATGAGAGCAGATCACAAGTCTGATATTACTCGAATTGTAACTCTTGAATTGTGTTGGATTGTTTGCTGTAATTTAGTCATATCATTAAATGTGAGTATTGTCCTCAAATCTTTGAAGGTATGTTCTGATCTCAGAATGTCAGATACACACTTTTCAGAGTTGAATCCCTTTCATAATCAAGGGGACACGTGGAAGCTCAGTTGAATCACATTCGGATTCGTAATCCAAGAGTTCGATACCCGCCCAGACAACTCCAAATCGGATGACTGAGTGTGTCATTGGAAAAGGCGTTTAGCTCCCATTTCTTTGTAAAATACATATCAATATTGTGTGAAACACTCCATTACAAAATAAGCCATAACAGCCCATTCAGTCAGGGAAATTTTTGGGGTGAGCCATTTTCATTTGCAATGAATGAATAATAACAACAGTGAAAATTAATCCACTTCAGAACGGACCACCTATATGACGAATTCCAGTATGGCATCTCCTCCAAGGGCAACAGCAAATTATGCTTGACCCATCAGATTCTGTTGAAGGCACCTAAATGTTTCAACTGTCTCATTTTTTTTATGATATACAATGTCTTATGTAAGAAAGCTGGTCGTCGGTTCATCGCAATGGGTCATTGATTTTCTGACCAGGAAAAATATGTATATTGTAGACGATAAAACTCTAACTAATCTGTGATTGTATACAGGAAGGTGAATAACATACTTATTGGGTTCCAATACTTTGAATAACATTTTTATTATTATTTTAAGGCATGAGAGATAAACCCTTCCGTACATATCTTACATTTGGAATACTTTTACATTGTCCAATTAACTGCATGGCCCTCTATGCAATATCCTTAAACACTAGTGAGTTTCATTAAATGGGTGACGGTCTTATAACTTTTCATCATGACATCTTTCACATGTAAATTATCGACTAATTTATATGTTTTAGTATTGTATTTCACTTGAATTTAATCTAAGCTATAAATTTGAATAACCAGCCAATCAATACGTATCACTGGATAGCCAGCCAATCAATAAGTGAGTTATTGTATGGACCATCTATCGATGAATGAATAAAGGGTCTTTTTACAAACATTTCATCTTCTTAAAGAAACGTTTCTTCTAAAAAGTTTGACTATTATATGCTTTCTCGTGAAATTCTAATAAAACCTTTTTAATGTTTTGTTAAAGATCAAAAGATAATTTCTTTGTGAAATAAATCATATTGCTTGTAATTTTGTAACTCGTCTTCATCAATTATTATTTCTTTACCGGATTTCTACTTAGGGAGAACCTGGTATTGTCGAAGGAGGAAGTGGCGAAGGGGTAAGTCTGTTGATCGAATGTGTACATCATAAAGTAACTAAAAGCAATTAATGCAAATAAAAAGTATGCAATAGGGTCAAACACGGGAATAAAGTCTTTGAATTCAGTGTCTTAAAACATTCTGCAAATGCATTTTTAATCTTCTTTATTTGGAGCTTCGAGAAAGTCTTTTAAAAAAGAATAATTGCGACTAAATTTGCAATGTTACATTCCGGATTCTGTCCTGCACCGACTGGGTTTCCCATTATATGGTGAACCGTTCATCAAGTGAAGGCTTAATGTTCAGTACCCGACAAATATCCATATCTTCACTATCATGCGTAATTATCCGTGAATATATATTGAATATGAGCTCAATGCAACCTACTTCCAATAACAAACTTGTATCTTAACTCTCAAAAACACAACAGAAAGATATATATTACTTCCAAACTGTAAACACTTTCTAGAGTGAACGAAAATTTCTAAATTTTACTTTTAATTACAGCGATATATATATATATATATATATATATATATATATATATATATATATATATATATATATATATATATAAGTCAAAAACATCGTGCAATTGTTTAAGTTGTATAATTGTATAATATTATATTTTCTCCCTTTGATAACGTTGCCGTGATTTGTAACAATATGTTTTCACTAATTTTCACCTGTTTGTAACTTTGATCACTTATATGGTGATTTTAGATAGTTGGCCCTTTAGTAATTCTTTGCATGGAAGTAATCCTAATTCTGCCATCATGTGCATAGTCATCCTATTTAAACTAGACATTTTATGTCTCTTCTCTACAGCTTCCTGGACCACCTGGACCACCTGGACCACAAGTAAGAAGATACCAAAATCATATCAAATTATTTTTAGATATGTTTCTTAAATTGGTGACGGAAATATGTCTAACAGAATAGCTTATCGCATGGAGTGATCGAATGACTGGAATCATCGGTGTTGGTACTAATGTCTAGTACAAACAATTCTTTCTTTATTTTCACGAGCTTTCTGGCTTTGTCAATGACAACCCCAAATTTTCCACCTACGTGCACTATTTTGGTCAAAGGGAGTTTTTCTTTATTCATACATGGACAGTACTATGTTTGAGTTTGTTGTCATCATGAGCAGTGATATCCTTTCTTTTTACGACTATACGCTGGCTCTATTATTCCGTTTTCGACTATACTCTGGCTCTATTATTCCGTTTGCGACTATAAGCTGGTTTTATTATTCCTATCGTATCAAGTGTATATATGTGTTCATCATTTACAACATTCTTTGATATATTCTATTTAAGACTAGCATGAACCCGAAATGTTCAATATTTGACCTCATCTTCATTCATTAAAAAATGCAGTCACACGCGATAACCTCTTTGTCATGAAAAGTATGTTGTAGTATGCGACAGAGACATTTATTAATCAGTTTACATTATATGCTAGTTTTCAATTCAAATCAAGAGGTGACATATTATCTTTGATAAAGTAAAGGCCTTTGCAAAAGTACACAAGATTCAGATACGAAGTCCGGGTCAAAGGCACTTATAAACTATGCACTGAATTATGAACAGAATGAGCAAAATGAGTCCACTTAGACGAATGCCTTGGGAATAATTTTATCTTAGCTTGGCTCCCTTGAAACTGCAAGAGAACGTTTGTCAATAAAAGTATACTTAATGAGTCATGTATTGCTTTGAAATTGTGTATCTTACTATACGCATTATATTACCTTACTTGCCCTATTTTTCTCAAAGCTATATATATATATCTAACTTTTCGATAAAGAGAAAAAGTGTTAATCAATATATATATATATATATATATATATATATATATATATATATATATATATATATATATATATATATATATATATATATATATATATATATATATATATATATATATATATATATATATATATATATATATATATATGAGAGAGAGAGTGTTTCAAATGGGTAATGATTGAATATTGCAATTATGAATCGAGTTAATTACTTTTCGACTTTTGGGAGCATTGGCGACCAAACGCTGGAAATTATTCAACGGGTTTCGTAAATTCGATATTAAGTCATTGTCCATTTGGGATTCTCTTTACTGTATCAGATAGATTTTTGTTTTCAGTTGCTTGTGAGGAATAGTCAAGAAACAAAGAAGAAAAAATAATTTTCTGCATTTGTTTTAATTTTGGCTCAGGCGATTGACCTTTCAAATTCTTTCTCGTGAATAAATAGTTCCCGACGCGTGTTGAACCAGTATTGGACAATTTGATATCAAGTAGCATTTCAACTTATGATTTTTAACAATTAAAACCAACTGGTCTTCTAATCTACAGAACATTTATCACAGACTGAATAATTTTTCAAACTTGGTCGTCCGCTGGAAATACCTTGGTGTTGTTGAATAGTTCACTATGTTACCTCATCTCGAGTAGACGAAGAGCCATATACAAGGACCTGTGTGTGGCTGTTTAGAACGATTACACTTAAAATTGTGTTGATTCCACCATGGATATTCACCACATATGAATTATTGGATTTGGCCAAAGAAACAGCATTGCGGTTGTAGGATATTTATCTGAAGGGATTATTACTGGATACATAAAATGTGATAAATATAGAACTGCTGCTGACATTTGATGAAATCTGCTTGTGCTTTTTTGCATTCATTTGGCTGTAGTTATTAACTGATTGGATGTATCTTGTGGCCAAATAGTTGCATGATTTGATTTAGAGGAATACAGCGATCATTCGGTTTATGGATTAAATGTTTTCTGGTGCTGTTGTTGAATAGAAATTTGTGTCAGTCAAAAGACCAACATACGTTGACATTCTTCATAGGAGAAGTCAATTTATTTATATTGAGTGACATTTAAACCATGCTTTTCCTGGGGGTAGAGTGCAAGGTCCATATTGCGTGTTAGTTGCTATGTAGAAAGGTCGGTCTGCACGGCGGTAGAGCATATGCCTTTTTTCCCACATAAACCGTGGGTGATTTACAGGGAGGCGTGTTGGATTTTTCTTGGTTTTGCTACATTTTGAGTTTAGAAACTTCAACATTAGCAGATTTAGACAAGTTCTTTTTGTAGCTTGTCTTTCATAAAATTCCAGGGAGGTTTGACCGTTGGCTTATTTCTTGACTTGAACTAGACCAAACCTGCATGTTTTTGCTGGCTTTCCGGACAATGGTCGGTTCTGCCGTCAGCGTCTTCTGCCATGGATCAGACTCGGGTGCGGTTAGACAGTTAGAGAAACCATTATGTGACTCGTATCTGCTGAAATAATCGCTTCTTATCAACATAACCCTCGATCGATATGAGTAAACTACATTCACACGTTTGTTATATGACCAAAGCATTTTACTACCTATGTCGACTCTGCTACAAATTCGGTATACAGTTTCGATATTTTGATAGTAAATAGTTGTCAAATAAAATAATTTCAGCAGGCGGGGCTATGAACATTCTCAGTAATAGCCAATCCGTAATAATATATATATGAAATTTAGAAGAAAGCCAATATCAATATATTAAATGTAATAAGATCTATGTGTATGAAATGTATAGATCTTCTCTGCATCCAATAGCATTATAGCATGCTATATTACATTGAATATTTGTCTTGTTTAGGGACCTATGGGATTGCAAGGGGCTCCTGGGATCAAGGTAATGATTAAGCATGTATCAATGTGGTGAACGGTATGTTTATGCATAATCTTTTTTCTCAAACCTGCATTCAGGGATTCATGCACGATTGGCTAATGAGTCTTTTATGAAATGCATGACATTATACAAGAAATCGGATTATATTTTAATGGTGTTTTCTTGGATCATATTTTCATGTGTTGTTTTGTTTGTATGTTCTCCGTGTCTTTTCTGTTTTGTTTTTTTTTTTGGGGGGGGGGGTTTCCTTGTCTTGTTTGTTTGTTTTGCAAGAGAGGAACATTGAAATACCTGAAAATAGTTATCCCATGAGTAATGCTAAATTGATCCGGTGTACTGAAGCAAAGAAATAAAACATATACCACATACTATGAACATTTGAAAGAATCAGTAAATAAAATGTTATCCCACAATATTTAAATGCTCACTTTTCCATGTGACTCTGTCGTGTTATATGTAGTATCGTAAGGTTATATTATCATATTCAGCGAGATTAATATCATTATGAAAATCTGAAATTTGCATATCAGTCAATCGTCCAGATCATACTTTAGATTTTATTTTGAGAAATTTATAAGAAGCCAAGAATTGCAAACGTATCCAACATTTGATTATTTATTCGCGACACTGTTAAATTCATTCCATATATTTGTCTGTTTGACTAATATGATTTATTAAGAACGAACAGGATCGTGTGTCCGCTATCATTTTATCCCTTCGTTTTATTATGCTTCAGGGTGAAAGGGGACCCGTGGGACCAAAGGGAACAGCTGTAAGTTTATTTTGAAATATTGTTTGTGTTACCTGACTGCCATTCATTACCAACAGAATCATCCAGCCGAACCTATCTGTATTCGTGTCTCATCTAGACCCCTACCGGTCATCAAATCAATCGCAGAAAACAATCACGATCATTTATTTTGCAGGAAGTGACGTTGATAAATAATCTTGCAGACCTCACAGTGTCAAACATCAGCGTTTTAAGCATTTGGGGGTTTTTTTTCGATTGATGGCCAAGATAAAATGGGTAGTTTGTATACTGTTCGAAACGCAAACGTTGAATTTCAGATCGGTCTGATAAATTTATAGAAAGAGAAAGCTTGATTTAACTATATCATACGATTTCTTTCCCTTCGGTTGCACGAAGAGAAGTGTCATAAGGTCGACTCTAGTTTAAACATATATGCCCGTCTTATTCCATAAGAATGTGCAGTCACGCATCCAGACTTGAAGACAATAATTTCATGCATACACAAAAAATTCGAGCATACAAGTGAGATGTTAAACGGATGCTGCAGTTTTGTGTTCACAGTAAAGACAATATTACCAAAATAAATATCCACATGCAATAGGCTGTGTGATCTTAGTCTTCCTTTCCAACATGTTATTCATAAAACTCACGAAAGTCTTCTAATATTATTCCAGTAAATGCTTGACCAGGAGATGTGGAGACATTTAAGAGTAACGTCCCAACTTCAATTGACTTTTATTATTTTACCGTTTAGACATGGAAATGAAGGAATATGAGATCAAATGTTATCAATGGTATTACTCGCAGGTAAAAAGATAAAACTATTTACAACTTAAAAGACAATTTTATTTCTTAAATTTTGAAGTTGGTGGGTGTATTAGTATATTTTCTTCACAAAATAAGTGTTTTCAGGTTACTAATACATTTTGATTATTGACACAGGGTACAAAAGGCGACAAAGGCGAATCGGGTCCTATGGGGCTACCTGTAAGTATTTAATGCATGCAGAATGTTTCACATTTTGAGTACGTGTCTACCATAAATAAATTACAATGTATTGTTGTGCTAAATATAAACTAACCCAAAGTACACTTACTATTTTGCCGTTGACTGGAATGAACTATTTTTGGTCTAAGTGCGATGATGATAGCACGAATGAATTCCACACGTTTATTAAAATGGGCACATAAATAATTGAATATTGTTACAATGCCTTCACGCTGGCTGATACGCTTTGTATACCTACATTTAATATTCATTCTGAAAATGTTGTTTTGATAGTTTGTTTTTTAGTAAGCGGTAGATGTACTTCATTAATTAACATCTTCATCATATCCCCCAATCCTCTATTGCACAGATATTTACTCAAATTCATTTAACGAAATATTCAAAAATGAAATTACGACGTACTTGTATGTCTATGCTTTTAAATTCCGTCTTGCTTTTCAACTGAAGTCTAGAAAAAGAGACATTTTTAAGCTTTAAAGATTTAGTAGCTTGTGATATTATAGATTCTTCACGATATAAATGCCTCTTCCTGTGAAAGAGAACATTTTCGCCAAGGAATAGACGACAATGAACATTTCGTCCATCTTAGTTTTTCCATCAGGTCCTCTCTACAACGAAAAGACAGTGGAAGCCAACAGTTGGGTGTCTCTCTATAGTTCACGCCTTCAAATATGGCTGTGGTCTGCCTATGTGCTTCAGAGTTATATTTTATTACATTTAAACAGGAGGGCGTTTTCGTAGATGTCTGTTTGTCTTTTTTGTATGCACACGGTGACTAGAATGCCTTTAAATACAAATTTTCCAAAGACGTATGAAGTAAAATTTTTAATTGTAATTGGAAGAAACGTTGATCTTCCTGCCGACATAGACAACTGAGATACGATCAGCTAATCCAAACAAAACACCAACACAAGTTTTCTGCAAATGCACCATAACAAAGATACAAAGAAATCAAAACATTCATTTAATATTGTTGTTGTTCACTTGGTGTTGTACGGCACAGTAACACAAGTCGGTTTTTTAGTGCCGAAGCGAATGGAGTAAAGTGCCTTGTCCAATGTCCAATGATACACCACAGTAAAAGACCGAGGCTGATCTGACTGTAGAGTTCGAATCCGCAACCTTTCCGTCACAAGTCCAACACACGTACCATTAAGCCAACTCACCTCCTGTATCTCACATCAGATATGTATGATATTAAAACCATGATAGCAGGATGGCATCATCTTGCAATAAAGTCACTTTGCGGATAGCTGCACTTTCGTTAAGAAAAACCGGTCATGTTTCTCAGTCATTTATCAGCATTGACTACGTACGGATATTCGACCAAATAAATAATTACATTTTAATTCCTCAGATCTCAGTTGTGAGTTTGTCATATAAAGAAATAGCAAGGAAAATCTGCAAGCATCTGGAAATCATTATAAAGATACCAGCATATCTCAGTATCAGCAAGCATCGTATGCCCAACATTACCCACGCGTCACAGGCAACCGGTCAAGGCTGAAAGTGGCATCTGCAACGAGCAATATTAACAATGGCTTGACAGGGCATTGTTTTCTAGTGATACATTATTTACGATTTTGCTGTATTTACAAATGAAAAGATAGGGTATCGGTCAGTAAACAAAGCATGAAAAATAATCCAACTTGTGCACTAAATTCCAACTTGCGCTTTCAAAACATCCTGGTACAAATTAGGCGGATTATTATTTGTCATTTGAACAGAATATTTCACAGCATCTTTTACTGCTATCTGAATTTCGTGCCATTTTAAGCAGTCAAAGTCATTATCAAAAGAAACACCATAGAAATTTATAAATTAGCATGCTTTAGAAACAAATAACGTTTTGTCAATTAGCCTTAAATATCGCTAATATTTATTGTATGTCTATTAAGTATTTAGCCGATTTATTCATAAAGTACTAAATGTTATTAACGTTCATGCCTATTAGATTATACAAAAAGTATTAATTTGTTCTGCATTTCACCAACTAAACCTGAGTCTGGACCTGTATTTAAGCTTAGAATCCAGTAATTTGATTATCTAGACCTTAAATGTATTCTAAATTGTTTTTATTTTAAAATCGGGTCATACATATAGCAGTTTTTGAGACTTGTATATTTCCCCATTGACAAAATGAATGGTTACAAACATGGTGCTCTGTATTAACAACCTGATTGGTTACATACATGGTGCTCTTTATTATCAGTCTGATTGGTTACATACATGGTAACTATGGGTTTGTATCCAGGCATACTCTATAGCACGCATGTCATTAAGATTGAAATCCTATACTGTCAATTTAATAAATAGTCAAAATGATTGCAAGGTCTTACTCATACAGGATAAATATCTAAATGTAATTTTGTACATTTTTACATTTTCTTTAAATGGGATGCTCCTCCCTTGTTTTTCCTCGTGTCCCTCCCTTCTAAAGTACCGCATGTTGCACTTTCTGTACACGCCAGGGAACTGGCGGGCTGCCTGGAAAACCGGGTGAAAAGGGACCCCCGGTAAGTCACCACTGCGCATGCTTATGCTTGATTGAATGTTATATATTTGCCTTTTACTTTTCTTTCTTTTCGATATTATGTTCTGCTACCTTGACTGTGGCAGAAATCTGACAAAATACTTCAAAGTCCGTTTATATAGGACGTGTTCGCATGCAGACAAATGACGTTACGGTGCCACAACACTGGTTTTACATGATAGTAACAATGCTAATAAATTTTACATTTATTAAAAATTTCTCATTCTACGTCATACATTTATCAATTATGAAACCTCATACTTGCATTTGCTAAAGCACTAGATCGTTTCAACAATCCAATAATTATCTTAATAATTAAACACGGTTTCGGTTCTTTTCTGCCCACCAAGCATGCATCCGAACCACCCATCATGTAACCAGGTAAAACAGAGCTCAGATGCACCTTTTGGGGAGCAGCATTAGTGCAAAGATCAGAGAGATCTGAAGCTATCAATATTTGTGAATGTTTCTAAACGTTTCCATCTGAAAGGGCGCCTGAATATTGATTTTTGGATTATACAAATCAATGTATTAGTAAATCGGTATAATGTTTTAAAGTTCATAATGGATTATCTATCTAGTATTTTTAAAAACTGATAAAAGGGTGCATAAATGCCGAATGTTAGGCCGCTGGGAGACCTTCATACCATTCAGCTCCTCTAAATGTGGCCTAAATGTGCCATTATATTTTCTTCTTTCACTGGCAATGACACACCGGATATCCGGTGGGTGTTCTCTAAAACGTAACTAGAATAAGCTGAATGTGTTAGCTCCATGATTAAAGTCTTTCAGGGAATGGTTCTGGGCTTTGTCGGAATTGGTTGAAACCTTGCAATTATGAGTCAGAGAAAACTGAGGTTATTTTCATTTGTATTTGATAAATAAATTATGGCAGATTTTATCACCGCTGTATTTGGCTCACCCGAATGGCAAACATTGCAAGTTTTTAAATCGCATAAGACAGCAATGACATATTGATTAGGGTACATCTTGCATTAAAAGGGGCAAACAGCTCTGATACATATAGAATAAGATCTAAGTAGAGTACATGTGACCCATGATAAAAATCATAGCGTTAATTCTTCTTGTAGCCGAGAAGAAATGGAGTTCTATCTCTACCTAAATCTTTAAAGATATAGTCAGTAACTGCAAACAAAAACGCACATGCCTCTAACTTTACGAACTTCTGAAGAAAATCTCCAAGACAATATTTTCTTGTTTTCAAAACCACAGCACCAAACATAATAACTGTAAGTGCACGAGCTTTTGCTTGCAAATCCTTCTCATGATGCGCTTATTTTAGAAATGCATTCTTAAAATTGTACACATCTTTGTTCTGCATGCTCGCTTATAACCTTTATTTCTATTTTTTTAAAGATATTTCAATTGCACTTTTAAATGAATAAGACCAGAGTGAAGTCATCACTAAGAGCCGACAACTGATGAGGAATTTTGGTTCGTAGACGAGCATGCGCAACACAATATTCAAATAAGTTTGCATATTTCCACAGATTGTACAAGTATTAAACTATTGGACAACTAACATGTAAGTCTGGATTATCAAGGGATAAGCGCGTTTACATTTTCAGCATGTTCTTTCTTTTACAGATATTGGTCCTCTGTTATTTTTTTCTGTCATTTCGAAGACGATTGCTGCCAGATGCCTGCCGCCCTTTTTATGTTCATCTTCTCCAGCTTCACTACTTATCCTTGACCTTTGTTCTTTAACCTTCATTTTTCACGCATGCGTGTCTTGTAAAAATGACAAATGTAGGTTATATATTGCTTTATTTTATTTGATATGATTCATAAATGATTCATAAATTATGTCATATTTCCATCTCTGTGAAAATCCCATGCAGTTTCTACCATCATTTTCTTACATATTCTAATGTATTCTGTGATTCAAATTTATATATACATTTTAATCACAAATGTTTATGCATCAAAACACATTGTATTAACTACAAGTATTTATTCAAACTAATACAGATTACAAAATTATATGTTTAATTTTTTAAATTTTAGTCTATATTAGTTGTACCTGATATTAAATTTCCAACAGTAATAACAACAGAAGGGCTACATTTTACTTGTGTCTCTACTAATTGTTAGAGAGATTTAAACAAAATAAACCCACAAAAATAATCAACAGTTTTTCACATTTGTGTACAAGTGCTCAATGTGTATTTTAGAAATGAACTTCCTGTTCTACAGGTTTCGTGAAATCATTGCGCTTATAATCGTTAAAAATCTGTTACACACTTTGCGAACAGCCGAAGGCTCACATACCGCACGAACAGCCAAAGAGAAGGCCCTTCATGCATTGTGTGTAATCGATTTTTAAGCTTCATAACTTATTAAATTATGTACAATGTGACGTTTCATGTTTATAATTGCAAATAATTTAAAACAATAACGAAACTTAAGAAATAAATAAACGTTCATTATTTTAATAATTGTCTACAAATATCGTCCAAGAACACCTTAACTGGGCATAAATATATAAGACTTTTTTTGTAGCGTTGTGAACTAGTAATTTTCTGCGTTACATGATCGGATTTAACCAGTCTAAAAGCTCGTTACAAAACCTGGTCAACGTTTGTCATCATGTCATAATTTATACATCTATGTGTACATTATTGTTAAACGTACCTATAAATTGTATACACATTATGAATAGCCAATGTTTCGATATATATATATATATATATATATATATATATATATATATATATATATATATATATATATATATATATATATATATATATATATATATATATATATATAAGCGTGTGTATATGTATATATAGGATGTTTATGCATAAAGTGTGTGTGTTTATATGTATACAAAGGGTGTGTATGCATAAAGTATGCATATATATATATATATATATATATATATATATATATATATATATATATATATATATATATATATATAGGGTGTTTATGCATAAAGTGTGTATGTATATATAAAGGGTGTCTATGCATAAAGTGTGTGTGTGTGTATATGTATATATAAAAGGTGTGTATGCATAAAGTGTGTGTATATGTATATAAAGGGTGTGTATACATGTAAAAAATGTGTGTATGTATAAAGTGTTTTATCTGTATACGAGTGCATACTTAGTAGTACTTAAAACAGACATTATTGCAGTATAATTTTCCAAAGCAACATGTATATATTTGTAAACCTAAGTCAAGTGATAGTTATTTGCATGTCTCATTACTTATCCATACATGTAACTATAAATCTTGCATCTGTATACCGGTATTTTTCTTTTTTTTAATCCTTAGGGTCCTCCTGGACCACCAGGGCTAACTTCAGCAGGAATAGAAGGAAAATGCAAATGCCAGAAAGGGGACAAAGGAGAACCTGGAAACGACGTATGTATTTGGCTTATATTCATATGCCGAACACTTACCTACCTACCTAAATACACACATACATACATACATACATACATACATACGGGGCCACGAGTGGCCGAGTAGTCTAAAGCGCTCTGCGTCCCGGATCACTGCCATCTCACCTCTGTCTGCGTAGGTTCGAGTCTCGGGCTCGGCTAATGTGGATATGTGAGAAAGTTTGCCGGTAGCTTCTCGTTGGTCTGTGGTTCTTTCCGGGGTTTTCCCTGGTTCTTCCTCCACCATTAATACTGGCCGCCATGTATAGCCTATATTGTGCTGAAAAATGGCGTTAAAACCCTATAACAACAACAACATACATACATACATACATTCATACATACATACATACATACATACATACATACATATAGTCTTAGGTACTTATGTAAACACAGCCAGACAAAATGTGATCTAATTGATGTCGACCTTCTGGCAAACATAATACAAGTCGAATAAATGTGGGGGCTTTAACAAAAAAAAAAACAAGCTTACATAAGTTATTTTGTTCTTTGAAAAACCTTTTTGACACTTCACAATAGCTGCCCTTATCTGAGAATTTACTTTGCAAAAAGACTAACGGTCATTATGGAAATTATTCGATATTTCTCAAGCCTAAAACAGCAACATTTTAGAGAAAAGAATGCCGATCTTGTTACTTAGACAAGTGTTTCATAATTAAATTTGCACTTTTAACCAATGCGATTGTACAACTTACTAATCAATTAGCCTTTTAATGCTGTTGTTGTTGTTGTTGTAGGGTTTAACGCCATTTTTCAGCACAGAATAGGCTAAACATGGCGGCCAGTATTAATGGTGGAGGAAGAACCCGGGAAATCCCCGGAAAGAACCACCGACCCTCGAGAAGCTACTGGCACACGCCTGCTGCAACCATCGAATTTTTTTTTCACCTTAACTTGAATCTTATGCTTAGAATTCAGCGGTGAGTTCATCTTTGCTGTAGACACAGACATCTTCTGTTATATTTTATATCACCTGTCCCGATGACCATTCCAGTTTTAATAAATTGTTTTCCGTCTCCTGTTTATCACTGTACATAAGTCTTTTTACACTTCTGGCTTAACGGTATTTATGTTAGCCTACCCCTAAAATATGCATGTTATTTCATTAAAATAGGAAAATTGGCGCCTCCGAGTAGATTCGGGTAATACTTCGTGATAAAACATGCAAGTTTGCCTCTCAAATACCTCTTTGTGCACAGGTGTTCTACAATTTTGCAATAGTTTTGATTCCGCAAAGGTACGCACAGGTAGGACAGCGGTTGGCTCGTTGAATGTATATAAAACAATGTGCTGGTAACTATGGAATAGACGACATTTCTTTCCAAGCAAGACTTGGGATTACATGTACGTGGACCTAAGGACGCTTTCGTAAGTATCGGCTTTTCAATGGATCAAATTACAAAGTTAGCAGAAATAATTTATAGAATAGCTTTTTGGAAACGGTTGGAGTCACACATGTCACGCAAAGTATGTGACAAGTTTTAAAATATTTTTTGTTAACTATAATTGCAATCGACAGCAAAATCAGTAATGTCTGCAGTGTCCATATCAATAATCAGCACGTTTCTGCCATATCTAAGTGAAAGTGCTATCAAAGGGAGACAACATCTTGACAATGCTGTTTGTGCAGAGGCGAATTACTGTAGTCCCTTTGTTTGAGATAAAGTACGTTTCTACAGTAAGCATTACGAAAATGATTTTCCCAACTTACTGATTTTGTTTGGTGCTTTACAGCACAGCATAACATGTAGGTTATGTAAAGTGCCTTAAAGTCCCTCCCTACTCCATCATTGATGCTCCAGTTGTTTATCTCCCTTTTTGATTCCATATTGTTCATGTCAATGGAAATTATATACACGATTCTTTCTTAAATTTGCTTGGTTCATTCCGAAGAACGTCATCACATCTGAGCTCCTCAAATGTCATTAGTAAGCAGACAAAACGATAACACCGCAGCAAAAAGCACATGTAAACCTCCTTCTAAAAATCCGACAACACAAGAGATGTGAGATATTGTCGTTCTTCGTAAAACTTGACTGATATGTGTTGCTGTTGCTACTGTTAGTTGTTTTTCGACTCTTGACACAAGTCGAGGAAATGGGAGCCAAGTGATATTCCCAATGACAAAGAGGCAGATGATCCAGGCTGGAATGCCTCGCGTCCCTATGGATTAGGAGTCTAAAGCTCTAGCAATGGAGCTACATCGGTTCCCAGAGGAATTTTCCCCACTCAATATTGTTTTCTTAACATAAATATTAATATGGAATATCAGCGAATAAATAGCATCATATATACCCGTGTTTGTATTATTCTAAAATCTGAAAATCGAAAGAGAAAGATAAGTCCTGATAAATCTATATTTCAGGGGAAAAGAGGAAAACGTGGAAAAAGAGGACCTAAAGGCGAACCGGTATGTAATGCTGGCGAAATAGTTGAAAATATAATTCACACTTATCATTCTTACAGTTGGGTGTTGGTGTAATCGATACACCTTTGTCTTGAATTACGTGATGTCAACGAAATGGCGTAATATTTTAAAAGGCTACTCTTTGTCCGTTGAAAACAGTATATTCGATGAAGAATATCTGTCCTTCCAAAACTCTTATTTGCGTGATATGTTTCGAAGAAAACTAGCAGAGTTCGGTGGAATCAAGAGTGCCACCTGCATCTATTATACGATTTACCCCCTACAATTGACTTGTAAACATTTTACCACAAAACTTGAATGTTCACGACTACCACGCCGTTCCCGTCTGGAGCGTAATAATGATATCTCACGATACTTGTTTGCATTAGATTGCCTTTTCGGACGCGACTTGATAAGAGATGCTATCAAACTGGTAAACAATGTCGCTTTGGCAAGCTAGTAATTGACAAGGTCATGTAACATACTACTGGACATTCGGAGTGCATTCCTTGTTGATTCTGATATCATTAGTTAAAAAGGTAGTTAATGGAAAAGCCGAATATTGTCATCGGAATTGATTATGGAAACTCAACAACACAATCCATTTTAACCCTTTCTTGTATCCGTGGATTTATTTTCAGAAATGCTATATTTATATGACATTACATACCGGGTAGCCACAGGAAGGTTTTCATATAGGTCAAAAAACTATAGTCGACAAGAAGGTTTTAATATATGTAAACTAACTATAGAGCCATAAGAAGGTTTTAATATACGTAAATCAACTATAGAGCCACAAGAAGGTTTTAATATACGTAACAAAACTATAGAGCCACAAGAAGGTTTTCATATATATGTACATAAAACAACTAGAAAACCATTTACTAATTTTTCCCAAAATTTGTTTTGTTTTTCTCATATTTCACAAAAGCGTTGTTAATTTAAAACTATATTATGAAAAATAGACTAAATATGGATTTAACGCCATTTGATTATGTGTAAATGTAAACTACCTTCCCCTTCTCCCCCTCCCTTTATTTTCGCTGTAAAAATGGGGCTTAATGCATGCCGACTTAAACAAAGTATTCCGTAATCTCTGTCATAAAAAAATGTTCACCAAAAAATAACGCAAACGAGCTTTAGTATCTTAAACTTACTATTTTATTCTGCACAATTTGTTTAGAATTTCTGGAAAAGGTAGTATTGATGAGGGAGGCCAGCTTTATGTACCAATTATCTTCCATATCGTTGGTGATTTTTTTTCAACAAGCACACTTATAAACAATCGCTAGTTCATTCCGTAGAATAATAATAATAATAATAATAATAATAATAATAATAATAATATTATTATTATTATTATTATTATTATTATTATTATTATTATTATTATTATTATTATTATTACTGGATAATTGTTTTACGGTGAAGAATATGGCCTTGGCAATTGTATCGGCAACCCAAATTGGAACAATAATGAATGGAGAAAAAAATTCAAAATATTTCTTTTTTAGGTCGTACAATAGTGGAGGTTACATGAATGTTTCCACTGTTTGCCTTCTGTTTGTACCTTAGTGAAAATTAAACTTATGACTTAAGGAAAGCCAGGTCAAGGGGAGATGGGGCTATTTATTTGTAATCAGTAATCTGGTCATTTATGACGTGTTGTTGGAACGCCATACATTAACCTCGTGTGATAATAATGTACATATATTCCTTCGAAAATTATCCTTTCTCTTAGTATTTTCATGGTCTCTATTATCAATATTGTATTTACTGAGAAAGCAGTCTCCAATATCAATATTGTATTTACTGATAAAGCAGTCTCCAATATCAATATTGTATTTACTGAGAAAGCAGTCTCTTTCAACAGTCTTGTCCTTGCCAACATTTATTTTACAATTTTTTTTCGTAAAATAATTAATAAAGATACGCTCTGCATAAACAATACTTTTTTTTAAGAACTTTGCCACAAGGTACATCTTTAATTTTCTTGTCAGTCCCATCTAATAACTTCACGCTTACATCACACATTACTATAAAGAAGCAATTGTTTAACTTTATTGGCAGAGAAGGGGCTAGCGATTTAGCGTCTGGATTTCTTTCGTTTTTATCCTGAATGTAGCAAGGACATAAATGGGTATAGTAATTTAGCGTTTTGTCTTTACTTTTTTATTCTGGACGTAACAAGTAAGGTTTATTTGAAAATACGCTTATTATCAGTAATAAAAAAACTAAGGTTTTCTTCTCTTTCCCAGAAGGCTGAGCATTTATTTAAATGTATCCTCCTTTAGAATTTAATTGGCAAGTCCCATTCATAAAGATCGAATATACTCATCTTAACATATTTCTAATTAGCGAAGTAATTGCACAAATCTGACATTTATTTTAACCATTTTCTCTCTGACAACAATTGCAATAATTATTATTCAACTAATACACAAAATTCACCATCTGAATTTCTATGCTTCCTGCTAATAATTTAGATAGGGAAGCCCAGGATTGGCTGTGCCATGTCTTCTTGGAGCTAACGGTCTTCACATCCCCGGGGGTACATATAGAGCGCTTCCCGCAAAAAAAAAAGATCATCTGGAAAATATAACGTATTGACTGCGATCTTCTGTATGAGGAAGGTTGAAAAATGGAGAGGAGTGGTCACTGCCGCACAACGTCAACGCAAGCGTCAGCCACTAAGCACAACTTGTTCCAATCATTCCAAAGTCTTTGTCCCATTTTCTGTTGCTATCTTTCTGCCACAGTGCAGAAAATTACAATTTTCGCTTTACCATTCACCACAATCTGAAAATCATTAGTATTAAAGACTTTCAAGTCTGACAAAAGTTAATTTATGAACTTTTCATTTTACCCCAATATTCGACGATCGGTCAGAACACCAGCGCATTTGGAATTTCCATGTCAGATTCTCCAAAACAAGGTTTAGCCATTTTATATCCCAGTTCCATCCACATCCCCTTTCCCGTTGTATACCTGAAGCTTTCTTATTAGGTCAGTGCCTGTCGGACTCTCACGCCAAAGGTCGTGTTTTCGATTCATGCCCATATCAATCTGGGTCGGCTGCTGCGTCATTTCTTTGGGCGTCATTTCTTTTTCTGCGTCATTTCTTTGGGCGTCATTTTTTGGGGCTAGCTTTTCACTCCCACACCATTTCATTCGGTAACGTGCTGTTAAATAACAAATGAACAAACAAGTCCTCAGTTTGTCCTACTCGTAATGTAAGGGTCACGGGTTCGATACCGGCCCAGTCCAGACCAGGTCGACTGCCACAGTCTGTCATTGGGAAAGGCACATAGTTCCCATTTATTCAGCATGATGCAATCAATAATGTGAAAAGAAACATTAACACCAATAGAAACAACAACTGATTGCGGATAGATTTCTTGACCTTAGTTAATTTCCTTTCTTTAAAGGCTGAAGAATACCTTTTATATTTAAAGATATTGAAAAGTGAATCTTTGTCTTGAATAATGAATCGTATTTTTGATAAATTATGAAATTAAAAGTTCTTCTAAAATATAAACATTTCTAAATACTTAATAAATCGTTTGAAGAAGGCGAAATGAATTCAAATATTAACAAGCTTACAGTACAATTGCAATAATCTGTCGTGTTTATTTCATAACAGTAGTCAAAGCATATTTATTTTCATGCGTCTTTACATGGAAATGTACTCTTGATAAATGACTGAGAATGCAGAGCATTCTAATATGTAATTTATTAACTTTATACTTGTTGATAATAATAATAATAATAATAACAACAACAACAACAACAACAACAGCAACAACAATAAAAGATATTTAGATTCAGTGCACGGTATTTGTTCAAAAATCAATTTAAAGGGTGAAATCGTGTATAGCGATCGCTTTTGTGAACGGCAAGTTTTGCCTTTTGTCACTAGTGACCGCTATTGACAGGTTTGGATATATAAATAAGTAAGAGAGAGAGAGAGAGAGAGTCATAGTCGTCACACTATTAGAACCTACAGTAAACTTAGTATTACCAGCAGGTGTAAATACCAACATAAATCCTGAATGTCACCTAGCCAATGTGCAAAGAGACACAACCTCTCAGTTCTTCAACGTGATCTGAAAGAAGTCTTATTAAGTATTGGTTATCTTCAACAAATTTACCGGTAATGCATTATTCTCATGTTATATTTGTCTCAGGATAAACTGATACAGTTATAGTTGCTTTCACGGCAACGACAACGTTTCCATATCAGCAGTAATAAACCTGTATCTACTCCATTTCGTTCCCAGATGAAGACATCACTGGTGTCAACATAAAAAAGACATATTACTAAATGCAGTTTGTCTATTAACAACTCTGCAACTCTGGTTAGTGTGGTTTTGTCGTTACAGCAAAGTAACACATGAAACATATTTTGTGTTGAGACAGTCGGGGTAAAGAACCTTGCCTATGGGCTGATCCTATCGTAGGACTCAAACTTGCACCCGTTCTGTCGCGAGTCCTGAACTCGAACAACCAAGTTATCGCGGCTCTTGTAAATTTTAGTTCAGCTTTCATCACAAAGAGGCTTATTTTTCACCAAACTATTATACATAATGAAAACTGTACATAATTATTTTTTTTCTCTAACAGACCCAAAGCAAAACACGCAAGCCTTGAAAAGCATGCCAGAATATTTTTCCACAATAATTTCTGAGAGACCCTATGCGATTCAAGTTGATGCTCATGTGACTGCGGGAAATCTAGATAAGCCATATTGAAGGTCAATGTTACACACGTTATGTCAGTGACAGCGTATTATCTGATGATGCTAGATCGTCAGTGTCACACGCAACATGTCAGAAACCGTGTACATCCTCTTTCATATTTTAACATCTACGTATAACGTATGGCTATTGTAGAAGCATCACAAATGGACCTTTACTCCTCCAGGCCATTTTTTTCTCTGTTATCCTTTTCTTTTTTATGAATTTAAAAATATTCCCTGCTCTGTACGTTACCAAACCATTCTAAAAATATAAAACCCCAAAAAGTATCAACCCATTATGGAGCCTCTTTTTAAACCTATTCTTTAATACTACTCATGCCTTTATGCGATCATGAACATTGCCCGTAACTTCAAACTATTACATCCAAAAACCAAGGCCTTTGTCATCGATTGACTAAAGTAAAAAACAAGGGCTGCCTCATTTCTTGACTGGGATACAACATAAATCAGTAATAAAAAATGACCTATGACCTAATAATACAGACCAGACAGGTCATCGAGTACCTAAGAACGGTACATCCTTTACGGGATTCCCAGCGATAAAAAAGACTCCGATTTTCCATAAATTACCTATTCACAAAGAAAGACAGATTTTCCATAATTTATTTTTTCACAAAGAAACTCCTATTTTTCTATAACAAGTTTATTCACAAACTTCGATTTTTACCAAGTCATTCGTTCAAACTTTATTTATCTTCAGTTGCACAACATTTCCTTATTAAGCAGTATAAAACAAACCATTTAAATATTGATTCTTTTGAAAATAAAGTCAGATTTGACTGACCTTGAACAATGTATAGGAAGTATACAAAGGATCCGGGTAATGAAATACCGTATATACTCGCTTAACATCGAGTTAAACTGCAAACAACAAAGATCCCGATCTGCTGAAACCTAATGTGCCCGCAGACCGGGATCTTTTTTTGTTTGTTCTACTGATTACTTCTAACAAACTGCACAGACTCAGATCTGCGGACGCATTATGCACGGCTGATCCAGGTTTGTGCAGTTTGCCGTTGGACTAAACTTATAGCGAGTATATACAGTATGCGGACTTTCAACTGTTTTTCGTTTTGTCACGTCTCAGAAAGTCAAATAACCGAAAATATTTTATTTTAAGAACTTCTTCTTTTTATTATTATTATCATTATTATTATTATTATTATTATTATTATTGATTCCAAGTTTCCATAACTGGGAGTTCGGCTCACTTCCTATTTATCTACTTGGTGCGACGCTAAACGAATTTGAAGTACTCAGAACATTCGATATAGTTTTAGGTTACGATGACCAGAAAGGGAATATGATGCAATTTAAAAGTAACCAAATACCTTTATAATAGCTGATTCGGATTGTCTTTCTTCTCTTCAAAGTGAGACTGAGAATTCCGTAATGGGCGTGATCGGCCATGTCTGTATATACTGTCCAAGTTTCCCGTTTTCTATTACTGATTTATGTTATATACCGATCATACGATGGAGTAGACTGCGTCCAAAACGTCATGTTCATATAATAAGGAGTCATGAGCTATTAGAATCGTAGAAGAACAAGACTACACTTATGATACCTGATAGTTCATCTGATTCATTTTCACAGGGACAACCGGGTTTAGACGCCCCTTGCCCGCTGGATGAAAACGGCCTACCAGTACCCGGATGTGGAGTGCGCGTACCAAGTCGATATGATAAATTACCATGACAACGTTGAGGTAAAAAGGGAAATAAATGAAACAGAACAAATACTTTTCATAACCTTTTCTATTCTTGAACTTACACGTGTATCTCGCGCTTACCGCGTTTTGCACGGCCATCAATGTAATTCGTGCTTACCGCGTTGTAACATGTATGATGAGAAACGTTTAAAATGAATCTTAAGAAGGAGCATTGAATGCCTCTGTGTTTTTCAAATGAAATCGATAATTTGCCTCTTTACGTATTAAGTTCGAACCAAATCGAAGAATGTGATTTGATCCATTCATCACATCGCCTTTGCTATGACTGCCAAAATTGTTTTATGTAAAATCTGTCGCTTTTTTGTTATAAAAACGTCCTATCTGATAGTGTTCAGATTTAATGTAAACTTTTGTAAGCTCTCCTAATATGACTTATCGCAAAATAGCAGCGTCAAGTCTTCATAAATAAAATAAAATAATTTTCTGACAGATTATGAAAAAAAGTAATTAACGGAATGTACATATGAAATGGATAGCTCAGTGTGATCACTCTCATTTATGATCTAAATGTTTACTATCATATATATATATATATATATATATATATATATATATATATATATATATATATATATATATATGTGTGTGTGTGTGTGTGTGTGTGTGTGTGTGTGTGTGTGTGTGTGAATATTTCAGACAACATGGATGAAAAATAATGAAATTAAGGGACATTTAATTTGTATTTTCATATATGCAAAATATATGTGTCTAATCATTAGGACAGCAGAATTCTTTTTCATCTGACAAACTTAATTCAACAGGTATTAGTACGTAATGGATCGCAGTATGAATATATGTTATTTTGTATATGAAAGCAAAATAAGCATTTCATTTGCTTATATTGTTGGTCATTGTTTAAACGGAGAAGCAAATATATTTTTAATATGTATATGATATAGATATTATATAACAGATGTAGATAGTATGTATATCATATGGGAACATGGCCTTGGTTCTTATTTGAAGCGCATATCAACAGAAAACGTCAGAATGCTCTAAATTAGCCCCAAAATTAGACTTTTTGCCGACCCTGACCTACTTTTTGCAGACCCTGACCTACTGTGAATGCTTCTTCTAACTCAGTAAATATAAACATCCATCCAAAATCAGCCTTTCTAAAGTTCAAAATTTGTACACATGTTTAAAAACGTAATTTCCAGGCCACAAATGACCTTTATAGTACGAGTACGTTCCCCTTCATTGCAGTATAAATACTCGTCTCCTGAGTGGTTTATACACAAGTTTTACTGCATAGTTCTCTACAGCGAACACGGGTTACGGGACTGAGACAAGCTTTGAAGCACACAAGTTCTACAGAAACATTAAATTGCACCACTGCGTGAACACACACACACACACACACACACACACACACACACACACACACACGTTCATGAATAATTGCGAAATATCAGCACATCAGACGAAAACAAGAATTTATTTATAGCTACAATCTCTAGTCGATATATGATTTTTCTTCTTCCTAAGCCTGTGGTGTTGTTTTTTTTTTTTTAATATTTTGACTCGTTAGAAAGCACATACTGATCTACATTTCTTATCTTCTTTCCCCATTAAGTTTTCATAATTCTTTTTATGAATAAATAAATTGTTTACCGATAAACCTGCTAATGCAAAAACAAATTGTAATCCACATCCATTACTACTTCTGTCTATCGTAACACACTGCATGACATCGTAACCTTGGACATTGGATTTAGAACATTCCTGACAAGAGCGATTTATCATGTTAGTGGAAAGTCCGGACGTATATCTAACAAATCGTCAGGTTTTTATCAAAACTTCAGCCCTATCAGCAAACGCGGAGATTGGCCTTTGAGGGGAGACATGCGATCAGACCACATAAAACGATAGTGAGGTTACGGGTCAAGTTCATGAGTCTACTACGTACATGTAGGTGCTATTATAGTTTGTTCTTCTTTAACTTGTCATAAGAACCACATGATAACTTTTAAAACTAATCCATGCGATCAGCTAAATTTGTTTAATTTTTTTCTCAAACAGGGCCACCTTTCACCCAACATCTAAAATGTTCCTACTCAAATTGAGATTTGTAAATATACTTGGCTGGCAATAATGAATTTTTCATTAAATATTCAGCAATCATAAAGTGTGAAAATAAAGTTGAAATATTTCTAAGTCCACTCAAATATTGTCTTTCTGTTCAAAACTTGTGCATTTCCTCACATTTGAAGAATTCTTGGACTCTCTCTTCTTCTACTGACATCAATCTTTAAAGCAAACTTTATGCCACGTAACAAGGAATTCGTCTAAAACATTAAATATTATTGTTTCGACGCTTTCAAAAGAAAACGTGAAGATTACGCGATACAATGGAATGGGGTGGCTAATGCAATCAGGTCAATGTAACACAAAAATATGACGTACATAAGCAAGTTTGCTTTGGTTTGGCTTACATCACATTAACAAAAGTGGGTTATTTAGTGCCGACGTAATTGGAGCAAAGTACCTTGCCGAAGGACACACTACTATAGCCGACTGGAGCTAATCCTATAGTAGGATTCGAACCAGCACCCTTTCGGTTACGAGTCTATCACGCTGCTCACTGAGTCGCCGTGGCCCGGAGGGGGGTGGGTGGGGGGATAATAATCGATGCGTGTGGAAAACGTACATGAATTGATTGAATTATTATCTTGTCATGTATGTATGCACTGTTCTGGAGAAATTATGAATAATAATTCCTCAATGTTTACAATGAACACGCACATAAGTCTAGTTCAACTACAAACAGCATATACTCCTATCTGCCGTCGCATAATGCGCCGGCTGATCAGGGTCTCTGTATTTTTGTTGTACTGGTTGCTTCTAAACAGCCCAAATATGCCGATGTCAGACTGAATTCAGGTCCCCGTATAAACATGGCAAAATAAAAATTCAACGTTGATAACTGAATCCAAAAGATGCTGAAAATGAGTCATACATATTGAACACTGACAAACGTTAAGGTCAGTTTTCAGTGTCTTCTTTGGGTTCATTATTCAATCGTGCTTTTAAATAAATTAAAAAAAACACCATCAGTTATTACTCTACCACTTAGCAGGCCATTATCTGGTCATTGTAAAATTTTGGATCGCTGTTCAATATTAAGTTTATCAGTCGAATTTAGTCCTATATTATTTAGTAGGCGTTTGGGGTCATTTGTTTTGCAATATGTGAATCGCTGAAGACACTTAGTAATCTTATTTTTACTCTCTTTCACCATCGTCCGTCATTTATTCATGTTTTTGAAAACTTCACTCTTGATCTACCTGTATAAATATTGTTGAATTGTTCTTGAGAAAGGCGATAATAGAAAATCATCTTGAATGGCAAAAGACGTCAGCAGAACAAAATTTAAAAGCCTTAGTACGGGTTGATTTAAGGCAATGTCGTCATACACAATTCCTACTGGGGGAAAAACCGTCTCAGATTATCCTTGGCTTCCGATTTTAGTCTCTGTACTCAGCCCATAGACTCTAATTACCTCCGTAACACTTTGGTTTCACAGTTGGATGTTTCTAGAATAGATTGAACTTATAAAGATAGATATTTATGAGACCTTTGGGATCATCCAGAGGCTCTAAGGCAGTGCTAGGTATCCACAAAGTAATAATTATAGACACTTGGTCATAGATGGGAATCCCGGTACTGATCCAAGAGCTTTCCATTAACCTGATGGCACCTTGGCACCATTGATGGGTGTCCCTGGACCAGTTTGATGCTCTGTGGCTGATCTACGGGTCTCGTGTCATATATTGGGGGTCTTCGGTAGTTACATTGTGACGACTATATGGTCACAAACTTAAGTAACAGAAAAGAAGCGAATCCCAAAAGTTTTGTAAAACTTAACAAACAATTTAATTAATACAGTAATAAATGAAAAATCTGAGAGGAACTTACAGTATAATGAAGTGAATCAAAATTAGTCCTTATTAAGGTTTATGAGAGTCCTAAATGAATGAAAAGTCAAAGATGAGTGCTCATCTTGAGTTGCTATGCTGACTTTTTAAGGTTTCATGACCTAACATGGAAGACTGCACACAATTTCTTGTCTACATGTTGGAAAATCGCGTAAACATTGTGAAGATGACAGTTATGATCAGAAAACGGGATCCGAATGCAAGATTTTATAAATGAGGAGGATATCAGCTTTTTCATGTGCGAGGTATAACCGGTATACCGGATCACCGCTGTATTTTTTTTCCCGGTGGTACTTATCACGGTAATGTACATGTACTTCGGTAGCTTCCGTCAGTAAGGAATATACAGAAATTACCGAGTAATCTTGCTACGAATTTAATGCTATTAATATCATGTTTTCTGTTTAAAAGACAAAATAATTAAAATATATTAATTTGGTTTTTTACAAACAGTTTTATTTGTTATAAATTCACTTTGAATATTACAAATACATTTATATCCACGATTGTTTAATGACATGTTTGACACGAGTCACGTATACCAAGGTAGTGGCCAAATGGGATTTGTGAAAAAATATTCGGTTCAAATCCAAATGTTTGGGAAAAATTCGGATTAAAAACCAAAACGAAATGTCTAATTTAAGTTATGTACTTGTCAATGTTATTGTGTCAAGGTGTCCGTTGTAAAACAGATAACTATCAAAAAATTGTCAAGAGAGTTGTTGTTTTCTGTTTGAGTTTTACGTAATTTCTCAAGTCCACTAAATATTTTCTCATTTGTTGAGTCAGTGCGTTGTATGTTTACTGGCCCTCTCTAAAAATACGGGTTGGCAACCCACTCAAAGTTTCCCTGCCTATTATATCAATAGTATAGCTAGTCAATGGTAAGCTTCTCTGTCAGCACTTTCTCTGAACGAGCTCTCTTATGTCAGCGTCATGTCTTTTATAGGGTGTCAGCTACTGTGTAAGTTGAATCATCCTACTTTAGTTACATTCTTTAGATTAAACGTATATAACAATTAATATATACATAGCAAATTCATCTACTATAAGGTAATAACCATTTAATATTGTGACGTTTGCACGCATTGGGGGTGGGGTTCTTCCAATATATATATTAATTAAATTAAGATGAAAATTCCACCCTGGCTCGTTGGGTTAGGAAGTTAAATTAGTGACGAGGTAGATTTACAGCTCTGAGCCCCCAGTCAGCAATGCCGACGGTTAAATTATAGAGAACACGAAGATGAATTCAATTAATAACAATTTAATAAATTCGATAATTTAAACGATAAACTCTCAGTCACCCGTCTTTCCCTCAACCAAGTGACAGCCTAATTCATCCCGTGATTTACAGTGTGAGTTCGATTTTCCCCCTATCCTTGCGTCTACTCATCTCTTTTTTTCCCGCTAATTCCTTCCTTCCTTCCGTTCCTCCAACACCTCCTTCGACTCCGTTTCCCTCTCGACTATCTCCTCCTCCAATTCCGCTCCCAATTTCCTCTTCATCCCTTCTCTCCCCTTTTCCTCCTAGACTTCAACTTCTCCTGACTTCTCTCCTTTCTTCTCCTTTCCTCCGTCTCTCTATCTGAGACTACGGGACCAAACTGTAACTGGTCTGTCCCTCAAAGCTTCCTTATTTGAAGCTGTCTGTACTTAGAATTTCCTGTTCTAAGATATTCCCGCCAATAACGAATGGCTATTCGGAGTTACGCTAACCTCCTCTGGCAATCTCTCTTAGCGAACTAATTCTTGCCGGAAGACGCGGAGATATCATTCTACCCAAATCAGGGTCTCTCCCCTATCACGATTCTGATTGGGTGGCGCTGTGACCCTGTCCAATCGTCTTAGCGGCCAGTTCAACCTGGCTGTCTGTCTGCAGGGAAAAAAGTTAAGACACTCCCACTTCTTCGTGCAACTTCTTTTGATCTGGACAAACGTTTCCACATCTAGGTGATAATTGGCTATCTGGCGTCCTCGCAGCTCCTAGGTCTGGCTCTCCACTTCTAGCCACGGCAATCTTACATAATGGATTAGTGGTAGCCTGCGGCAATGTTTAACATCAAACAATGGCTTGTCAGAATTACCTTGTTTCAAACTGGGGCTACTCTGAGTCGGGGTAAGCGTGACAAATATTCAGGAGGGAAGGGTTGCAATTTTCTTTTGAGTTAAGATATTTTATTTTATTTTATCTCAAAACAATATGTTGGATATGATATGGTGTTCGTTTGCTATAAATCGGAGCAATATATTTTTCCAGACGGATTTTTTTTTCCTGTAAAATATCGTCTTTACCCTGTATCAAAATAGTATATTGTTGGCCTCCAATGTAACTGCGGTACCGTGATACGTATCGCGGAATAGTCAGAAGTACTGCGGTACCAAATTTTTCGTTGTACCCAGATCTAACAGATTCCCATCCAACTCATTGCAAAACAGCTCACACAACCACACAGTCACGCATACAAAACGGCACCAGAAGAAAAAAGGTAGCGATACATATGGATTGATATTGACTGCTTCAGTCTTCCGTGTCAAAATACACATAACAGTACATTTAAGTTTCTTGCTCGACAAGCAGGAAAATAACAGAGGCGCAGTTGAGACTCCAACTCGGGGTATCTGGAATTTACAGCTTACAATGCTTAAGTTTCAGCCGCACCGGTTTATGTATTGATATCGAGATGTATTGGCTTCTGGTGTATGTGTTGGTACAGTTGTGATGGGTAATGATGGAAGGAAATTTTTCAACGAGGTCATTCTTAATCTATATATGGTTCGTTATTCAACTTGTCATATCCGGCAGGTTCAGGTATTATTCAGTAATTGAAAACTGTGCCTCTGCTGTTGAAAGCTGAACGTCAGCCATTTATTCAATGGGATCACTTTCAGTCTGACACCAGCGAGTTATGCTACGGCAGATCTTGGTCTATGCAGATTACAGAGTAGATATGATATTAATATTAATCTGTAAATATTTTATAGTATTTTTGTGTGCTATGGGATAGACCACGAACGTTTGAAAACATCATCTGTGAATTACTCATTGATGTGCTATGCAATAGGCCAGAACAGTCTGAAAACATCGTCTGTGAATTAAACTTTGATATGTTATGGAATAGGGCCACAAAAGTTTGAAAACATCTGTGAAGTACACATTGATGTGCTATGCAATAGGCCAGAACAGTCTGAAAACAGTCTGTGAATTAAACTTTGATATGCTATGGAATAGGGCCACAAAAGTTTGAAAACATCATCTGTGAATTAAACATTGATGGTACATGTATACTGTTTTCTATTTGAATGTACTGAAAAGGTACAATTATAAAAGCCATAAATTCGTCCCAAATTGTGTCTTAATCACCAAAATGTTAGAATATTTCTTCAAAATTAAAATCAAGTGATCTTCCTTCTTTCGCAGAAAATCTATGAATGGCTTTTCTAAAATTTGCATGAAACTTTTCAATCTTTACATGACGCAATTATTTTAATAATTGTCAAGAAATAAATGTGTTAAAAGTATCCATTAGTTTATGTCATAGTGACACGTTCGCAAAAATAATCTTAATTACAGTGGTAAAATGTGGCATAATTATTCAAACTTAAACTAGTCCAGATATAGCTTGTCTCATACACATTTCCATTAACTACTTAATATTTCGTTTTTATTCAGATAGCATCTGCGTTAATCTTCGGTTACTAATCGAAGATCTCGGTTTGCAATTTAAATATCTTACTTTGTTCATTCGAGGTCTCTTGATACTAATCAAAGATCCTGGTTTACTTAATCTGCAAACGAGATCTCTTAATATAAGAAATCACTGGAGGTATATCCCTGTATCGGTTAAACGTACCTACATAAACACGTGTTTAGAGTTCACATTTTTCTAGACTCAAAGTCAGATGAGATGCTTGTTTACGATCAGCTAATCCAAATTATAAATGTCGTTGTAGTGCAATGTAGGGGTTTTGTTAGGACAATAAAAAATGCATGCATTCGTACGACGCAGAAACACAAATAGGTTTTGGACCGATCATTTAGTCATATGAGGGGTAGATGGGTGGGGCTTCGATTTTTTTTCCAACCAGGGTATTTTTTTTTCTTTCATCACAAGATAATTTTTTCAAACAAGTATGATGAATAAAATTCTTTTTTTCAGACAATTAAAACGAAATTAGTTTTTGACGCTATTTGTGGTCAGGAATTGTTTTCCAAAATGGTCCAGTCCTTTGGTTCTACAGTTTTAATGACAAAGAATATTGTAAAAGTCATGCTGAAAAAGGGACACTGGTTTTAAATCATTCTCTGTTTTCTTCATACCCGATACACGAGATGGTATAAATTTAAATTTAAACGTGGCCTAGTACTGAGCGGTAAGATTAATGAAATGATTTACAATCTTCACGTGTGATAGGTGTGTCCTCGTATCCCTACAAAGGTAATAATTTAACATTTACAAGTGGCTGGGTATGACTGGTACAGACGTGTTCTCATATCCTAATATTACTAGATGCAAAAATGGAGGATCCGCGTGGTGCAAAAAGGAATAGTCTAGACGTACTGTCAGGATATATCCTATTCTTTATGCAAGCGTCATTATTCTGTAGCCCTTACGTTGATTTGGTATGTGAATTGCCTAGGACATGCAGATTTATCTTGATACGGTTTCGTCTTTTCTGGTCCATATTTCACGGAACTGTTGCCCTTTCTCGATCAATTTTAAATCGCCCTCACCTTGTTACCAACATGTTCTATTGCAAGTTTGTTTGTGCGTATCGTCCCATGGACGCAGATCTGGCTGTTATGGGTTTTGTCTCGTCAACTCCATTTTGTATAGAGTTATGATTCTTTACAATTGTGTTCATATCTTCGCATCGGATTTTGCTTCTAACCGGCACAACTCAAAGAACGCTCAACATATTCTAATGCAATTTTATACGTACATTGCCTCATTGACTTAGAGTTTTCAAATATGGGTTTGATCTATTCAACTTCATTTTCTTACAGACTTGTGGCCCTTGACAATTTAATTTATGTCTTCATATGGGACGCTGCGTGTAATCGGCACAATCGAAGAGCCATTCTTCCTATATAACAACAGATCAGCTCCCATCATCCGAACCCAACCTCACCTCCACCCGTCTTTTATACAAATTAGTTTTGTACCACTCAAAACCCCGGCGATGTCAACATCTGTCAAACTCTAAACCATATCTGTGTTTTCATTTGTACGTTCCATACCTGTCTCCAAATGTTTTAATGCACCGTTATGAACCTCTTTTCTGTTTTTACTCATCTTGCAACGTAGACAGATTCCTCATCTCTTAGTGGAAAGAGACTGAGTTTTAAAATATATCCATCCATGGCTCCTTTAACGATATAATTACATGGCGAAAAGGGTGTCAGTTCAATTCACACCAATGGATCAGACCGGATCGAAAACCTGAGTGTGTCATTAGTTAAACCCGATCGGCAATCAGGGTGTGTCCCTGCGAACCTGATCAGCAACCGGGTTGTGTCCTTGGGTAAGTTACTTTACTCAACATGCCATCGGCACGATGTAACCGTCAAAGTTTTGTTGTCTCATAAAACACCAACAAAAAAGAAACAGACAAAACAATATATTTTCACTATTAGCTTGATCCAGAGTTGTAAGTAGAGTACAATACAGAAACTCTGATGAATATATATTATCCCCATTGTGCTTTTGTCTCTTTTATTATATTTTTGTATAAACGGTGGGAATTATATTATCCTGTCGGGATGTATGTGTTTCTGTGTGAGTAATGTGAGATAACTCTTCTACAATTTGGGATCGAGGCTTCAAGCGTTGGGATATAATTGAGGTTGGTCCGCATATGAATAGCGATTAAGATCCACACAGCGGGTGGAGGTTGGGACTCTTTTGCAAATGATTTTGATGTGGGTGAAAGTGCTTACTAAGAAAAGCGTAGTAATAATGCTGCTTTATTACGTTCTTTAGTATTAATTATATACTTTGCTTCTCATCGGATGTAAAATTTTCTTCCTTTTTTTTAAATTGCAGATGGCTGTAGAGAAAGCTGTAATGAACAAAGCTGAAACATCGAGGCTTAGGAGAGACAAGGGACCTCAATATACTAATTTCACTTAAAATCTTCCTATGATTGCAAGTGAACTATTTTCGACAGACCCATAACTTGTTAACTATACTTCGGTTTTTGGAACGTAATTTTCGATCCTGTTTGCCACGTCTGTCGTAATCTAACTTAACTGGTGACTGAGACAACAACATAAAATACTAGTATCCTAGATAATCTACCGTTAAAACAATAGTATGTTCACAATACGAAAAATAAATTGACCAACGAACAAATATAAAGTGTATATTATCCATGTAATTCACACCATTTGATAACAACCCTTTTTATTTCTACGTCATTAGAGAAAAATGTGTCGGTTAGTAGAATTTCTAGTATAAGCTATCTTGAAGTAATGAAAGGTGATTTGATTGATTTCTTCTTTTTTTAAGCTATGGCTGAAACAAACCCCCCAGTTTTGTCGGATCTGTTGGAATGGGATGAACTTTTTCGGTCAAACTGAAGTCTCGAATGTCATTTAGCGTGTAGCCAGTAAATAATACATACACTGGTTATCTTATTTCATATGTAATTTCCGTAACAACACACTCTTTTAATGTCAAATAGATGTGGACTATTTTGAAATCGATTGCAGCGTATCAGTCTACATGTCGAACAGTTCATTCCTAACTTTAAGATTTTTATATTTGACTGAATTCTGTTCGACTATTTCACTAATTTGCTTCTTTGAATGATGAAGTCTTATTGCTCGTGCTTTGTACGCGAAGTTCTAACCGGGTCATTGGCAGACGACATTCACTTACCGTATATACTAGTTTATGAGTCGAGTCCAACTGCAAACAAGAAAGATCCTGATCTGCCGTAGAATAACGCCCCTGCATATCAGGGTCTATGTTGTTTGTTCTTTTGATTACTCCTAAACAAACTGCACAGATTCAGATTTGCGTTATGCGACGGCAGATCTGGGTCGATGCAGTTTGCAGTTAGACTTTTCTTTTAAATGATACGATAAGTGGATCATGGGATATTGGTGTTCTTTAAATACATGTAGCCATTAATCAGTATCGTTGGGTGTATATTTTGCTATCGCAAACTGCCGTTGTATAAATGTATCTGAATCTGTATATCAGTATACGACAGTTATTAACCATATTATACAGCCAAAGTTATACGTTTTAATATACTGTTATATACCGAGGAGAACACAATTTAAGTCTTCCAGTAACTTTAGCTTTGTACATCCTATGAGCCTAATGATGCAATAATTTCATTTGTTTTGATTACCTAAGCTTCATGAAAATTATGCCAGTTATTTTGCATCTTTTGAACTTGACATTTGAAAGAGTCCTTTCGAATCCTTTCGAAGACTTATAATCTTCGTCCTTGAATAAAAGAAAACAGATTTATATTACTTGGAATACCTATGACGTGTTATTCTCGGTACATAATACATTGTAAAGGCTGGTGCCGGCACAAATGCTTTACGCTAAATACTAGTACATGGTACATGGTACTTGTTTTTTGTTTGTTTGCTTGTTTTGCTGGTTGGGAGGGGTGTGTCTTTTGTTTTGGAGCTGGATTGTACCCGCTGTAAAATAAAGCCGATCGCCAATCATTGCTGCCCTCTGGCAGTCATTCAATTACAAAATTATATTTATGAGGTATTAATTTCATAGTTTTGTATATAAGATCCACCTTAGGGACCCACCATTTAATTTATTTTTTCTTTTGAGGAAGGAAGCGGGAATTTTGTTAAAAGAATATTGCGACCCCCAAATAATTTGAAGGAAAAAAATCCTTTATAAGATTTCCCGACGAGAAAAAATATATATATTTATTATATTAGTTGGAGAAAACAAATTACCTTGAGGTGAAAGAAAAAAATTAAAATCGTCTTCTTCCCACTCAAAAATGTAAGGGCCGGCCCTTACTATTTCACCTCATTTAGTAAACTAAGGCGTCGGCTTTTATTGCTGTATGCCATCGTTAACACATTAACCCCTGGAGCTTTTTGCCATTTTTTTCCCCCTGAAAATCGAGTAGGAAACACAATTTGAAAGCTATTTCTGAATAGACTCGAAAACACCAAATTCCCGGTCATCTTTCAATAACATACTGCCTAGTTGTGTTAGAAACATCATTTTTCGTTGGCTATTTGACTCGCGCATGAGCAGAAGGGTAAAATTTGGACCTTTTTTTTTTTTTTTTTTTTTTTGTTTGTTTGTTTTTTTTTTGCTAAACGGAGCCATTATTTTTGTATGGAGGCCACTCTTTATTCCAAATGCCCATCTTATCCTACTTTTTGCAAAGGCTCATCTGTCTGTTTGCAGTTCTTACCGGTTTGCCTTACATCCGAAACCAAAAAGTCTAAAATACGGACACAAAATGGGATTCCGACCATGGGCGCCTTTTGCGTAAAAGAAAGTCGGGTCCAAAAAATGAGGTTTTTCTATCTGTATTTTGTAGTACAACTAGATATTCCAGATTATTTGGTATCATTGTAGAGCTACATCTGTCTACCTTTCTATAATAACGCCCACTTTAGTGTATCATGCATGACCATGACGCTACAGATCTCGGCAGTAGGCTACTACCTCCTGCCCGGTAAATTCGTCGCTAGGGGTTAATGTGTTAAATTGATACATCGCCCCAGAACAGAGAACGGGGAAGACAAGCCTACAGCTGCCTGAAATTTCCCTCCTGCAACAAGACGAAAACTACCTAAAATTTATAACATTCTACCCTTGTATTCTTTATACAAAGGGCAAATTCCCCTGCCTCCCTCTCCAAAAATGTATATAACACTATCCTATGTCAAACTCCCGTGAATAGATGCCCTTTTTGACACTATTTTCCCCGACGCTTATACATGTGCTTTGAATAAAGATGCGTTTCGCAGAGGATGCATCACGGCAACCAGTCCAATGTTTAAACAGGAGAAAATATCAGTATTTTGTTTAATTAAATCGCGAAACAACGACACCGACATGAAATAACTAATGACAATACAGATGCAAAACATGACATTTTTTGCAGAAGGAATTATGTAAAAAGTTCCATCTCTTCAAAGTGAACAATTTTATCAGCTTATATATATATATATATATGAGAGCTGAATGATGCAAGGAAATATTACTGACCTTGCAATTTTTTAAATGAAATATGCAATATTTTATTGTGAAAATGTCACACTAATGGAATGCTAGCAAAGCTATATAATTTTAAATTTTGCAGCGAACACTGCCAAACCTTCTAAATGCTCGCCCAGACCTACTTATCTGTCCGGGTGAAATTTTGCGAAGACTGACACATAGTCCACAGTCGGATTCGTGCCGCCAGTCCATCGAAATGGGACTACTGACTTGCGTATTGTGGCAGATTGGTGGAGCTTGTCAATCAGTATAAAATCCGGCAAAATCCAAGCTATTAGCTTGAAATGACGTATGTACCCTTGTTACAGTAAAATACCAACCTCGTCAAAACCAGTACGTGACTTCATGGATGCAATTTTTTTTATATATAAATAAATCGTGCATTTAACTATAGATACAAGTAAATCAGACTGGAGGATATGTATTTATTCCCTTTTTTTAGGAATACCACGTGAATAGCATATTCGAGAAGCATGCAGAATACTTCATGTTGAAGTGTGTATTTTGAGTAGATGCAGTTTTAATTAGTTTACATCCCGGGGAATGGCAGCAATAATGAACCTTGCATCGCTTACTTTTAGTTTTCTAATTGTATATCCATCATTGTCGGCGAACATCTCGATCTGACCTTGAATTCATAAAGCTTTCAAATATGGTCATGCGATCTCATTCGACACACTGAGATCAAGTATCTTCAAAGCTAATGAGCAACAACAACAACAGCAGCAACAACAACATTGATGATGATAATAATAATAATAATAATAATAATAATAATATTATTATTATTATTATTATTATTATTATTATTATTATTATTATTATTAAAGATTGTATTTTAAACTACTTTATCATATGAAATATACTTATAAATTATTTAGCTTTAGGTTTGATAAAGCTTTCCGCTTTTATAAATTCAAGGACATATATGTGTTCAATGTACCTGCAAAAGTGTGAGTGTAGCAACTATATATGCTTCATCACTATTTCTTTTTGTCATATAAATCTTAAAGCGCAGTCAATAATGATTTATATATTTTCATTTTTTTTAAAATTCTGAACTTAAGATAAACAGAAATATAATTATAATGTAGTTTCGCCAAAGGGTTACATTCGTGGTGGTTCAATTTTATACGTATGTATTACAATAGGCAGTTTAGCATGCTCAATCCCAAACTATGTTTTTTTTTTTGGTTTTTTTTATCGATGTCCAATTAGAATTATGCACCAGCTGGCAGTAGATTTGAAATTTCTAAGTAAATGTTTCAAACACTAAAAGATTTTCTTGCCCCAAAAAGATATTCAAAGTGGTGATTGTCCTTGTAAAATTATATGCTTAAAAATTGTTGTACATTTATTTGTTTAGACTATAATTATAGTGTGGTTGTTGTTATGCATATTTTATACATTAGTATTATCATGGATGTATATTATCGCCATTCTCTGTCATAACCAGAATATTGTAATCATAATCCGTTTTTGTCGCACGTTATTTCATATTGAGGTGAATGATTATATGGATGTATTAAATGTTATATTTTACAATGTGATATCTGTATTTCCTATTCTTTACCAGTTTTTATAAAGACCATGTCAAAAGTATATAAAAGTTAAGCTACCATCTTTTGATTTTATTTTTCTTGCTTCGAAAACCAAAAAAAAAGAGAATTTTGTGTAATTACATTTGTTTTACTCTCCTCCCCTCTTCCTCCCAAAAGTCTTTCTTACATAAAACGTATGTCTTTCTTACATAAAACGTAAGTCTTTCTTACAAAAAACGTAAGTCTTTCTTACATAAAACCTATTACGTACAAGTTCAGTCCTTGACCTTTAGCAACTGTGACGATTAAAGAAACGGTGACACTCTAGCCTACATCTTATGTTCTTACTGAAAGCAAATCAAATTAAAGATAATATTTATTTTTCATTTTTAATTTTACAGATGGAAAGGTATCAAAATCCAATTACTATATACTTCCCTGAAATGAACAAAAGGTTAATAAATATTACCTGTTTCACTTGCGAATCTATTTACCATATACTTGTTCAAGGATTATATTTCAATATTTCAAAAGAAAATTTTCTGATTTACAATTATGGGAAAATACCTTTGACACAAGATGTAACTTTTTTAACAAAACGTGTAAGATATGTATTCAGATGTTGAATTATAAATATATAATTATTATGCAAATAAAGAATCAAATATTTACTGAGTTTTTTCTTTATTTACATTTTCTTACAAGTACAAACATTTACTTTTTCATATTCTTAATTAGTATGTCAGTTTTGATAAGAGACGGCTTCCATATTTTCTCACTTTTATAGTATACACATATGCATGTATGCATCGGATGTGCATCAGTAGGAAAAACTGAATGATACGTATTGTTACATGACCAGAAGGGATATTTTTATTTTTTGTAGTAGGAAAGGTTACAATAATCACTTAATGGGAGTGGCGACAAGACATTAAATATACATTCTTCCAGCTATGTACTTGGATAGTTTCTCTGCTTGATGATTTTAGTCATACAGTAATGCGTACGGATAATTCACGATTACGGATTTTTTCATGTTCAAAATTACATTGTCACATTTGCTAAGTCTTTAGAAATTTTGCCTAATTTTCTTTAACTATTTTTTGTAATAAAAATATTACAAGAAGGAGTGGTGAATTAACCTATGTATACAAAGGAGTGGTGAATTACGTTATGTGAGTATAAACGGTAATGTTGGACACGTAGAACAGTAAGTTTCTTGACTTTCCGTGCTCATTCTACAAGTTACCTATCGGTTTTCTAGTAATACGGATCTTCTTCTTCATAGGAGCACAAAATAGCAGATAATTTGCAAGACATATCGGTCATCAACCTGTTTATCGCAAAAACAAAAACTGGCTGATTACAGCTTTCTTTATCTGATATCGCGCGCATATGATTTGATTTGTTTTCTTGTAAGGAGCAACTAAGGGAGGCACCAGCCGTAGTGGTTCAGTATTTAGTGCGCAGAACTTGTGGTCAAAGGGGTGCAGGTTCGAATCCTACCATTGGACCAGCTCAGAGGGCGAGCTGGATAGAACGTAGGGAGAGTCTCTTAGAGTGTTTGTTGGGTGAGCTGGAGGAGGAGTACTGGAGAAGACAAATTTGGATAATCGATAATTAGTTTCATAGGTGAACGAAATGATGGATAATTTTATTAGGAAACTGTAAATAAAGGTCTTTGCTGAACCCAAGTAAGATTCACCGACATTGTCATTTCATATACGTACATCAAGAAGTCTGTATGACTTAATGAAATTATTCATTATTTTTAATTTCAATGTGACCCACACCGGTGGCAAACACGAATATTAAAGTATATAATCGCAGGCAACACTATTTATTTGATATGTTTTTTGTCTACATAAACTTTGTTGGTGTCTTTCACAGTCGAAATCGGTTCAGATGTGAGAAGACAAGCCATGTTAGATAATTATTTATTCTAGTATTTGATCACTTTGAAATGAAATAACGTTAACAAACACACAAGCGCGCGCGTGCGTGCGTGTGTGTGTGTGTGTGTGTCTGTGTCTGTGTGTGTGTGTGTGTGCATTGTCGTTAACACAAATGCAATGTTACGGATTATGTTCCTTGCTTCCGTCTTTTTTTACCCAATGGTAATCAATTCTTTTAACACTTGCCTTTGTGTTTCCCACTTTTATAAATAAAAGGAATTTATTAAATTGAACATTTTCGTACTGCGTCCTTCCGTTTTCCAGACTTCGTACGTAGTAACGAGGACCCGAATGAGTGTTCAGGATGTTTGGTTGTTTTCCGGGCGACATTATCCACCTCAAGGTGGCCAAACATCTTCAACACAGTGGGCCACATGGACCAAAATTGCAAAGTTTGTGGGCCATATATAATATATATAATAACAAGAGCTGACTTGTTGTATTGTTCTCTTTTTTATTTGCATTATTTGTTAGGTTCTTTTTTAAATTTTATTATATGCTATAGATAATTGTATTTTATATTTGACCTTGTCCAAAATCAAATTCACTGGGTTTCTGACGAGAGACACTGATGATGTGTTTGTTTCAGTAAACACATTATACATAGCTAATATTTTCTTTATGAGTGTGGGTTTAATATTAGGATCATTATCAATAGAAGTAAACATATTTAATAAGGTCTGAGTTATAATTATTGGAATTCACCACAAAAAACAACATACTTAGCCTTCTTGATGTTTACCACATTCTATTTTATAATTTTAGTAACAGATTGTTCTAGACTGGAAAAATCCATTAAGACAGTATTTTCAGTAAAAAATGTTAATTATGACCTAGATCAAGCAGAGGGCTTTGTTGTCATGTTTATGGTGAAATTATTAATTAGTATTGTAAGATCTTGAAGCAGAACCAGTCTTATTGTTTTTTCAGTATTAGATTTGAGCTAAAATTATTTATTCAAATTATTATTCACAGGAATATAAAAAAGTGCTCAATAATATTCTTGGACAGAAACATTAGTTTGGAATTATTGTGAATTCAACAAGGATAGATTGGATTATATTATTGTGATTCTTCGCACTTCTGGCGATTGGCACTTTAGTATATTTGAGACTACTTGCACATCACGACCTTCGACGTTGGATCTTATTTGAAATACCACTGGAATTTAATTAGAATTTTATTCATTAGGTGATAAAAAAATTTAATTCACATTTCAATAAGTTCTTTCTAAATTTCCACTTTGTATTCCAGGAAAATAAATTATTTATTGAATTTTACAAAACTTGTTGGTTTTTGCATATTTTATTGCATAGTTTAAGATCATGTATTCGTAATAGTACGAGACTGTGTTATTTATATCTATATTATGTGTTCATTTTTTATCCAACACATTACATAGTTCCATGATACTGGGTTGCACTTTTAATATGGATAAGCATGTTTAAGTACCTTTTAGATCTTGTTGATAAATTTAATGGGATTTGAGGCTTCTGATTGGATGGCTGTTAAAGGACATGACCATATTTACGTGTTGAAAGGTTCTGGAAATAAACTTGCGACAGCCATCCTAGTTCTGAACTTGTGTATTAGGTTTTTAATTAGGTAGTGAGTAACAAGTTAAATTATTCATATCTTAAACATCTTTTGAAGAACCAGTCATTTAGTTGTGTTCAGTTATTATTTGAGAGGATTTAGTTCAAATATTCATTGGAATTACAAAGTGCTTATAGACTTTAGGACTAATTAACTATTTCTGAATTATTCTGAATATTCATTTAAAGATATGTTGGGTTATATCATTGTGATATATCAAGACTGTTGACACATTATAATATATGAGGCTACAGCCACATCAGCACATTCAAAATTGGACTTCATGCGGAACACCAATGGAGCTCATTTAAAATATTCTATACTTTAGGACTAGTGATAGAAATTTTAATACCATTTGGGATTTCATTCACAATAATGTAAGTCAATTTTTAAATTTTCACTCTGTGTTGTAGGGAAATAAACTATTTGTTGAATTTTACAAAACTTGTTGGCTTTCGCTTATTTATTTTACTTAGTATAAGACCATAGAGTCAAAACAGCGCTGGTTACAAAAACAAAAATTAAAAAAGTGGGCCACATTTGGCCCGCGTGTTGAAGTTGGACTACTCTGATCTACATTGCAACTTCTGATCAGGGATTTTTACTCTCCAAATTTCGGAGATGTATCTGATTCATTTACAAGTCCTCGAGTGAACCCTTCACCTCAGACATCCCTAGTCTATTTAAACAGTCAGCCCCCTACATTCTCGTTGCCCTTAACATACCGTACCTGGACTTGGTACTGTTGTATAAATAATGACTATCTCATGAATCGTCCATTTGTCAACTTAGTTTGAGCTAAATAGGCGAGTGGGTGGTGGTCAATTTATAAAATAAATTTTGTCCATAAAGGAACGTTGAAATTTAAATATCCCAAAGATAATTGACACACATTTTTTCTCAGAGACTGAATAATTGCGTTCTGCAGTTGACAATTTCCTGTTACTGTATGCAACTGGGAATAAGTTTCCGTCATGCTCTTGTAATATTACTGGCACTAAACCGCTATCACAAGCGTCAGTACGTAGGACAAAATGTCGTGTCACATCAGTCAATTTCACTACTGCGTCTGACGTCAGTCTGTCCTTCAACGCCTGAAATGCTCGTTCACATGCGTCTGTCCATATAACTTTAGTCGAAGCCTTTTTCCGAGTCAAGTCAGTCAATGGGCTAGCAATAGCGATGAAGTTAGCAACATATCGACGATAATACCCTGTCAGTCCCAGGAAAGATCGAACTTTTGACATAGTGGTCGGTCGTACAACGTCTCTAAGTTTGAACTATCTGGGATTAACGTGTCTTCACTGAGAGAATGACCCGTGTAGGTTGGTTTTCTAAACCCTACATGGCACTTAGATGGTAGTGCGGTCAGTCCCGTTTGTCGAAGTCGCTCTAAAACGTTTTTCTGCAAAATGATATAATCGTCCCAAGTAGCTGTCGCTAAGAGGACATCGTCCTTGACATTTGAAATTCCAGTCCCCCTTAACGGCTCAAGTAAATTTCACATTATACGCGTGAAGACACTCGGCGCATTCTGGAACCCTAAAGGCATGACTACCCACTGGTCACCCCGGCAAACATGAATTCAGGATTAGGATCAGGATAAGTTCTACCTGGAATTCCGTGATCCTGTTCAACTTCCTGTAATAGACGCAAAATCTGTTTGTACCGTCTTTCTTCTGTACCAACACAACAGGAGAGCTATACGCCGACTCAGCTGGTTCTATAACTCCCAAGTCTCATAGCTTGAATTTAATTTCGGACAGTTTATAAGTTCGCATAGGGCAGCGGATATGGTTTCGGCTTCTCATCCAGTAATTTTAGAGTGAACTACTCCAACTCCGTCTTACCAGGTTGTTCTATCAAGACGCTTGTGTAGTCTTGGAGTAATGACTCCATTTCCTTACGTTGCTCCGACGTTAACTCCCCGTCAAGGACAAAGTCGATATAGGTTTCTTCCCTCGTCAAAGGAAAATTAGGGAGTACTTCCGCCTCTCCTCCGTTGTCGTCGGGTTCTTCAGTCACAACTGAAGCAAAGGCGAACTCTGTGGTTGTTTCTTTCATGGTAACATTTCAGGAGATTTACGTGGTACAGCTTCTCCTTGCCTCCTACCCGGATATGGTAGTTCTGCCCACCCTTTTCCTCCGTTACCACGAATAGTCCCCTGCACAAGACTTGAAGTGTGTTGTGCTCTAACGACAGCAACAACAACACCTTGTCACCTACCTCGAAGTAACATTCCTTCGTCTTTTTATCGTAATATTTGGGCTTGACGCCCTGAACCAGTTTATAAACCTGTCCCAGCTTGTTACGGAGATCAACACCATATTTGTATATTATTTGCACTTCCTCGGACGCTTGTTCATCCGTCCATAACTTCTTTAATATAGCAATTGGTCCCCTGACTGTCCTGTCATAGATTAATTCGAGAATTAACACAAACTAGCCTGTTGTACTTCTCGATACGCAAAAACGTATCGCGGGAAGGTATCAATCCCAATCCCTGAGAAGACCTTCACAGGGTAGATGTCAGGTGTCTAATGGACAGTAATCTGTTTACCTCTTCCATCACCTGGCTCAAAATTTTTGTTCCCTGGTCAGTTAGTCTCTCTTCAGGACACCAGCTCTCGACCAAACTCATAACAAGGCCTCAGCCATGAGGCAATGTTTTCAAAGGCCACTACCTTCGGGTACCGGGTGGCGTAATCGACTATCGTAAGTAGATAGCGATTACCGCTTTCTGCCGCCGGCTTTATTGGACCTACTAGGTCCATCGCCAACTTCGTGAAAGGTTCGTCAATCAGTGGGGTGGTTTGTATTGGCACTGGGCGATGAGAGGTCTTAGATGCCATCTTCTGATACTTGTCGCACGACAAACAAAACCTCCGAACATTCCCGTACACACCTGGACAGTAGAATTCTCTCACAAACCTATCTCTAGTTTCTCCACGCCCATGTGGCTTCCATGTAGACCCTCATGTGGCAGCCTAAGCACGTCTACTCGCTTTGCTATGGGCACAACAACTTGTTTAAACGTGTCGGTCCCTTTCCAGGCATACCGGTACAAAATACCTCTTTTCGTCGCGAATTTCACCTCGCCGTCTGGCAATTTCTGTACAGACCCATCTTTGGCGTACCTGCGTACCTTGTTGAGAGACAAATCTTCTTCTTGAAGTTTCCTCAACTCGCCAGGTAGCAAATTGTATTTGGGCGAAGTCGTGGGTCTTAGAGGCTTTGATCCTGACCTTCGCGTCATAGCCCTCTCAACGGACACACGTCATAGGGTTAGTCTGTAGCAACACATACTTACACCCTAATATTACATCATGTGGCAGTCCAGACAAACACTCTGCTTGAATTCGTCCCTTTACATACGGCGAATCAAGATCAATGTTAACGACCATGGGCGAATCTTTCGTCCGGTTAGCAAACTGGACTTCACCCGTCTCGCCTGTGTAATCTCCAGGCTTGATATATCTAGTATCTACCAAGGCCGGATAACTACAGACGGTATCAAACAGCACGGTTGATATCTCACCATTAACCGTAGCTTCCCCTGTGTTAGTCAACTCCACTGTCTTCTGTTTCTTAACATCATTTGTAGTTACCGAATTAATCGTTGTCGGACGATACTTCCTACAATCCTTAACGACAATGCCTGGTTTGTTGCAGCCGTAACACATCAGCTCATCTTTCCTCCCCGTGGTATCCTTCTCTGCCCCCTGAGTCTTTCTTGACCCACGGAAATGTCCTCGGCTGGAATTTCCGGCCCCTGGCCTCCTATCATTCTGGCCATTCCGTATTTGGGGTACCACCTCGGTGGTCTTTCTTTGCTCGCCAGGTCGGTCCCTGCCACCCTAGGCTAATATCATCCAAGGCTGAGAATACACGCTCCGCTAAGAACACTATTAAGTCCTTTCTGTATGTACTTAAGACGTGCTCTTTCAAAATTTCCTCGCGTATGCCTTCATACGTGATCGCGGTACCAGTCATTTTATCCATTTAACAAAATTATACGTACGCGGATATCGAATTGCGCGTGCGTTTCGGTAGCTCTCTTCGACGATTCTCTGAAGAATTTCTGAAACGTTTCAGGACGACAGTTCATAGTGCCGCAGTAGCGCTTTCTTCAGAGCGTCGTATTCGTCTACCTCGTTCTGTGTCATATTACGGTAGACGTCTTTCTCGGCTCCCTGTCAGAATGCCAAAACATTGACAGCCCACTGGTCTTTGGGTAGCTGATCAACCAGTGCCATCTTTTCGAACTGCGTCAAAAACGTTGTCATTGATTTGGTCCTTGTCGTTGAACATGGACATGGTGATCTGTATTGGTCGTCTGTCTTCAGATCGCCTACTTGTGGGATTTGAACGTTCATTCTCACCCCTTCTTGACTCTGCTTATATCCTCAGCATCTTCATGGCTAACATATTTTTGAACTCTCTAGATTTTTCTTCGGTCTGCAATCTGGCTAGTTCGAGCTCTCGTTCGCGCTCAGCTACCTGTCTGTCTCTGTCTAATTCCGCTACCTGTCTCTCTTTCTCTCGTTCCGCTACCTGTCTGTCTTTCTCTCGTTCTGCGGCTAGTTGCACCTTGTGTTCTCTAACACTCTGCTCAAAAAATTCAACTAGCTGGGCCCATTCGTATTTTAATTTGTCCTTACCAAACGACTTAGATTCTCTAACTATGTGTATGCCTGTCGCAATCCTCATCTACTTGTACGGTGACACAAGAATTAAGTTCTTTACTTACACTCAAGTTTTACTGCTCATACTCGAAATTAGTCCCACACGTATTTACCCTACTTCTACTATGGCCCTAGTCAATTAAACCAGACTATTCCTTGCACCAACAATCAATAAACGGGCAGTCCACAGCTGGAATATCACATCAAATTCAGCGTAATGCTTACACGCTAAGCAAGACGTAATTACTACTGCGGGGTTGGCCTAAATATCTCTTCTCTCAAGAGAATGCTAAGGTAATTCTTCACTTTCACTTCACAAAATTAGAATACGACCCGAACAGCAAAGAATGTGCCTCAATCTATTACAATAATTTCATCACAATATGAACAGAAATGGCAAGAAAACTGCATGCACAGAAAATTGCATGCACAGAATATAAAACAGAAAAATAAGCTGACAATAAATCGATTCACTCTGATCGCTATTTCTTGAGAAGTACTATTAGAAATTATTAATGTTTAATACTTATTCTATTCTATATTTACTCGAATTAAATGTTCTGATCCAGGTCAAGCCCACAAAGTGGGGGCGGGGGGCTGGAGTTGGTGTTGGTGGGGGTTGATTGGCGGATTGTACCTTCTTACAAGGTGTCTGCTTTATTTGGTTATCGTTATCTACAGGGTGATCGCCCTCGGTGTTGTTGCCCGGATCGAGTAAATATTAATATATCTGTTTTAAAGATATGATTGGCTGATCATAGAATCGAGTAAACAATCGAAGTAATGGCCTTGTACAACTTCATAACCTGCTTATTTCCGGTTCACTCCGACTTCACTGTGGCTGTTCTTCTTGGTCCTTTCGCTTTTTTTCTTCTTCTCCAAACTCTCTATTGTCTCGCAAATGTTGTAGGTCTTTAGATACGTAAGTACGTAGATACGTAGATACTTGGATAAGTAGGTACGTGGATACGTCAGTGGAGCTATTTCCCCTTTCAGAATAAACAGAGAAGCAACCTAAATCTTCCGTCAGATATTCTCCTTGGAATAGATCATTACTCCCCTCTCGTTATGTCATATATCGTCCTATCGGAATTCAAACAGACACCAAAGGCTATCTGGTCAAGCGAAACAAGCCTTTAGTATACATGAAATCTCACTTTATGGCTTAACAACGTTAATTTCAGTAAATACGCACTCAAGTCTTTATCGTAGGTGAAATCATATAAGATCGGAGAATTCACACGGATTCTCGTAACTCATATCAACAAAAGTAATGCATGAAGTTCTTCCCATAACAATCAAGACGACAAATTCAAATTTCAAACAATTCGTCAAACTTATATAAAGAAGATCATTGTACGAATTCAGACAGATGAACTTAAACACAGTTATACTGATATCAAGAAAACTGATCTACGGAATTAAACAAATAAATTCATGCAAATATAAACAAATAAATTCAAGCAAATCATTATATTGGTATCAACGAATTACATGAGATTGACGCAAATACCTTGTGCTTTCAAGTTTTGCTCGTTTCAGCCGCCACACTTATGTCCGTCGACTTTCCAAACATCCGGCCCCTCGGATAAATTTTTTACGAGAGAATTTCCTCTTAATTCAATCCGGAGTCTCCTATATTACTTTTCCTCTTGCAGGAAAACGTAGACTGACTAAATTTTTGCGATGGGGCATATAAATCCCAAGAAATTTCGTTTGGGAAACACGCCCCTTATTTAGCGTAACCAAACAGGATTAAATATACATACCGCCTTTTATAACTAGGCGCCAAAATTGTAGTAAGCCTGACTTATAGATTTAAAAAAAAAAACTGATTCTGGACAATTTCAAATCTGACATGTTCGATACAAAGATCGAAGTTAACCTTGTCGTTCCTGTCTGTCCGACGGTTAAATAAACGAAGGCTTAATTAAGAATCACTTCCTCTCATGACACAGACATTAAAAAGCATTGCAGTATAGCGATTTAGCACGTACATGTCCCCATAAATCTAATTAACTCTTCTCTTGCCCAAATTATTAGCTCTTTATAGACCGACAGAAATTTGCACTCGTACAGATAATAACATCTGATTAGCAACACATGTTTAAAATAAGTTTATATAACATTTTTTAAGATCTCAAGAGAGTAAGAAGTACAATAAAGACCACGAAATTGCTCTTTAACATATTTCCTGCGAAGCTAGCGGAATGTAATGCCAATTGTTATTACGAAATGTTAGAATATCCTTCGTTAATGGCAATAAAACTTCCAGTAATCTGTGATGATACTCTTTGCAGGTCTGATCTACAGCTAAATAGCTGTGGCAGTCAGTTTTTGATGCATATGAAAGGTAAAGTTTGTTGAAATATATAAATAGAGTGAAATGTTTGCATACTCCAAACGCATTGTGTCGAAGCAATTACCACAAACATTCCAAGAAGATTGAGTTCGTCTACCTTGCAGGTATCTGCCTAATAGACAAATGCAAGAGCAGCTGGCAAAGAATTCTGGGTCAGAAGGATGCCTGCTAAAGAAATTAATTTCAATGCTCTTAATTGCAAAACAATTGTTTCAACTTTTCTGTGCTTTTTAAAATGTTCATCTGCACTTAATACTATTAAGGCTATCACTTGTACAATACTATTAAGGCTATCACTTGTACAATATTATTAAGGCTATCACATGTACAACAGTATTAAGGCTATCACTTGTACAACAGTATTAAGGCTATCACTTGTACAATAGTATTAAGGCTATCACTTGTACAATAGTATTAAGCCTATCACTTGTACAATATTATTAAGCTTATCACTTGTACAATAGTATTAAGGCTATCACTTGTACAACAGTATTAAGGCTATCACTTGTACAACAGTATTAAGGCTATCACTTGTACAATAGTATTAAGGATATCACTTGTACAATAGTATTAAGCCTATCACTTGTACAATAGTATTAAGGATATCACTTGTACAATAGTATTAAGGCTATCACCTGTACAATACTATTAAGGCTATCACTTGTGCAATAGTATTAAGGCTATCACTTGTACAATAATATTAAGGCTTTCACTTGTACAATGCTGTAAGACCTTGATGCTACGATGCTTTCTGTCCAAGTTGGTTATATTTATCTGCACTTAATGGTATTAAGGCTATCACTTGTACAACGCTGTAAGACTTTGATACTACGATGCGTTCTGTCCAAGTTGGTTATATTTATCTGTTGGATTGGCTTGCTTTTTGTGTGTGACTAATTTTGTTTGGGCGGGGGGAGGGTAACATAAAAGTGTTTAAATGCCTTTTCTCACTTAAATGTTATATTTTAGTAAGGGTATACATATTTTAGGACGTATCTGCATCATTTGTATAATTCGGAATGTCCCATATGTCAAGTGTTTTTTGTTGTTGTTTTGTTCTTTTAGAAGGAGACGTCTAAAAGTTTTCTGTGTGAATTCATTTGTAAAACTTTTAAAACGTTCCTTCACGAGAGAAGCTCTTGATGCAAAGATGTAAAGATGTTTGTTGTCAAATGTTGCAAGATTCTTTTGAAGGGCTTCTGAGAAGATAAAGATTCTTTCTTAGTAACTGTGACCATATTTGATAGCTGATCTCCATCATTTACACAAAATGAAAGTACTTACTGCCAGGTTAATTCACATATAATTGGTTGAATTATGTTGTGCTAATTTTGAGTCGTTTGCAATGTTTTCTATTATTTTTAAATAACGACATGCAAGATTTGTATAGTTTTTAAAGTCCTTTTTCCTAGAATGTTTTCTTTTAAATTTGGTGAAATTATGTTGAGAAGATGTCGCATAAAGGTTTTACTATATTTAGTAACATCGGTTATATTTACGCTGGCGAGGCATTATTTGTAGAGACTTTCAAGCCTTTAGTGACAATATGATTTTTGCCAAATACAGTAAAATTCTTTTGAACGTTTTTGGAAAAGAAACTATTTAAATTTTGCTTTATTTTATGTTAAATCGTGTTATTTGGTGGTGGATCCACGTTATTTGCATATACTGGAGAGAGAATTACACCAAGATATCACTTGTCGTATTTGGTTTAATTATGCGGAGCGGCTGGAAGAAAAGGATAAAAGTGTTGTCGGTCGACGCACAACGCATGACGGACAAAGGACTGTACCATAAACTCGCTTGACCTCAGTGTTAGGTGAGCTAAATTCAACAATATATTTATCAAAAGTAATTTTTAGAGAGACTAGACTGACTCTAGTGTTCCGTGCGCTACAATGTTTCTAAAAAGCATACTAAAAGCATACCAACCACCCTAAGCCTGACCAAACTATACAGATCATTATATAATTGACATAGTTTTTGTCAAAGTTATAAAAACGGATGAAGCAAAAGTGAACAATTTTTATGATTAAAACATACATTGTTATAATAACCATTTCTTCCAAATTCTGGCATCTAGTCTTCAATTTTCATCAAAATGATTGCGTTACAGGAATGTTTATACTATAGGACGTGTAAGGAACACAAATGAGTCTAATTGTGGGATTGTGAAAAGTGGACTTAAACCCGGAATGAATTTTAAAAAGTTGTTTAATTACTTGATAATTTTTTTTTTATTGCAATGGCTCATTTTGCAGAATAAAAAAAGTTTAAGCAGGTATCGGACAGAAAGCTAGGAACTTGTTGTATGCAATGTTGCATGCAACTTTAAAAAGTTAATAATGTTGCAGTGTGTGGGGAAATTGGATGCGTTTCCTTTATATGCAGTGTGTGGGGAAATTTGATACGTATCCTTCATATGCAGTGTGTGGGGAAACTGGATAGGTATCTTTTATATGCAGTATGTGGGGAAATTGGATATGTATCCTTTATATGCAGTGTGGGAAAATTGGATACGTATCCTTTATATGCAGTGTGCGTGGAAATTGGATACGTATCCTTTATATGGAGTATGTGGGGAAATTGGATACCTATCCTTCATCTATAGTATGTGGGGAAATTGGATGCGTTCCTTTATATGCATTGTGTGTGTGGAAATTGGATACGTATCCTTTATATGCAGTATGTGGGGAAATTGGAAATATATCCTTTATATGCAGCATGTGTGACAATTGGATATGTATCATTCATATCCGATGTGTGGGGAAATTGGATATGTATCATTTATATGCAGTGTGTGGGGAAATTGTATGTGGATCATTTATATGCAGCGTGTGGGGAAAATATATATGTATCCTTCATATGCAATGTATGGGGAAACTGGAAATGTATCTTTTATATGCAGTGCGTGGGGAAGTTGGATATGATTAATTTATATGCGGTGTGTGGGTAAATCGTATATGGATCATTTATATGCAGCGTGTGGGGAAAATATATATGTATCCTTCATATGCAATGAATGGGGAAATTGGAAATGTATCCTTTTTATGCAGTGGCGGAAATGGATATGTATCCTTTTATGCAGTAATTGGGAATTTTATATTATGGGAAATCCTTTTCCTGTTCCTCCATGAGAAGTCTTGGCGAAGTTTTCAAAACAACGACTTTTGGATTGTTTCATCCAAAGTGGATGCTAGAAGCTATGTCTAGTCAGTCAGAAATTAAAGTAGTACAAAAGAGATAAACGTTGTTTCTTAGTTCGAGAAATATTTACCAACTAATCAGATTAAAATCGACATTTACTTATAATAAATTGATCTGACCGACGCCGATAAAGGATTATATTCTGCTGACCTTTGGAACTCCTGAACTACTTTTTTTTAGTCAGATAAGACAAGCATCCAATGTCAAAAAGAATTATGGTTAAAATGACATAATCCATCAGATAGAAACGACATGTTCCATTACATAAAAAACATATGGCACATCAGATAGAAACGACATGTTCCATCCGATAGAAACCTGTTCCATCAAATAGAAACAACATGTTTCATCAAACCTCCGTTATGTGGAATATCTCAATTTTAATCCAAATGATTTTCATGCTATTTAAAAGAATAAACAAGTTACAATTTGATGACGTTCATGTACTAAAGATAAAAAAGGTAGATATATTTAAATACAAAGAGGTTGGGGTTTTATATTTAAATACAAAGAGGTGAGGCGTTTTATATTTAAATACAAAGAGGTGAAGGGTTTTATATTTAAATACAAAGAGGTGAGGGGTTTTATATTTAAATACAAAGAGTTGAGGGCTTTATATTTAAATACAAAGAGGTGAGGGGTTTATATTTAAATACAAAGAGGTGAGGGTTTTTGTTATAAATATTTCCTCAATGTACATATTACTGACACAGAAAGGAATATCCACAGAACGTGTCTTTGAGAAGAAGAAGAAATTGATAACTGTTTCTGGTCAGACCAATCATATAAACAAGTGCTGCAGCTTTTATATAAAAATGATGAAAACATTGTTTTGATTCTATGTAAATATATATTAGCAGCCTGTAAAACAAAATTTAGTGACACGTGTAGCCTTTAATGAATCGGAACGTAATGGATAAAAAAAATTTTGATGTATCACTGGACGCGTTTCATAAGTTTCCTTTCATGTGAAGAAGAAAACTTTAGGATTGTGTAGTGAAACAAATATAACGAACTTAATTCAGAATCTTTACTCGCTTTCTCTTTGGCTAACCACAAATGATCACCGACAATCTGGCTAAACAACACTACTGCGTGCACAAAACTATTTAATCCTCGGGTCGTTCTGAGTTGTGATTTCTGTTTTACGTTGAATTTTGGCGAGAAATATGAAAAACTGATTATAACAGCCCTAGAGTTTATTTCTAAACTCTTGACACGTGTATATCTTTCGCTACATTGGAGAACCCTTGAAAAAATTACAAAAAGCGCAAGAATGGGCGTTTCAAGGAGAAATTTGCAACTTGTGGTGGCAAGGGCGTTTCGATTGACGTTTGTGTCAAGCATAACATCACGAGGTGTTGCTATCAATGTATGTATGTATGTATGTATGTATGTATGTATGTATGTATGTATGTATGTATGTATAGAAAGAGACAAACATACATACAGACAGACAGACACAGAGAGTGACATAGACAGACAGAGAGAGACACACACACACCCACAGAGGCAGAGAAGGGAAGAGCTTTTTTCCCTTTGAATCAATACAGCCTTGGATTTTTTAAGCACGTCCTGGACATTAACCTTCATACATAAACTGAGATGAACGACCACGACTCAAGACAATAGAAGTTTATCCTCTGAGGACCCTGTTTATCATTACTTATCGCAAACAAACGGGTTGATAAACGCACGATTAAACGCATCGAATGATCTGATTACTGTACTTTAAATAGATGTGAATAAAATGTTTGCTACGTTATGACTGTGTTAGTTAGGTTAACATGCACATTTCATCATGTATAAAAGTAAAATAACACGAAGAAAAAAACAGCTAAGCTACAAATTCGACCACTAACCATCAAAGTTTTTTCCTTGAGTGTTATTTGGGGAATAGTTTTGAAAGGTCAAATTTGGTGACATACTTTGCATTTCCAATTTTGTATTATTGGTTTAGGCATAATAATACAAGGCGAACTCAAGTTACATGTACTTGGTTCTATAAAATCATTCTCTAATAAATACTGAATTTCTTTTTCCAAATATTCATGCTTGAGAGAAGTTATAACGTAAAGATGCCGTTTCACATGTGTAGAATCTATAATCTCAGCGTTATGGTAGATTTTATTTGTTCGTGCTGGAACATCAGGAAACAAGTGCTCATATTCACATAATAGCTGTTTTAGTTCATTCCTTTCCATGTGTTGTAGATGTGAACGTTTCTGGTACGGATTGTGTAATATATGTGGGACAGGTAAACTGAAGTGGGTGAATAATTAACTGTACAAACTCGATCAACATACTCCTTTCATATATTCATATGACAAAGTTGTCTCTGTGTCAGACTCCCAGGGGTGTTCACGGTGTAATTTAAGTGATCTACTTTCATTTAAATTGTATAAGAACCATACAATTTATCCCAAGGACGATCTGAGCTATGGGCAAGAGATCCAGAACTTTATCAACAGGCTGAAAAATATTGTCATGTGTATTTCTGTCATACCTTAATTTTATTTTTTCTGAGGAGAGTAAAGATTAGTTTCTGTTACTTCACAGACCTTCGACAAGTTATATTTGAAATCAAAAAATAGTCAAGAAGATTAATCTTGATATCTTCATTTGAATGAAGTTTCTCTTTGAATAACTTCAATTGTCTACGGACAGTATGTCGAAAAACCAGTACAAAATGTTTGAAACCCGCTGGTTCTTGAACTGATTTCCAAACAGCAAACAACAGCAAATGAACACCCTCATCTCAATCCTTTAATGAATCAAAGCAATATGTTTGATGAAATCTTTCTGAAGCCCCTTGACGTTCGGTGTGAATATTCAAATTGTTTGGTTGCCTAATTCACGCAGATCTTGTTGGAAAATTCCAGACATAAAATATAATCATAGATCAGACTAGACAGATATGGGAAGGCCAAAATGTGTTAAACAAAAATGTTGCCACAGCTTTTACAATGGTTTTAATTTAATTTTTCTCTAAAGATTTGTCTCTGGAAATCTTGCAGACGCACACTTTGCGGCCAAAAGGAATTGGTAGTCTGACCTAGTCTTAGGTAAGGGATCAACATAGTCTATCATTATTCTGCAAAACGGTTCGTCAAATGCAGGAATAAGTTGCAGATAAGCCTTGTACGTCTTACTAAGGTATCTTCTGATTGCGTTTTCCAGCTGTTTGATAAGATCTACATTAATTATAAACATCACGTTTAATATTCGGCCAATAAAATTGTTTCAAGATCTTGTGATAGGTCCTATTGACTCCAATATAAAAATCCAAGGGTATTTCATGGGCTAGACTAGGTATGTCCAATCAGTATAGCCTCGGAATGACAACGTGACAGATCACGGACCACTTTCTCATAAAGACCCCATTTTTCACAAAATAACAAATTGGAACTTGTGCAGTTTCAGTTTCACTAATAGCTGCCTGGGACAAACAGGAGATCTCATGATCGTTTTCCTGTCGAAAATGAATGATTGTCATTTGTCACCCTGATTTTAGTAGAAAGAATGAGTGGTAACAAGAGGTTCACTGTGATAAAAACCAATCGAAAGAGTAATCCTACGAGCAAAGGTGATCTCATCAACAGACTGACCAATAAATTTGTCAGCTTAAGAAATAATTTCCTTATGAACATCTGGTAACTGCACAAGCAGGATAGAAATCAGGGATTTCACTCTTAATAGGATCAACTCTTTTATCCAAACAAGGCTTGTCAGTTAAAAATGAATTACCCACGACATTTTCTCCAGCTAGGTCATTGCCTAGTAATACATAAATGCCCTTTACAGGTAAATTATTCATTGCTCTGGCAGTAACTAGTCCTGAAAGTGTGATGCCATATTGGCACAATGTAGATTGCAGAGGTACATTAACAAACCCGCATTCTTCTCCCTGAGAAAGAACACTTTCACTAGAAGAAGACTTCTCAGGAAAAAGGCCAAGTAACAAAAGCTTCTGACATGCCTTTGTGCCATTAATTTCTCAATATGGATAGGCTTCTCAGAATCACCGATAAGTGATAGAGAACTTTTCGAGATGAATGGTCCATTCATTTCCAAAATAAAGTTGGACTGGGGTTTCTTTGACCCGACAAATGTATTGCTTTCAATGTAAGACAGTAGCCTTGGCCTATTTAAAATAATAGCTTTGAAATAACTCTGCCTTTATTACTTTGCTTATTTTTCAACCTGTAGCAATCCGAAATAACGTGCACTTTCATTTTGCAATAAGTGCACGTAGGAAGAGAAAAGGATTTCTGATGGAAAGCATAAAGATCTAAATGATAACAACATTCGAATACAGTTGAAAATAATAAGATAATTATTGCAAGAATTAGTACAGTAGCATTATCAGCCGAAAACAAAATAAATTTATTCAGCTTATGCAAAAGCTAGCTTATAATACAACTGCCACCGTGCAATGATTCTGCCTTTTTAATTAATGTAACAAAGAGTTAGCAATATTTTTCAAAGCTGGCTTCATTGTATAAGTTGAAGACACGATACTACTGTTATGTATATCTACATTTTTGGTAACTCTTGATACATGGTTTTGTCTATTTTTTGTAATTTTTATACATGGCTATAAATTGCAGTGATTACCTATTGCTGGAATTTGTACGTGCATTGGGTCGATTTTAAGATATTAATGAGCGGAAAATTGCATACTATCTGTAAATAGATGCTTACGTACGTCTTGATAGTTACTAGAAATAGAATGATTAGTAAATATGTTTACGAGATTCGCCATGAAAAATATGAAATTAAAAAATAATAAGGGACTTTCAAATAAATCATAAAAAGAAGGAATGAATAAGGCATGCTTTAAAAATTAAAGGTCAGGCAATAAGATCAATACACAAATAAAACAAGGAAGTAATGAAGCTAGCGAAGGTCAAAAGAAGCAAACAATTTACGAAGGAAACAAGCAGACGCTAATTGAAATATTTAATGCAATACATTCAATACTCAAATAAAACAAACGAGACACACTAAACATAAAAATGTGAAAAAAAACAAGCAAAATACAAATGAAACAATCAAACGCAAAACAAAATAAACTGTATTTAAAACTATAAAATCAACACTCAGATAAAACAGAAGTGTAAGGGTGTAACATTTTGTCGAGTATTTCACATTACATTTGTTCGTGTTCAGCGTGACACGTGAACATTAAGATTGACGTATGGGCTACCATGCCGATAAACTTGGTAGCTAGCGACAATTAATATCTCCTGTTGCAAGAGTATGACTGAAACCTATTTCCGGTTGCATATGGTAGGAAGTTGCAAAATGCAATTATTCTTTCTCTGAAAAAGATCTTCGAAATATCACAATTCCAACGCTACTTATACGGAATAGAGTTTTCTTTTAAACGGACCACGAACCACTCGCTTATTTGACAAATAGACGGTTAGTGAGATGGTCATTATTTCTATAGCAGTACCGGGTATAATTACGGTATATCAAGGGCAGCGAGAGTATAGGAACAGATTGTTTAAGTCGACTAGGGGAGTCTGGGGCGATGGGTTCACATGATGACGTTAGGAGATAGCTCAGATCACATCTCCAAAATTTTGGAGCGTAAAATCCTGGAATTTTATTCTTCAAGAGAGAGCCTATGTAAGGGTACAATATTTTGTAGAGTATTTCATAGTACATTGTTTCATGGTCAGCGTGACATGTAAACACTAAGATTGACGCATGGGCTAGCCTTCCGAAAAACCTGATAGCTAGTGACAATTAACATCTCCTGCTTGGGGGCACGAATTGAATTTTAATTAGGATACGCTCGGTCAACAGTTAGGAACAGATATAGTTCGATGTTAACGCGAAGTCATAACGGTAAAATGTCCAGATTTTATATGAACCAGGGAAACATGTAGGACATTGTGGTTCAATTGGAAAAGGTGTCATAAAATGTTATTTTCCAAAGTAGTTATTAATAAAGGCGGACTAGAGAGGATTATTATGTCTTCTATGGGAGTGATAAAGATTTTGGCTGGTAAAGTAGTAATCCTGATAGGCGAAGCAAAGGGGGGAGGGGTCTTCCAATACGGATTCCACGGTTTTAAAATAATCCCCTCGCGATAGTAGGCAGTGCAAGTTTTTCTGCCAAGGGTGAAAGTCTGAAGAACCCCTGGAAAAACAATATGCAATTTATCTCGTTAAATACTTCGTAAAAAGGACGATGTGGTCTGGAACATTTAGAGACCCGTATCGTATCCGGAGAAGGACAGAGAGATTACTCTGATGATAAGTGAGCGAGAGCTTGGGAAATCATAGTGAAAGAATATATCCCTGCACACACCTGTGGGGAAAATAGTACCGTCTGCAAACAAGATGTTGATGACCCGAAGAGAGAGAGAGAGAGAGAGAGAGAGAGAGAGAGAGAGAGAGAGAGAGAGAGAGAGAGAGAGAGAGAGAGAAGGGGCGGAGAAGGAAGGAGACGGAAACGCCGAACAGCAGTGCAGTGTTTTGGGAAATACCCGAATCACCAGGTAATGCTATCATGCCGACAATCTGTGTTCTATCAATCACTCGATCATATGATGAAATTTGTTCTATCAGCATAACAAACCGACTAATTGAATTTAGAATAACTTTGTAACTATTTCTGACAAAAAGGGAATCCTTTACATCTCATGTTCGATTTCATTTTGTTTATGTAATTGATTAGATTGTTGCATTTTACATACCATGGTTCGTGTTATTGTATTCTATTTCTCTGCTCAGATGACTGTTATTCCATCCATTAATTTCATATTTTACTTTACTGTTTACTCGATCCGGCCAATAACACGGTGGTCGATCATCTCCTACATAACGATAACCTAACAGTTAAAGAGGATGTTAGATAACATATTTCCACCATCTCCTGACAGGAGGCAAAAACGAAACAAACAAATACCAAAACATACAAACAAAACACAAATACAACAAGCAAACGACGAAAACAAAATAAACGGCATTTCAATGAAACAAGCAAAAATCAACATGGCTAAGCTAACGTAACATTAAAGAAAGATACAATAGAAAATGTAAAGAAACACACATATATACAACACCCATGCGCAAATACTATTGACAAATAAACGATACACGATAGTTTTAACATTGTTAAACAAATATAAAGAGAACGTCTGACTCAAAATATTAGTATGTTCCTGCAGAATATAGTTCCAAAAAAAACGGCACTCGTCCTTTGATTTGACGGCCCATATACAAATTGTAATAGTTTAACCTGTTCTTAGGTATTCCCATTAGGATTCGTACCTAATTAATGATCTCATCTCACACAAAAATCGATAAATCAGCTTATTAACTCTGTTTTCAGCAGTGAGAAAATCCTTAAATAATACTGACGAAAAAGTCCGACTTCGTTGCGACAAAATATATGGTCAGTTAAAACAGTTCTTAGGTAGGGGTCCGATGGGATAAAGATATTAAATAAGATATAATCGAAACAGCAATGAAGACAGTGTACAGCAGTGTATTTACAACTCTCAACACTGCCAAGGCATTCTTGTGAATGGACATTATTTTCAGCCTCTACACTACACATACCCCCCCCCCATGTTGGTATCAGTATCATATTTTGTGCTACATGAAACCCTGTGGGAACGAAGTCTTGTACTTTAAGAAAGAAAGTCATGTGAGCAAAGAAACCACTGCCGTCACGGCAGAATTAATTAGCTGATATAAACTTATAATATAAAACGAAAAATCAGTTAAGCAGAAAAATATCAAATTTGGACGAATTCTTCACTCGGATATACGAGTAAATTGTTTAACTGTTCTTTCTATAGTAAAAGGACCAATTGGTCTGAATAATACGGACCTATTGTCAATATATGAGGTCTTGATCTACGCATGCTCGACAGAAATCATTATTTTCTTACTAGATTTACAATGACGTGACCTCTGAACTTAGAATATACAGGCTTCTTTATTACCCCAAATGCAAGCCAACCAAAATGTTTGGTCAAGGAACTTACTCTTAAACAAGAAAGGTTCTGCAAAGCCATGTTTTGTTTGCTGCAGAATGACCTTGATATTTAGACTACAGAACAACAGACCTCCTCCATAACAGGGGTGGATCCAGGAATATCTTTTTCTTTCTTGAGGGGGTACGAGATTAAAACTCTGGTAATTGCATCAAAACGCCATAATCTCCTTCATAGTAAGTGTTTATAGGTTATCATTTCAACATTCTAACTATGAAGACAGCTTAATCTAAAACACGTTCCGCTTATCTACCATTGCATACTTTAAGTAGAAGTCCTCCATGCACCATTTTAGGTCCTGGTATGTGATACAGAGCTAATGTTTTTTTGGGGGGGGAAGCCATATTTTTACTCACAGTGACCTTGAGGTCAGAACCCTCCATTCACCATGTTAGGTCCTGGTATGTGACACAGAACGAATGTTATTATCGGGAAGCCATACTTTTACTCACAGTGATCTTGAGGTCAGAACTATTGACCACAAAATCGATATGCTTCTTTGTTCTCCAACACTATCCGCAAAGTTTTGTGACTGAAGATAGTGCAGAACTCGAGCAAATGTACGGCAACGAAATAAGTAAGAGACGGACGGATAGATGGACACCATAGCACAATATGTCTTATGGCAGACTTATTCAAAATATCGATTTAAAACAAACACCGACGCACCACCCATATTTTAGCAAGTTCAACATTTTGATAAAGTCGTACTATACTGCTTTCTATAGAAGTTGTTTTGACACGAGAGATATTTAGTAAACATGTTATCCTGTTGAAGACTGAGCCTAGTATGTACGAACATTGAATAGTAAATCAGCCTGGAATGTACGAACATTGAATAGTAAATCAGCCTGAAATGTACGAACAGTAAATAGTAAGTCAGCCTAGAATATACGAATATTGAATAGTAAGTCAGCCTGAAATGTACCAACAGTAAATAGTAGGTCAGCCTGGAATGTCAGAACATTGAATAGTAAGTCAGCCTGGAATGTACGAACATTGAATAGTAAATCAGCCTGGAATGTACGAACAGTAAATAGTAAATCAGCCTGGAATGTACGAACAGTAAATAGTAAGTCAGCCTGAAATGTACGAACATTGAAAATATGCACAAAGTATTCTGCAATCGGTATATTTTATTCATAATGGTTGCACATTACCTTGCGTTTTATTCTATTTGCAATGTATAATGCATTACCAGAAAATCTATAGTTTCGTCCATCTCTAACATTCCGATTTCCAGGGGTCAAAGTGAGACCATCGATTAAATAATGGAAACTTAGATTTGAAGACAGCTTACCATTAATCGTCTCCAAGCGTTTTGCGTTGAAAGGATCAATATATGTGAACCACTTCATTTATATCTCATTGTTTTATTATCTCCTACAAGAGTGCAATTATGTATCCTAACTTGTTCCACTCCACAACAAAACTGATACATACACCTAAAATGTGATGCCACCGAACGCTCGTGCAATTTTGCAATTTGCTCTTCTATAACTTGCATTTTCACCGCTTTTTTATTATTGTTGTCATTATCATTATTAATTATCATTATTATTATTATTATTAGTAGTAGTAGTAGTAGTAGTAGTAGTAGTTGTTTCTTTGTGTGTGTGTTCATGTTCCTTTTATTAATTTTTTTAATTTATTTGTTTTTCAGGACACCGGTGCAAGTTAGGTGTATAATTATTACAACGGCATATCACCGCTCCGGTGGTCTAGTGGTTAGAGCGTCCGCCTCGGATGCGGGAGGTCGTGGCGTCGATCCACGGCCGAGTCATACCAAAGACTTTAAAAAAATGATACTAACAGCTGCCTCGCTTGGCGCTCAGCATTAAGAGGTTAATGTTAGGATTAGTCGGCCTGGTGTCAGGATAATGTGATTGGGTGGGACATCATGCTACATGTCTGCGGCATGATGCCCCAGTGCTAGACATCACTATAACCTGCCACACTGCAGACATCGTAGTGGTAAGACTGAACAATTGTTAAAGCTACGTTAAAAATCCAAATCACACACACACACACACACACACACACACACACAACGGCATATAACCTTAAGCGCACGTGGAACGGCTCCATACAAATTTAAGGTGATTTGTGTAGTCATTAACGTGAAATAAAAAAAGTGGAGCAATATTTTATAAAGGAATCTTCATCTGACAAAGTTCGTTCATTCCCAAATGCGACGACGACGATGATCATGAAACGACGACGATGATGATGGCGATGATGCTTTGAATATTACGATTTTATTTTTTTTCACAACAGATTTCACAATAGACCTGTCCATATTAGTCAGTGTGCAGGGTGTAAGACATAAATTTTATTTTCGTAAGTTCGGAAAAGTATTCTTGGTGACCTTGTTTTTAAAACTAAACTCGCCCCCCCCCCCTCCCATACCCTCACGGGCTGGGGCATTCGAAATGGGCTCAGTGCTCCTTCCTGCATGTTGTAAAAGGCAACCAAATGAACTGCGATGGCTCCATCATTCACGTGCAGGACTCGCGAACGAAACGGTTCAGGTTCAAATCCTATCATCGGATCGGACTGGCTTGTTTACTGTGATGATTTGATGGACACGGCCCTTTACTCCAGTTCCATTCTCGCTGAATAACCTATACTTGTGTCGCTGTGTCATGAAAGACGAAATCATATTCTCTCTCTCTCTCTCTCTCTCTCTCTCTCTCTCTCTCTCCAAAGCAATTACTCGACTTTCCATCAGGTTAAAGTAAAAATACTGTCGTTCTCCAAAAAAAAAACAATATAAAGTCTATTTTTTTGTCATCTAAACTGTAATTTATGACCGACATTGTTTATTCCGAAAATGGAAAGTGTAACAATGACCCATGTCATAGACGTGATAGGGCTGGGCACAAAAGAGGGAATAATTGTAATAGCTAGCATCTTCATTTTCATTTCATCAGCGCTCGCCCCCCCCCCCCCCCCCCCGTGCAAAATTGTTTAACGGACCTAACAAAGAGGCTGGGTCTAATTTGGTCTAAATGTACATCGTTTCAGGGTTGAAACATTAATGTCAAGAGAAAGAAACATGTAGAAAAAGAGACAGACGGACACATAGATCGCTCGTGGAGTAAATAGTGGATTTACAGGCTGAGATGACATGCGTTTAAAAACATTTTCAATTTCTCTCTCTGACATACAATGATAAAAGTTTTCTCTTATCGTCAGTAAATGGAAATCACTAATGAACTCGATAGAGGTTGACTAAAACATTTGATGTATCAATCATTTCCCAAGTATTTTCCAATTCATCTGGCGATATTTTAAAACACAGGAGACACTTTTGCATTGAAAATTAGGCAGTAGATGCACGAATTTCCCAGAACTGGTCAGTTTTACAAGATGGTCACATTATAACCAATGTCAATTTCGACCATACGAAAATGTAAATAGGCAGACTGGAAATACGAATTGATTTTAATTGCGTTTAAAACAAACTGAAAAAAGATACTGTAGAAAAGTAACATTCTGGTCATAAGGGGTAAACACAAATGAGCAAATATTATCACGAAAAAGTCTATGCGATTTCTTTCAAATTTTATTCCAGAAATGTATATCAGCGATTCAACTGTTGCCCTTGGTACAACGAGTGTATTGTATACATTACATACTTCCTTGGCATCTCTGGTGAATAACTAACGTAGACCCTTGCCAGAAAACAAAAATAGTCCTTGGTTAACTTGGCAAAACTTACAGGTACATTTAGCTTCGTTAACTCTTTATGTTCGTATGTTGGGTGGCCCAATCTTGAAATATAAAAAAATTGTTTACCAACATATTGTACCACACGATGAACGTTATGTCGATTACTAAATGATAGAAGTTGATTATAACGTCTTTCATTTGATTCATGGTTTACATTCAACTGTTATTCGGTTTTCCCAAGTTATACTGGCCGCCATTATAATCATATCGTGTGCTTAAAAGTGGCGTTAAACCCATAACAACAACAAATAGCAGCCAATTGTTCGAAACTGAACATCAGCTCAGAGATCTAGTTAATATATAACGTGTTACCAATGGGCCAGTTTGTTACATCCAGTAGCTTGCAAATGCAACAGTTTGTTACAATCAAATTCGTATACACGTCATTTTGTAACAGCCAAAAGCAAATAAGAGCATTCAAATCCAACAATCCTGTACTACACTGTGTTCAAGTGCTGGGTTTAATGATGCATTATAAGAGCAAGTCCGTGCTCTTTCAAGTGTAGCTATGGTCCAACTCTGTCTTTATTAAATTATGTCCTTACTCATTTCATATATCTAAGAAAAGATTCTCTACACATTTGAAATAAAGGCTTAATTTTGCATGTTTGACATTCTAATTTACATATATTAAACTCTGTCCCCACCCCAGCGATGTAAAATAACACCGTCATCGCCAGGGATGAGACCTCTGTAAACTAGAAACAAACTCTATCATTTTATATCGATCTAAATGAGTCCCGACAATAATTTGGGTAAGATGAAAAGAACTTTACTTTAACTTATCATCACATAATAATGTGGTGAAAGTACCAGAAAATTCGAAGTTTGTTTTTTCATTTTCATTCATTTATTTTATTATCACGTTCATTATTTCTCTTACCAGCTTATATGCACGTATCTGTTCGTTCGTCAATTGCATTGTGTACTCCAGTCAATTATAAGACTGAAAGCTAAATAAGCAGATTAGTATTGGCAATCTCATTAGCAAGTTAGAAGTAATCAGTCGACATAAAATTATTAAGGCAGCGAGTAATAATTAAATTGATACAGCCGTGGTAAGGGAATTCTCTCGAACATTATTTGAATGTTTATCCAACTAAGAAATATTAGAGATTAAATATTTTTATGGCTCAATAATCTCCGACATTAAGACGATTGTACTAGCACAAATTGGCATGAAAAGGTTAATTAGTCAAAAATATATTTATTCTAAAGAATACACGTCATTATTGAATATTGTGAAATCTCTATGTATTGGATTGCCTCTTTACATGCCTCTGGACCTCTATGTATTGGATTGCCTGTTCACATGCCTCTGGACCTCTATGTATTGGATTGCCTCTTTCCATGCCTCTGGACCTTTCTATATTTAGATGCTCATATTAAACTTATTCCGACCCAGGTACCGTATTAGTCGCTTATTAGTCGAACCAAACTGCAAATAACAAAGATGCTGTAACATAATGCGCCTGCAGATTAGGGTAGATGTTTTTTCTTTTTCTTCTTCTAATTACTCCTATCAAACTGCACAGACCCAGATCTGCTGTCATATAATTCGCCGGCAGAACTGGATCTGTGCAATTTGTAGTTCGACTCGACTCGACTCATAAGCTAGTAAAGACGGTAGATATGAAGGTAATATTGCTTCAGTGTTGTGGGGGGGGGGGGTAGTAACTTCTGTTCCAAAATATTAATTTATGGCAAACACTTCATATTTTGAAACAATTTATCAAGATATTTTGTAACTTCTGTTCTTGAAGTATTAATTCATGACAAACAGATCAATTACAAAAAAATGTTCACTACATTCGAGAAGGATACATTAGAGAAGGACAATGCTAAGATAAACATTGGAGTACCATTCCATCCTAATAAACTTCCATACCATTATTTTGTCTCCAAGTCCATAGTGTATATACCATTTATTATGTACACAAAAACTTGCACTTAACAGTTGACAAACAGAAGTGAATTGCGTACTCGTAGGGCCTATAGTGACCTTACTGCATGACGGTAGCCTAAATTACTGAAATAAAGGATATCAATTTAAGTGACAGACTCTGAATTTTTATCTAATGCTTGTGTCCCTGATCCATTTCATTCTAGCGTTGTCAAATACTATTGCCCAATAGATGCCACCTTAAAATGTACTGGTCCAAAATTCGAGTGTTATAGGGGAGTGACATGGTTATCTGATAAGGGAGACTATACTTTGTAAAATCCACTTCTGCAGACTGTTCTCTGGGATGAAATATTTGAAAATAACGATATTAATGATATCGTTACTAAATTTGCAAGCCTACTTTGGGATGCAGTAAGTAAAACTGTGCCTCAAAAGAGGGTTATTCTACTATCCAAAGACACATTGGATAAAGAATGAAATTAGAAAACTCATTACGCGAAGAGAAAGGCTTTACGATGGAGCAAAACGCACACAAACACTACAACACTGGATGTTATATAATCCAAAAAGAAATAAAATTAGAGAAATACGAGAATCTAAATATTACACACTCAGCGGATGGGTGACAAGATTAAAAATTGCTCAGGTAATTCTTAGAAGTGGTACAAACTTGTTAAAAGAAATCGTGTGCTTATCTGATTACAAACGGGGCTAATGTAAAAATGGAGAAAAAGCTATAATGTCTAAAGATTTCTTTTGCAAGCAGTCTAGAATACAATTTGTTGAACAAGACGTACATCAGTTGCCATACTCCGGTATCTCTTACAACAACATTAGTGAAGACGATGTATACAATTTTATTGGTTTAAATCAATCCAAGCCGTGTGGTCCAGACTTCTTGCATCCCAAGTTACTTAAAAGAATTACATGTTCAGTTGAGTATCCACTGTGTCGGATCTTTAACATTTCTCTTAGTACACAAGATTTCCAGTTTCTAAAGAGGATATAGAACAAATGTTTCTAATTATCTCCCGATATCACTCCTTTCTATTTAGGTGTTTGAAAAAAAACGTGTCAACAACTATTTGCATAATTATATTATTTAACATAATTTGATTTAACCTAACCAATCAGGCTTCATACCTGCTGACTCTGAAAGAAATTAGTTACTAGATATGTATAATACGATTTGTTTAGTTCTAGAGAATCTAGATATGTATAATACGACTTGTTTAGTTCTAGAGAATCTAGATATGTATAATACGACTTGTTTAGTTCTAGAGAATCTAGACCATGGAAAGGTAGTTAACATTGTTTTCCTTGACATAAGTAAAGCGTTTGATCGTGTTTGTCATTTCGGTTTACTTATTAAACTTAAGAAAATCGGCGTTCGGTTTATTGTTTTAGCTGGAACATCACTTGTCATTAAGAAAAGAAAGAGTTGTCATGAATTCAATCTATAGATGCAGGAGTCCCTCTATGATCGAACCTTGGACCATTTTTTTTAGTATACATAACCAATATTGCAGCTGCTATACAGTCACCACTAACACTATTCGCAGACGATACCACACTATTTATAATCGTTTAAAATTCAAATGATGCTGACCAAATCCTAAATTTGGACATTCACAAATTAAAGGACTATTCCCGTCTTTGTCTAATGATCTTTTACCCAGACAAAACAGAGTCAATGCTCATAACACGAAAACGAAATTCAAATAACCATCTTATACTGCATCTGTCCAATAAAGGCATTTTATTAGCGTCCGGCAAGGTCTTGTCAAGGATTTGTCTGAAAGGCTTAAGAGGAAGTTAATATGTTGAAACATTGGAAATATAGATTAAATCTCTTGTCCCTGGAAAGAATTTATAATTGCCATGCTTGACTATGCTGACTGTGTCTGGGATAAGTGTACTTACTATGCAAGAAAATGGATCACTGGAAAAATATATTTTGGGGTCTATGAGAATAGTAAAAGGCGCTACCAAGAGTGCGGCTTGGTCATTATCATATGAGGAAACAGGGCGGGATAGCCTGAATCGTCAACGCTATTAGAATATATTAATTCGGTTATTTTAAATGTACCATGGTTTTGCTCCAAATTACTTACAAATATAATTCAGCTTCTTGTTGTTACCAAGGATACCTACACCACTCGACCATCGAATACAATTCGACCTCCTTTATGCAGATTGACATTTTATCAAAAGTCATTAATGCCTTCCACAATTCACGTGTGCAACACGTTGCTGAATGAAATAATTAGTAAGTCATCCATTCAAAATTTTAAAACTTACCTGAATCGGGACAGGGATAATATTTATTCGTATTATTTTATTGGTAATGGTTTGGATCAAGTTCAATATACGCATTGAGAACGAAATGCGTTAGCTTAATGATTTATCACTAAAGCATGTTTTAACAATAGGTATTGCACGTACGAACAGTTAAACACTTTCTGTACGAACGAAAAAAAAAATGATACAACTCTAAGATATTGTACTCTCTCGCATTACCGATCCGATTTACAATTAAGAAATTATTATCCGGCAGTCCGATGTAGTCTGATGAAATTAATACGCAAATATTTATGGCAGTACAAACATTCATAAAATTATCAAAACGGTTTTCAACCGAACACACAGATCACAACCACACAAGTGTATTCCATCATTTTTACCACTAAATGATCTTTAAAGCAATTATATATACTAGAAATGAACAAGTATACTTTTATATTGATATATGATGAATCTTTATTATTGTTGATTGTTAAAATTTCTTTGTAATAAAGGAGATTTTCAACAACTACTAACATTCTACTGGTTCTCCATATATATTATAATGTTATAAATGAGACATGAGAATTTTTCCTGAATACTGTTTAAACAAATGTATTAAATTAGATTTCCGCTGGTAGGGAGATGACATTGTATCCAACCTTTCAGTTGTATAACTGATTGACTTTATATTAGGCTGTAAGGTAATTTCACACTGGGAACATCGTTGCCCGTAAACTCTACCTATTAAAACTTAACGGCCATGTTGCAAGGTATTACTGAAATGTTGTCAGTCCCCTGGATTTTGTATGAAGTTAAGTAGTTAAGTAGTTCCGCCTAAATTCGGAGGTGTTCTCTGGCCGTGCCTTTTGCTGTGAAGTATTCATGACAGTGGCTAATTTTTACCATGGAATGATTGGCAAAGAGTCATTCTTTGAGATGTCTTTTACTGTGGCTGTGAAAGCAGTGTGGTGGTAATGCACAGGCAAAGCAAGTATAAAGTAAGGTCATTACTATTAACCAGGGGGGAGAGGTGGGGAAGGGGCTTCGGTTTACCGCCCGCGTAGGGACGTGTACCGCGAAATGCGGGCTAGAGCCCCGGCCTCACCTCTCACCTTAGGAAACATTTTTCTGGCTTTTATCTGCCAAAAGAATCAAATTATAGGGTGCCCACCGGTGCCTCAATACTACTTGGCCATTGGTAAACAATTATACAAACTGGAACTTTGCCACTAATTTCAAAATTAGGCTATTATTTAAATGATATTAAATACTTAAATGTAAAGTGCTTTGGGGGGTTGAACGAGAACGAGGGGAGGGATGAGAGGAGAGGTTTCGGTTTGCTACCCACTAGGGGTGTGCCACCGCCAGAGCGCGGGCTGGAGCCCTCACCTCATCCCTCAACTCGGACATACGCTTCCAACTCCCTTTGATCATAACTAAACTTTCTTTAAAGTTGTAAGAATATAGTTGTTTTGTTTTTTTTTCTCCCCCCTAACCAACACTCTTAAAATATAAAGGGTAACTAAATAGCGTAGGACTAACAAAATTGAAAATAGAAAGTTTAAAGTATTAGGAGGGAAACGTGGGACCTTCATGTGAATAAAGTACGATGCATAGACGTCGCAGGGCTATGTCACAAGGCGCTTCGCGAAGTGGACAGGCCTGCGAAAGAGTATCAGAAAACCCCACATGAAGTAATTAAACAATACAACAAAAACACTGGGACTAATAAGTTACCCTCTATTAACCAACTAAGAAGTCTCTAAACCATTCTGGAACTTCTTTTGCATCATAAATTAAATATTAGAGTGGAGGCCTAACTCGAATCGGGAGAAACACAAATAAATAAAGTGCGGACCCCAACTCGAATACAGCCTGCCCCTTCCTGGAAATAGATTATAATGCGAGTAACGCCACACTATAGCCACTCACATAAAACACTAAGTTTTATTTTAATTTCAACTTTTAGTACACCGTTCCTCTCGCCAAAATTCTAAATTGTAAATAATTGCAAAAACATCTTAATTTTGTACCAGGACAACACATGATTTTGAAAAGTCCATATAAAAATATATATTAAGACAACTGGGAAAAATTTGACAAATAGTTTTGCCGTCCCTACATACAGGCTATATAGCATACACACACTATAGCATTAATAAACATAGCATACACGGGACATAGGAGATCCTTGGCAAAGATCACCAAACGTTAAGGATAGGAAATCTGACAATGGGAATGAGACCCATGTTTCGGACTACTAACCTTTAAAAAACACTAGAACTCAATAAATACCCAGTCAAAATTTAGTTATAAACTAACATTTGATAAAAATTCTTTTTTAAAATTTAAACAAGCAGACACATCTTGGGGGATACAAAAAATACATGAAAACACTTTGTTTTAGTTCTTGAAATAAGGTCAAGAACTAAGTTTTCATTGACCCGGAAATGGAATCCTGACTCCAGTAGGTTTTGATCAACTGTCCTTTTTTTTTTTTAAGTGCAGGGTAAGACCTGGCCAGGTTTAGTATTTTTAGAACATTTGTTCCTGTCTCATTTTGGTGGTGATAGAAGAGTTTTATTTATGCTTTTTTGGTAGGGATTTAAAGGTAATTGTTTATTCTTGAGAATATGAGCTCAGGTTGTTGTTGTCTGTGTGTATTTCGGCGACAGTGCACAGTGAGTAATAAAGCCTTGGTGACGATCCGGAAGTGAAATCTGTGTTCTGTTTGCGTGTTGCTCTGTTGACAGTCCAACATCTCAAAAAAGAGCAGGTCAACCTTTTACGAGAACTTCACCGTGAAGTCATCTTTGAAGTTATTTTAGATTAACATATGATTGTATTGATTGTCACACAGTGGAAAGATCAGTACTGAGAAACAAATGTAGAGAACATATAGTAAAATTAATTGTGTTTTATGTCCTGTCAGGGCAGTATTGAATCAACTTTAAATTGCTATAAAAATTTTATTATTAAAGATAGACACATGAGATTTTCACACCATGTGTATATTGACTGTAGCAATTAGAAACTATACTTAAAATTTAAAAATTTAATTAAATTTTTTTTAATTAATTTAAAAAATTAAAAAGTTAAAAAATCATTTTTTCCCTATAAATTCACAGAAATGGTATCTGTTAGAGATGACACTCATTATTATTAGCAGCAATGTATTCCTACACCATATAGAAGTTGCAATCGAGGATTTTTTTTCAAAGCCTATCAGCAAAAATCTCTTTAAATTTTGTGATAGCACATAATAGTGTTTGTAAAATATGGACAGGAAATGTAACAGCCAGTGGATTATATGGCTTATTGTCATATAAGGATCCCGTGACAAACACTTGGAAGAAAAAACATGTTCACAGACTGGCACTGATGGTGAAGTTGAGAAGTCTGACTATACCAAAGGAGCTAGATGCATCCCATGTATGCCATAATAGTTTGTGTTTGAATGCGGATCATCTGATTCTAGAGCGTCATTCCGTTAACAATAATAGGCAGTATTGCAAAGGTTATGGTCATTGCATTGGCCATGGTGACTATCCAGGCTGCATGATAAAGTTGAAATTGCAATATGGAATAAATTCAATTATCATGATATATCCTTTACACCCACCCACATCCATATCAACTTATGTATAGCATGGAAGGAATGAAGGATGGATGGATGTGTTGAGTAACAAGGAGAAAGGAAAGAGTGTGGTCTTTATTTTAGTAAACCATGCTGGTATGACAGTGCTTTCTTAAATACATTCCTCCCTTCCTTCCTTCCTTCATTCCTTCCTTCCTTTCATTCATTCATTCATTCATTCATTCAGCTAGTAAGTCATGTCTTGTCATATTATTTTAATTTTGAATTTTTTAATCTTTATTTATTTTGCTTTTTAATTTCTTTATTTGTGTATTCACATTCAGAGAAAACTGTTTCGACCTCTCCATAAGTCTCATCAGGTGATAGTAAGTAACACAACTGCACATAACATGCGTTGTGTTACCTACGGATTTCCCCACTACAGTTTTCCCTTCTGTACAATGTGTTATTCATGGTGTCTTTGAGCACTGTCATTTTGCACATGAAATTAAGATAATCTTTTCTGTCTGCAGTGTCCATTGGCTCCTGCTAAACCTTTGCATAGGAGTGATCGCCCTTGGTGTCTAGCAGTCCTTTGCAGTAGTCAGACTTCCTATTGCCTTGCTGTGTCCTGTACCTCAGATGGGCCTGTATCATATTTCCTCATCTTGCCAGAGTACATTTCCTGGTTTGTGGATGCTTTTGATACAACTGATGGTAAGTGCAGTCTTTATCCATTGTCTCCAGTGATCTCAGAGTCCTTGTTGAAAGTTTACCTCCCAAGTGTGTCCCTTTTATTTTCAATGATGATCCCATGCTGTTATTGTGTCTGTGTCTTGTTGAATGCACTCTTGCCTCAAAATTTCTGGAATAGTTCACATTTTATGGTAATGAAACACTGATTGATCTGTTCACCGCCTCACATTTCTGTGTGTTTGTGTTCAGTCGCAGTCTTTCTACAACATCACAGGAGAGTTTCATTTTCAGAACTACTAGCAGGATGTTCTTATCATTTTCTGTCATGTTGAGATGAGTCACTTGATGAGGGCCCAGGTATGCTGATCGCATCCACCAGCTGTTAGTACTTCCTCCCCCACAGACCTTTGAATAATGCCGGCATTTTGAGCAGTCCCCTGAATAACAGCGCAGAGTGGTATCCAGCAAATGGGGAAGTTGACATTTAATTTTTTTAACATCACCACTATTGTCCTCCATCATTTGCTTGAAGATCAAACCGCAACCTGCTTTAATGTCTTGGCTGACAATTTTCTGTTTGAGCCTTTTTCCTTCTCTTGTTCTTATTCCTGGAAACATGTTTTCACTAAATATTGCAGAATTACACCGTTTGAACTGTAAACGACCCAAATGGACGGGATCCGACAGTCTTTCTACTTTCCACATTGGATGCAGAATGGTGTAAGTATTTTGGAAGCCAGCAGCAGCCTGTGCATCTCCATCTGTTGTTGCATGTCCAATGAGAATCTCTTGCAGCACAAACTTGTTTCCCATTTCTCTTGCCATTTCAAACTCTGAATGTGGTGCAACTGGTGACAGATTTGATGTGCAGTCAACATGGCCACCTGGACATTGCACATCAAAACCTTTCCCCTTCAGCCATGCTCTAGTCCAACACACCTTGTTTTCTACTGTAGTCCCCACAATGTATTGCTTCTCTGTAACAGTTTCGCAGGCAATTCCAACAGCTTGTGATGAACATTGACCAGGTTTCATTTCATGTCCAAAGCTAATGGCATTGTATTTTGCATCAAAAGCAACATTTATTTGCTCAGGGTGCTGAACACCACGCATGACATTAACCTGTCTGACTAGTTTCAGCTTGTCTGTCATGTCCATTTCATTGAGCTCCACAGCTGATTTGCCTACAAGGTTGGAGGCCCTTTGCATAGATGTTCTGCTAGGTGGCGGAATGTCAGTGGCTGCAAGCAAGTATCTAGCCCTGGTGTTGCCCATTGGTGTATCTTGTAGTCCAGCTTGAAATATCATATTTACAGCAGCAGGATTTGGCCCAGGTTTATTTGTTTTTATCTCCTCATACAACTTATACTATGGTGACTTAAAGGTGCAGTTTTTGCACATCATAATACGATTCCAAGGAAGTCCCCATTTTATTTCATTAGCAATTTGGAACTCTGGTCTGCCAAATATGTTGACTTGATTACCATGGCGACGAATGATATCATTCTCACATTTCAACATTTTTTCCATACAGATCATACGTGTCCCATCGTGCTCATTCAAATTTGTCTCTTTCAGGTCCAGTTTTGCTTTGGATGATGGTCGTAGAATTATTGCAGACCCAGATGTGGCATTACAGTCTGGTGCCTGAACTGACTTGAGACCCCCATGTGTTGGCTTTGTCACTGCTATGAGAGAGAACTTGACTGCATCCATTCTTCAGGTCACTGGAACAGATGCAGCACTGGAAATTGGTAGAGTATCATCAGTCAGGTATGTGACTCCTTTGTTATGTGGAATATATCCAGGTTTTAAAAAGTTGTCTTCCTCTTCTTTTTTTTTTTTCTTTTTTTTGGAGGGTTCTCTCTTCTTTTGATCTTCACATACCATTTAGGGATGCCCTCCTGCCCTACATGTTTTGGTTGTTATATTGTATGTATTGGTATCACGTTATTGTTTTTTAATATTTAATTGGTATCATGTTATTGTTTTATATTTTTGTATTATTATTATTTTTTTTTATAAATTAATTAGGATTCAATGTATTCATCTGTGCTAAACCAAACTTCTTTTTCTATTCTTTTTTCTCCTCCTCTTGTTGTTGTCTTCTTTTGTCTTTTCTTTTCTTCTTCGTTAATTCCCTGAGTGTTTCCCGTACTTCTGGACTTGTCTTCCATTGTTCATCTTTTGTTGTTTTTGTTGTTTGTAATACTTCTTCTTGTATTTGTTTTGTATTTTCTATCAGCGATTCCTCTCTTATCCTCCTTATATATGGATGTTTCTGCGGGTTTGCGTTTCCATCTGGAAGTTGAGGCACTTGAGTTTTCTGAACTTGTTGTAATTGGAAGATTGTAATCTCTTCTTGCAAAGAGTCTTTTTTTAGATTCTTTATATAAGGCTGCTGTCCTTGGAGTTGCTTTTCAATTTCTATACCTTGGTGTAGTGACTTGGTTTTATGTGGCTGCTGTAGTTGTATTAGTCTAATTTCTGTTCCTTGTAAACTTTGTAGAGTTGGTTGTTGTGGTTGGTCTCTTTGTTGTTGTTGTTGTCTAATTTCAATACCTTGTTGGCTTGGTGTGTTTTTTTTTTTGTTGTTGTTGGCTTTTTTCTTCTGTTGTACGTCTTTATTTCCTGTTTTTATCTGTATTGGTTGTTGTTGTTGTTGTTCTGGAATTTGGGCTCGCGTCTGTTGGTGTTGTTGTTGTTGAATCTTCTGCCCTTTCTGTGGTGATTTTTGTCTTTCTTGTTGCTGTATATTTCCTTGTTGTTGTTGTGGTTGTATTTGATCGATTCTTTGTGTTTTTGCTGTTTGTATCGATACTTTCTTTTCTTGTATTTGTTGTCGTTCTTTTTGTTGTTTGGTACTTTGTCGGTTATTCTCCATTGCTTCCAATACTTGTAACTGTTGCTGATGTTGTTGTCTGGTTTCAATAACTTGTTGGCTTGGTGTGGTTTTTTGTTGTTGGCTTTTTTCTTCTTGTGTTTGGACTAGTTGTTTCTGTTGTTGTTGCCTTGGGTTTATTGTCGCCTGTACGTCTTTATTCCTTGCTTGTATCTGTGTTTGTTTTTGTTGTTGTTGTCCTTTTTGCTTACATTCTTGTTGTCTATTTTCTACTGGAATTTGGGCTTGAGTCTGTTGGTGTTGTTGTTGTTGAAATTTCTGCCCTTGTTTTGCATTCGTAATTTCTTTCTGTGGTGACTTTTGTCTTTCTTGTTGCTGTATATTTCCTTGTTGTTGTTGTGGTTGTATTTGATCAATCTTTTTGTTGTTTGGTACTGCATCTGTAGTTGTAACTGCTGTTGTTGTTGCTTTAGCCTGTATTTGTTGTATCTTTTCTGTTGCCATTTGTCTAATGGGTGTGATTATTGTTGTTGTCGTTGTTGGTACCGCTGTCGTTCCTTGATTTTGGGGACATTTAAAAGGTGTGTGTCCTATTTTTCCACATCTATTGCATGTACAGTCGTATATACATCCTTTATACCACGACTTGGCTAGAAAGCCGAACATGTAGAATGCTCTCTTGATATTCTTCATGTAATTTTTTTCAATTTCCGGTATTCGTGTGCCGTCTAGTATTGTTGTTGTTTCGATAGTTCTATTCCTTGCTGAGATTACTGGAATGTGGAATTTTTCCTCAAAGCGTTTTACTACTTGTTCTATTGGAATTTCAAGTGGGATATCAGTCACATGTAATTCTCCTGTTCGTTTTTTTATTTTCCTTCGCAGAGGTTCCGGTTCTTTAACTATCACTGTTTCTTTCCCCATTATCATCTCTCCATACGGCAAAATCGGTGTCTTCCCTCTCGGTCTTATGATGTAACCTTTGTATCCGTTAGGGTTTATGGAGTACACTCTGTTTATACTTTCTGGATGCGCTATTTTCATTGATATCATTACCGAAGTAAGACTAGGTATTTTTTCCCTTTGTATGTGGCTCATATCTATCTCTTGTGTCCCTTCCCTATATGTGCATTGCAGATAGCTCCCTTCATGCGTGTCTATCCTTTTAAGCTTAAAGAATTTCTCGAGTTGTTTTACTTCTCTTCTAGTTGCCATATTGCCTCGTGTTGCACGTGCTCTGGTCTCGCCTGTTTGGTTTTCCATGGTATCTTATTTCCTTTATATTTGTATTTGTACATTCGATATTAGATATAAGTTGATTCTTATCCTTTCTAAGATATGGAGTCCGTAATGGACAGTAAAGATAGTCCTGTCTGGGGGTCCAGTACTTCTAAACTGTTTGCTTTGTCCTTGCCATTTTCAGACGATAAAAGAACGGACTGTACTTCTCAAGAAGGAGTATAAGAATCACTAGCTTGCTTAGGCGGCATTGTACTCTTCCTCTTCTTGTACCCTTTCATGGTTTCATTTACAATAACTGCATGTAAAATACAAGAATTAGCCTCTCTCTTTCACTTATATAACTAGGAGAAGGCATGCTAGCATGGTTTCAGAGAACTTCACCAACTCTTCAATACTACTGGAAGCCTAACATCTGAAGACTCCTCCCCTTCATGGGTGGAAATGATGTCATGTAGTTGGTTAGACCTAGCTTGCGTATTTAGATGCTACCAGATTTCAGGTGCTATCTTTGATTGACAGGCTCTGGTTTAATTGCTTCACACCTGATAAGGAAAACCATTGATGTTTATGACAAAGGAATGGAGAGACTTTGCCATAGAACAAAATTTGTCGACTTCAGGTTTTAAATTTTCATTAAAATTTAAGTTAAATTTAAATTTTCATATAAAAATATGTATCATTTTTTAAATTTGAATTTTCTAAGAAAGTTAAACAGCCAAGTTTAATTTCTAGTAATTTCCAGATTGGTGTTAGAACTAAAAATTACTTACAGTATATTCGAAGTGTTTATCTTCATTAGCAAAATCACAATTAAACTTTAAGTTTTGCGCATTTTTGAAATTCGGCCATTTGGAATTGGCTTGTGCTTGTGTTACAGTGGTGTCAGCTAAAAGCCTGTAACTGTTCTATTCATGGATGAAATTCCTTTAATCTTTGCAGCAGTATTTAAGAGACATTGATTTGATCACAGATGGAAGTTTTGTCCATGGAAGTGAAATTGTCGAACCCTTTCAGGAATCGGGTTACAATTAATAGTTCCAGTTCAGTACCCACGAATGTAGTTCTAGTCTATTTTTAGAACATTTGTTCCTCTCTCATTTTGGTGGTGATAGAAGAGTTTTATTTATGCTTTTTTGGTAGGGATTTAAAGGTAATTGTTTATTCTTGAGAATATGAGCTCAGGTTGTTGTTGTCTGTGTGTATTTCGGCGACAGTACACAGTGAGTAATAAAGCCTTGGTGATGATCCGGAAGTGAAATCTGTGTTCTGTTTACATGTTGCTCTGTTGACAGTCCAGCATCTCAAAAAAGAGCAGGTCAACCTTTGACGAGAACTTCACCGTGAAGTCATCTTTGAATGATTTTTAGATTAACATATGATTTGTATTGATTGTCACACAGTAGAAAGGTCAGTACTGAAAAACAAATGTAGAGAATATATAGTAAAATGAATTGTGTTCTATGTCCGTTTGACAGGCAAGGACTGGTTGACAATGAAAGTAGAATTTCACTAAAAATACTTTTTTTGGCGAGCTTGTCTTAGTAATAGTAACCATAGAGGCAATGTTTTGTTGACGGGAGTTCAGTCATTTTATAGACTTGAATATGGAAATCCCCTTACTGATATTAGCACCTGACTCTTTAGTGCGGAACTGAAATCATGTGTTTCAACCACACGAAGATCCAGAAAATGGCGTGGCTCATAAGGTTTTCTCTACACAAACGCTGTCATCAAGGATATGTCTATATTGATAAATATAGGTTCCATTATGAATATTAAAAAGTTAAAGTTATTGAACTTTAAACACCGTGGAGTTTGCATAGGTTTACTGTGAAAGCTGAGTTAGTACCAATAGTTCCTAAGACACTCTCTGCACGGGGCTATTTTTTGGCATACGATCAATATGCTTGGCGTCACATCCACCTAATTCGGAATTCGGAACCTGTCCTATTCGTCTGTCTCGTTATGGTGTTTGTTCTTAGCATATTTTGTTAGATTCCACATAGCCATTCTCGAGTGGTGACAATAGGGGATATGTTTAGGCATACAAACTAACTATAAGGTAGGGAGGAAACTGAAGTAACTAATTGTCACATTCAATTGCTTTAGCGATAACTAGACTATAAAATTTGAAATACTGCAGTATCGGAAATTGACGTTGTTTTCGTTGTTGCCCCGACCACGAATTTAAAGACCCGCTGACAAAATTTACCACGTATGAAGCGGACCCTCCCCTGCACATATTTTTTGCTGTGTTTTGTTCTTAGCGCTTAACAAAGTTTCTATGCTGTGATCTGATAATGCAATAGGTGATTTTACACTTGTTTGTTTTATTTTAACTAGCTGAAGAAAGAATTATAGAACATTTTATATTGTTTCAATGTACACTTATCGATAAGGTATCCGGTAGCTGTAATTTCCATTCACTGCCTTAAATCTAAATGTGAGATAAGTAAGGAGAGAAATGAGAAAGAGCATACGGTTTTCAAACACTAGTGATACTGAAAGCGAAATAATGAATAATAACAAACACTACCATATGACAATTAAATGTAACACTTATTAAAATCAATCCTTCTTTGAGTAGAACTGATAACAAATTTAAATCCTTCTGAAAGCAAGTTTCATTTTATTCATGCATTTTTAATCCAAAAGAATATGAAGCCTGTAACATACTGTAGCTATTGATTCAGGCAGTCTTATTAATGAAACGTCAGGTACACACACTAATCACAGATGAGTTTTAAACCTCACACTTCACTGATTTTCATAAATTACTGTGTCAATATCGTGTCAATTGAGTCTCGTGGTGCACACAAATGCTCGTCCGGTAAGTAATCCACAAATTAACCAGTTAAACAAGTCCAGCTTTCTAAAACCACTGATATTTAGATCCCATCTTTCATTCATTGCTGCGTGAGCTGCAATTATCCGTTCAGCGGGCATTTGGCTTGATTAATTAGTTAGCACGGTCTTCTAGTACAATGCACTAATCGTCGCCAGTAACAGCTTTTTTCGTGATGGCCTCCATGACCTATTCAGCACACCAGTTATTGAATGGAAATCTTAATTCTTCTTTGTACTCTATTTACTGTCAAGTCTATTGGTTAAACTTGGTCTGTACAAGATAGGGATCAGGGTCAAAACGGACCGGTACCAAAAAGGCCCACGACCAAAACGGGCTAATGCTTAAAAGGCCAGGTCAGAAAAAACCCGACCCCAAATGGCCCATTTATGTATCAATTACCAATTACTAGTATCATGTCTACTAAAAGTAACTAATACGTAAGTATAAAATCCTTTTTTTACTGTTAGATGTCTATAAATAATGTACAGTAGAGAATCACTGTGCAGTATGCCACAATCGTACCTGAGTGATCATGAAATTAATTGCGACACGCTACTTCTTGTTCTACGTAAGATGAACAAGGATGAAAATAACGCAGTTTACTGAATGTGAGAAAGTTAAAAGAAGGCAAATACTAATTGTGCACGAAAACATTGGAAGTAAAGCGAATCAGTAATATATCTTTGTGATAACATGTCAAGACCGAATACTAGTTAGTGTCACCCATTTGCGCACCAACTTTATCATGGTAATGCCTTAATTATGTAATGACGATTTCATTAATGATGGATGAATATTTTCATTTGTGAAGACTATTGACTCTACCTGTTTCACACACATTAAATGTTGTTAATACATGCGTAATTTATTTTTGTTGATTATAATTTATGCTTCAAATAGACATTTGCTAAATTATATGCCTTGTAGGCACCATTATTGCGTTGTGGTTGAAATGAAAGTCAAGTCAAAATTGGAAGAGAATTAATTTTATTTTTATTTTAAAATATAACACAAAAAATGTTTATGGTGAGATAGAAAGACATAAAAAAGAAAATATATTACGTCTAACTAGCATAAGCAACAAAAGACAAACAAACGCTAATACCATTTCAGATTTATAAATTTGTTAATAATAACAAGAATTATTGCTGATACATGAATATTAAAATCTAATATAAAATACTACAACAAAATTGCACATCATGGCTGTCAGATAAATTTAACAGCAAAATATAGTAAACAATTCTACAGTAACAGCAACAAATAATCACAGAACTATAAAAACATACATACACAGATATTAACTTTTCAACAAAAAAAAACTTACAACAACAAAATTGCACACAGCGGCCGTCAAAGTTAATTCATAATTTCCAAGCCTTTGTTTTTCTAGTGAAGATCACAAAACGTAAAAAGCTGGGTAGAAACTAATGTTGAAACACGGTGTTACAGCTCGAGATCAAATATGTGGCAATCAGAAAGTCTCATAAGAACAGATGATTTTACTGCACATTCAAGAAAAGAAAACAATTACATACACTATCATAAATACATGCTTAAATAAAAGTTCAATTATGGAACTGTACTTGTGACGCAAAGGTCAAACGTTTTGATTTAATACTACATATAGGACCAAATTTTGAAGTCAGTTTACTGCAATATTGTATCGAAAACTGTTACAGAA